>CM035161.1:41797713-42279188 GCA_020205615.1 Panax quinquefolius
ATATTATATAACAACTTGCGTACTTTTGCAAAATTTATAAATATTACCCACAACTATAACATTATATCAAATTTATTCCATAATATTCAAAATGATATTTATAGAAAATACATTTTTATTCATAAAAGTTGGGGTCTTACAATCTCCCCTTCTTATGAAATTTCGCCCTCAAAATTAGGGTACATACCTGGTATGTCGAAGAGGTAAGGATACCTTGATTTCATTTTAGATTCTAACTCCCAGGTAATTTCCTCAAAATCGTGGTTCCTCTATAAAACTTTGACTTGAGGTATAACCTTGCAGCGTAGAATATGTTCCTTCTTATCCAAGATTTGAACAGGAACCTCTTCATACGTTAAATCTTTCGCTATTTCATCTGGTTCTAACTCAATAATGTGGTTCGGTCTTTCACATATTTACGTAATATGGATATATGAAAATCGTTATAAAACACGAGACATACTTCATTAAAAACGAGTCTATAGGCTACAATCCCTACTCAATCGAGGATTAAAAATGGGCCAATGAATCGAGGATTGAGCTTTCCTCTCTTTACAAATCTCGTAACTCCTTTCCATGGAGCAACACGTAACAACACATGATCTCCAATATCAATTTCCACGTCCTTTCGATGAAGATCAAGATAACTCTTTTATTTTCTGGTCTTGTGAGGTTTTTATACGTTGTCGATCGTTTGAATCTTTTCCGTAGTCATACGTATTAACTCCGATCCCAACAACGTTGCTTCACCCACCTCATCCCAAAGATACCGAGAACAACACTTTCTTCCATACAACGCTTTGAATGGAGCCATGCCAATACTTGCTTGATAACCGTTGTTGTAGGAAAACTCCACTAATGGTAAGAACTTGTCCCAACTTCCTCAAGTCAAGGACACAGTCTTAATAAATCTTCAAGAGTTTGAATAGTCCTCGCCGATTGTCCGTCTGCTTCGAGGATGATATGTCAACTAAATCGTAAATCCGTGCCCATAGCTTTTTGCAAACTAACCCAAAATCGTGAAGTGAATCTTGGGTCTCGATCAGAAACTATGGATACTGGCATACCATGCAATCTTACAACCTCATTTATATACATACGAGCAAGACGTTCAAGTGTATAAGTTTCTCGTATAGGTAAAAAATGAGCAGACTTGGTGAATCTATCAACAATGACCCAAATTTCATCTATACCCTGAGAAACCTTGGGAAGACCAGTAACGAAATCCATGGTAATGTGCTCCCACTTCCATTCTGGAATTTCAAGTGGTTGCAATGGACCTTTTGGTACCTAATGCTCCGCCTTGACTCGTTGACACGTTAGACACCTTGAGATGAACAGCGTTATCTCTCTCTTCATATTGCCCCACCAAAATGTATGTCGAAGATCATGATACATCTTAGTACTCCCAGGATGGATTGCAAACGGTGTGTTGTGCGCCTCCATCATGATTTTATACTTTAACTCAAGATCGTTAGGAACACAAAGTCTGGAGTTGACTCGAAGTATTCCTTCTTCATCGATTCTTGCTTCCGGCATAGCACCTTCTTTTACTTTCTTCCTCATATGCATCAGCTCCAGGTCTGTAGCTTGAGTAGCTTTAACTTTATTGATTAAAGTCGGTTCCACTCGTATATTAGCCATCATCACTTGGGTCCCTGAAGTCTTTATCTCTATCTCCATCCTTTGCAAATCATACAAAATGGGCCTTTGCGTTGACAATATCACACTCGTACTCGCATATGATCTTCTACTCAATGTGTCAGCTACCACATCCACTTTTCCAGGATGTTATTGGATGGAATAATCATAATCTTTCAACCGTTCAAGCCAACGTCGCTGTCACATGTTTAGTTCCTTTTGAGTGAAGAAATATTTGAGGCTTTTATTATCCGTAAAGATCTCCACTTTCTCCCCATACAAGTAATGCCTCCAAATTTTAAGTGCGAAGACAACAGCTGCCAACTCTAGATCATGAGAAGGATAATTCCTCTCATATTCTTTGAGTTTTCGAGAGGCATAGGCTATGACTTTCCCATGTTGCATGAGAACACATCCTAACCCTTTGCCTGAAGCATCACTATAGATGACAAATCCCTCCGAGCCAGATGGTATTGTCAGAACAGGTGCTGAAATGAGTCTTCTCTTGAGTTCTTGAAAACTCTTCTAACATTCCTCGCTCTAACTGAATTTTGTATCTTTCTGAGTCAGCTGAGTTAAGGGAGTAGCTATTCGAGAAAACCCTTCTACGAATCTCCGATAATAACCAGCTAAGCCAAGAAAGCTACGTATTTCGGTCACTGATTTTGGTTGCTCCCATCTTTGAATAGCTTCAATCTTTGCTAGGTCAACAGATATTCCATGACTTGATATCACGTGCCCAAGGAATGCTACTTTCTCAAGCCAGAACTCGCATTTCTTCAACTTGGCATAAAGCTTATATTCACGAAGCTTTTGGAGTATCAGCCTCAAGTGTTGCTCATGATCTTCACGGCTTTTGGAATAAATAAGGATGTCATCAATAAAGACGACCACAAAGTGATCCAAATATTCCTCAATACTTGGTTCATTATATCCATGAAGGCAAAGAGAGCATTAGTCAATCCAAAAGACATGACTAGGAATTCATAATGCCCATACCGAGTTTCAAAGCCATCTTTGAATGTCATCTGGTTCTAATCTTCAATTGGTGATATCCGTAACGAAGATCAATCTTTGAAAAGAATTTGGCGCCTTGCAACCGGGTCAAACAAGTCATCAATACGTGGCAATGAGTACCTATTTTTGATGGTGACATGATTCAACTCCCGATAATCAATACAAAGTCGTATACTCCCATCTTTCTTCTTCACGAATAGTAAGAGCACCCCAAGGAGAAGTACTAGGACGAATAAAGCCAATGTCTAACAATTCCTGCAGTTGGGTCTTTAACTCCTGAAGTTCAATAGGAGCCATTCGATATGGGGCTTTGGAAATGGGTTTTGTACCAGGTTCAAGGTCGATACAAAATTCAATTTCACGTTCTGGGGGTAGGCCAGGAAGTTCTTCAGGGAATACGTTAGGAAATTCATTAACAATAGAAATATCATTCAAAACTGACGTATTTTTGTTTAGATCCGTGACAAGAGCTAAGAAAGCTTGACATCCATTTTTCAATAAACTAATAGCTTTATGGCTTGAGATGACAGTGATTGATTTTAATGGTTTGGTTGCTTGAATTCGCATAATAGGTTGGTTAGGAATATGAAAGTTAACAACCTTACGAAAACAATCAATTTTTGCATGATGAGTAGTTAACCAATCAATCCCTAGAATTACGTCAAATGCAAGTATTTTCAATGAAATAAGATCAACAAGTAATGTGAGGGTATCGATTTGAACCAAACAAGACTTATAAACAATGGATGTAATGAAGGTTTCTCCCAACGGAGTTTCAACAGATAAGTCAAAGTACAATTTCCCCGGAGTCAAATTTAAACGTTGAGCGCAAGTAGGAGAAATAAAGGAATGGGTAGAACCGGTATCAAATAAGGTATATACTTCGCTAGAGTTTATGATAAGCTTACCCGTGATGACCTCATTCGGGTTCCTTGCTTTTTGGGAGGTCACGACAAACGCCTCCTCGCACTACATTGGCTTTGACTTTTCTGGGACGTCTTTTGGGGCCTCCATCCTAGCTGAACTTGTCTTCGGTGAATGACAAAATTGGGCTAGGTGACCTTCTCTTCCACAATTATAACATGCTTTGGATGGCATTGCGCAGTTTGGACTGATGTGTCCCTCCCCTCCGCATTTGAAGCATATGATAGGTGGTCGTTCTCCTTCCTTAACAACGGGTGCTGATGCTAACGTCTTTCCATCATTGTTGAATCTCCTCTTCTTGAAATGTCCATTCTTATTGTTTTGGCCATGATTACCACCGAAGTGGTTACCATTTCTGGCATGTTGATTCCCACCACGCTTATTGTCACCGCTTCGATGATCAAGTATCACTAGTATTATCATTTTGCTTACCGCTCTCTTTTTTGGGTTGACTCATTATCGCGCTCCAATAATCGAGCCCTATTAACAACATCCTAATACAAACACAGCTTTATGAGAAATAAGATATCGACGTATCTCGGGTTTCAAACCTCTTAGAAATATTCGCGTCATTCTCTCCTCATTATCAACCAAATGGGATGCAAACCGGGATAACTCAGCAAACTTGGCTTCGTATTGCGACACGGTCATGTTGTTTTTCTCCAGCTTGATGAACTCTACCTCTTTCACGTGGCGAATACTTTCGGGAAAGTACTTGTCGTTGAACAATTCTTAGAACTTCTCCCAAGTCATCTTCAATGCAGCAGGTTGAGTACGTTTTATAGATTCCCACCAGTAATCTGCATCTGCACGCAATATGAAGGTGGCAAAGGGAACCTTTTGCTCCTTGGAGCATCCCAAGACATCAAATATCTTGCAGATCTGCTTTATCCACGTCTCCGCCTTAAGTGGTTTTGGCTCTCCAAAAAACTCCGGTGGTCCCAGTTCCTTGAACTGCTTAGCGGTGACCATCCGAGAGTTGCCAGTGTTTCCACCTGCATTTTGTACAAGAGCCGCTCTTTCCTGATGTTGCATGAATTGCATAAAGCCTCCAACATTCCATCGCTCATCATCCGGTCAAGTCGTTGTTGTTTCATTCGAGGATTGTCGCCTTTCTGACGCACATTATCCTAATTATTGATCTGTGGAGACTCAACGGTCTCCTATGCTCCATTGCTAATCTCAACATTCTTGTATGCCATTTTCAAATACTGCAACAAAACAAAGGTTAATTAACATATCACATATTATCCCTATACTCTGACCGACCAATTAAATATTAAATAAACTTAGGTAGGTCATACTAGCGAAGGAATCCCCCGTCTCTCCCCTCCTAGTTCTTGTCTCACATCTTAGCCAGGGATCATATCCCTAAGCTTTAATACCAACTGTGATGCCCCCAAAATAGGTATACATCACCTATTCTGAGTCACCAAATACATGGTACATGTAATACAAATACAATCTTTAATATACAACAAGAAAGTCATGTGAGTTTTAATACAAATATTGTCTTCTGATAATATCTACTCTCGTAATAAGTCATCATTACATTTATTGTCACACTATTTAATGTAATAGTGAGGACTACTAATACTATCATCCGGACCGTCACTCCATTCCCCGACTAGTCCTTGCCACGCTTCTCATTTCCTCAAGAGAACAAAGAAAGAAAGGGTGAGCTCAACTAGCCCAAAGAAGAAATATTATGACTAAGATAATGCGTAATAAATTATCATTAGTCTTCAAAAGTGTTAAACCGATAAAATACAATAGACATCAAGTTTAACTATGCAATGAACATGCAATCCATTAAAAGAGTCAACTAGAGAATAAAATCTACTATCTTTTATGATTTAAAAGGTTTTTCATCACTTTTATCACTGGGACTCGAATTTAATAAATAATCCACCTCATCCCCGCACTACGGGCCAAGGATATTCGTGTATATTTAATAATCAATGGTCATGATCATGCCAACAACTATCCATCAATGCACTACGGCCAATGAGGACTTTTACCACATCATTTGTAACATTACTACCATGATTACAATCAATAATCCCTCGGTCATAATCATACCAAGTCCATCTATGCATTCAAAAGCCACAGATGACTTTCAACAAAATATAAATATGAGGATGATGACAATGATATAAGAATCCAATAAAATAAGTTCAAGAATTAATTTAATTGTGAACTAATAACGCCCAAATTGTCAACATGATACTTTGCAGTAGAGTAAAATTTAAGAATGCTCGTAAAGAATATTTCCATGAAAAGATACTCGGATGAAGCGTAAATATAAAGAATATTCCACCAATTTCATGGAGTATAAAGTCAAAACTTTAACCAACCGAGTATAATAAAGAATGGAATAACAAAAGAAATCACCATGCATGCGGTATTGATGACAGACAAAAGTTATTCCAATGTAATAATAAATAATAAAACTCAATTCAAAGCGTAATACGCACCGGCGGGGATATTCCAATGTAATAATAAAGAATGGAATAACAACAAATCACCATGCATGCGGTGCTTATTTATGTATAAAGTTATTCCAATGTAATAATAAATAATCTAATCGGTCCCACGTAAAACGCGTATGATGTGATATTCCAATGTAATAATAATAAAGATGTAACCAGTGTCCCACAGAAATGCAATGCATGGGATGTTCCAATAGAATAATAACGAATGGAATAACAACAATAAATCACCAAGTATGGGGTAGATCACAGATATACAAAGTTATTCCAACATAATAATAAAGAATGAAATAACCAAATTCTCTTCATGAATATGAAAAAATAATACCCTTTACCTTATAAAGAAGAAGAGTACTCACCAGTAGTAGTGCGGATATACTTGAAGAAACTTGCACTACTTGGCAAAGCTTTCTTAAACGCTAAAGAAATACGCCAAGATAGAAGAATAATTCTCTCTACGCTTTCTCTCTAGAGTTTCAATGAATTCGTAAGAAATAATGAAGGAACGAGCTTCTATTTATAGAAGAATGGATCTAATAAGAACTAATCCATGAAACTAGTCTAGATCAATTTACTTTAAACGGACGGTCCAGATTGGTTTACAATAAAATATAATATATTCTATTTATAATCTAATAAAACGAATAACTTTTAAAAAGATTTTACTATGCAAATCACTATGCAGGAATATGCAAACACTATGCATAATAAAATATAATATATTCTAATTATTATCTAATAAAACGAATAACTTTATAAAAGTATTCTGCTTATATATAAAAATTTTTACTATTAACCTAATAAAACGAATAACTTTATAAAAGTATTCTGCTTTTTATATAAAAAGCTTTTCTATTTTATTACATTAATAATACTAATAAAACAAAACTTCATCATCATTATTATTATTCACACTATTAATCGACCAGTGTCGTAGTTCCTGGAAAGAAGGGGCTTTCCAATAAGGATTTCTCCTATTAAGCGCCGCCAAGAAATTAGGTGACCAAACCTCTCCTCAAGCGTAACTTCTAGACATCGTTAATAATGCAAATAATAATATTAATAACTTCGTCATCTCAATAATTGAATCAATTATAAAATATCAACAATAATTGAATCAATTAACGTGAGATACTATGCAACAATTACTGAAGCAATAATTGAACAAAACTGAGTGATTTCTCACGTAAGCATCAATAATAAATACCGTGTGCTACTATGAAACCACGCGTGTACTTTTAACACCGGGTGTTTCAACAGTTAACGGTAAAACTTCCGCCGTTATTTTCATAAAAATATTTTTGTCATTTTCTCAATCCGACAATAATTCCTTGTGGGGTCCACCAATGATTGTCTTTGCATTTAATATTCCCTGCTTAAAAAGAAATATTCCCCACCAATCGAATATTATATAACAACTCACGATTTTGCAAAATTTATAAATATTACCCACAACTATATCATTATATCAAATTTATTCCATAATATTCAAAAAAATGATATTTATAGAAAATATATTTTTATTCATAAAAGTTGGGGTCTTACATTAGGATTATAATCCCGAAATTATAATTATAATATCAAAATTATTAAGTCATTTTATAATTACTAGACTAATAATCCCAAATCTAAATTTGAAAACAAATAAGACTAGGGTCGGCCCTGTGTTTTTAAGGACTTAAAGCGATAATAAAAAAAATGGGCCTTTTTGCAAATTGCTATTAAGATAGGCATAAAAAAATTAAGAACTTTATCTGAACGTGTAGGTGTAATATGAAAAAGGGGTCTTCCTGATTCAAAAACTACAAGTCTGCCATTGAGATTTGGGCCTATTTCATTGGGTAAATTTTTTGCGGACCCTTAATGTTAAACTGGCGTGGGTTGGGCTCTTTTGTTTGGGTATATATATACACATAACACAAATACCTCAATTTTAATGGGTTAAAAAGTTTCTAAGACCTCGAGCTTTAAATTTCAATGACTCCCAGCTTAACAAAGACACTTGTGATTAATATTCATATCTCAAGTATAATTCTCGCAAACAAATATATAATGTATTAGAAAAATATAATCCTTTCATCTAAAATAGTATCAGATTGTTATTCACTTTTTAAAAATTAATTTTTATTTTACATTTTTAAACTCAAAATTAATATAAAATTATTATATTCTAACAAATACAATAATAAATATTATAACTACTTAACAAATATATTATAAAATTATTGTTTTATATTTTTAAACGAAGCATGTTAATTTTAAATCTAAAAATATGTTAAATTGACTTTATAAAATTTATAATAATCTTATAAATCTGATCATTTTTGTGGTGAGCGTTATAATTAGAAATATTTTGGATCACCCACCATTTTAGTGGGCCCAGATCCATCGATTTGACCGGCCTGTAGCGGATTTATACCCATTATTAGTCTAGAGTAGCTGAATAAAACCCAAGACCCAGCTCAAGATCCTCAAAAGGGTCCAATTGCTCGACACGTGGCATATGATGAGAGATATGATTAAACCGCCTAATATCGAACGGTGGAGATGATACAGTGGTATACCCCAGCCTTATGTTAAGGTTTTAGTGAACTAATATATAAATCGGGATTATTAATCTCAAATGTCTTATTTGTTTTTAAATTTAGATTTGAGATTATTAACTCAAGTATTATAAAATGAATTAATATAGGAGATTATTAATATCATGTTTAACTAGATATTAAAATTTCCACCATTTAAAACTAAAATTTTCTAAAATCAGCAGCCAATTTTTACAACAGTGAAAGTTCACTTTTATATATATATATATATATATATATATATATATATATATATATATATATAGTCCGCTTATAATGAGAGAAGAAGAATAAAAACAAGTGCGCATACAAACACAAGTTAATATCTAAATAAAATTAACAATTTATTGATTATAACTTAAATACTTTACAAGGTTAATTCAAATGACTTACAAGTTTATTGAAATAAGAACATTAGATGAAGTGGGATTAAGTAGGCTTAATTAGCGGTTGAGGCTAAAGATTTAACAGAGAAGGAGCTCTGAGTCTTTCTAAGTCTGCCTCAACTAAATGAATTCGAATTCCTTTTATAGAACAAGGAAACGAACTATTACAATGTTACTATTACAATAACTGGGTAAAGTAAAAGTAAGAAACATTTTACTAAAGTAAAAGTACAGGTAAAAGGAAAAGAAACTGCTTTCGGTGGAAAAGCAAACGTCTCCTTTTGACTAATGCGGCCATGGGGCCAGATGCTCTTGAATGATTGATGCCTTTGGTGTAAAGGCGTAAGATCTTTCATGACTATCTTCTTAACGGGCAGTGCTTGATCGACATAGTCACTTAGAGCCAGTCTTTCGGCGATCTTCTTAGGGCAGTCTTGTGACTTAAGTCACGGAGCAGTCTTTGGATCGAGGCTCAAGAAAAGGGATCTTGAGCGTCCTGAAGATTGATCGTACCGTAGGGATCACAATCACCTTCATCTTCAAGATTTTGACTAGAGAATTCTTCTCTGGAATGAGAAGAAGCTTTATCTGAATCTTCGTAATCGGTCAAGTCTCATATGAATAGCATCGGCCAAGACGCCTTAATGAGAGCTGTAGTAATCGGAGACATTAAGACCCGTCGCCGAGGGACACCGATTTTCTTTTCGTGATCGATCGTGTCTTAGTGACTCGATTCTATCGAAGATGCAACGGCAGGGGCCGTGGTGACTGAAGGAGTGGTTACTGGAGGAGTTAATAGAGGAGAAGGCAGAAATTCTTTCTGAACTTGACCAACTATTCTATCAACACCGAATTTATCCCACCATTTAATGAAAAAAAGCATGAAAGACATGAGAAATAGGGAAAGGTAAGTCCGAGCGGTCCTAATTCCTATGGACGACGTAGACCTAAATACAAAGACTTCTTGGGTAGCTAAAATGACATATTGCCATTTGAGGATCCAAGGGATTTTGTACTTACTACAAAATATAAGGAAAACTGGAATTTCCTCATATTTGGAATGATAATTACTATGGTGACAAAAATGTTCTAACCGAGCAAGGAGTGGTATGGAGAAAATATCATGGCACAAACCATACCATGTCCACCAAAGGATGAACCATTTGGGGAATTGACTTTTGAACTTGTGGTCAAATTGGAAAAACCACGAATGACTATGATCTTCATTTTGATGAAGCATAATTTTATGCCAAGCCTCAATATAATCATAATAGCAAAAAGAGCTAGTGTGATTAGAAAGTGACTTGAGATCAGAAGGATGACTACCCCAATCGGACAGATTGAAAACTTGCTTAATATACAACGAATGATAAAGAAGCTTGGACTTATCATCGTTTGCATAAATTGGTTTAATAAAGACTGACTCTGTTTCAATAAGAATATCTCTATAATACACTAAAGATTTATAAGGAGCTAATGGAAGAAAATGCCATCCAGTAGGAAAATACTGGGCAGCTAACTGAATTGGGTCATTCTTGGGTTTCATTGGTAACTCAATATGGAATAAATGCTGGTCAAAAATTTGACGATAGTCTGAAGCTGGGTGACTGGGTTGAGATGAGGTAGACTTGGGTTAACTAGCAAAGATATCAAACGGCTTGGGTTGACTAGCAAGAACTTATGAGTAGGGCTTTGGAACTGTACCAAGCACCTGGAATTTATTATGGGTTTGGGTAACTGGATGAGGAACAACAGTTCCTTTTGACTGATTAACTGGACCGACAGAGCGGCCATGACCACGAGAAGATGAACCTCCTCGTACACTCATGATGTTGTAATAGTACGTGTGTTAATAAATTCACAAGTGAGAAAATCTGGAACTGAGTTGTTACTACCTTTAATATATTCAATATCAAAATTAAAAATCCTTAAAATTGTTTGCCATCTAGCGAATGAATGCTTAGAGGCGACATTCTCAACATCCTTTTCAAGAATAAATTTTGTTGACTTGCAATCTATTCTAACTAGGAATTTTTGGTTCAATAAATCTCTCTGAAATTTTTTAATGCATAAAACTAATGATAAAATCTCTTTTTAATAATCTCGTATTTTAACCGTAGTAGGTTCCATGCGCCGAATGGAAACGAACAATTTGTTCATCGTAAGTAGGAGTTGACTTTTGTTTGAGTATGCCACCAATCCAATTATCGAGAGGCATCTGTTTCAATTATTTTGAAAGCTGAATCATTTGAGATGCCAAGGCAAGGCAAAACCTTAACATATTTTTTAACTTGTTGGACGACAGAAGTATGAATGTCAGTCCATGGGGGAGGATTACTTTGTAAGCGCTAAAAGAGAGGCTTACAAATCTTCCTGAGGTCCTTGTAAAACTTGACAATATAATTGAGCGAGCCAAGAAACCTCTGTAGCTGAGTTTTGTCAGTAATCTTATCTGGGAACCGGTCGGCGAATTGAATAGCTTTGTCAATTGGCCGCGTGAGTCCATGATAGAGGATTAAAACGAGAAACCTGACTTTAGTCAGAAACAGACTACATTTGGAAGGAGAAAGAACAAGACCATTAATTTTAACTGTTTTGAAAAACGAATTTAAATGTTTAATATGCTCTTCAATAGTCTTGGAGAATACAAGGATATCGTCGATATATACAATGATAAAATGACTGAAAGGATTCAAAATATTATTAAGAATATTCTAAAATTCACTTGGTGCATTTTTAAGTCCAAATGACTGAACATTCCATTCGTAGTGCCCGAACGGAGTGGTAAATGCAGTTTTGTATCTATCATCTGGAAGAATAGAAACCTGCCAGAATCCTGACTTAAGGTCAAATTTACTAAATAATGTGGAGACATTTAACCTACCAAGGAGATCATCCTTGTTGGGCAAAGGGTACCTAATCCATTCCAGTACTTTGTTTAATGGTTTATAATTAATGACTAACCGAGGGACACCTCTTTCTTTCTCAAACTTCGTTATTAACATAGAAAGTCAAGCAAGAACATGGTGACTTGCTATGTCTAATTAAACCTTTACTAAGAAGATCATTAATTTCTTTTTTACATAACTCCATTTGTTCATGACTCATTTGAATAGGTCTATCTTTAGTGGGAATTAGATGTTCTTTAAATTCCTTAGCATAGGGTAACCTAACTGTGCTTCTTTCTATGCCAAAAAGCATTGGGAGAATCGTAATATAAGTTTTTAATAAATAATCTTTTAATTCTTTTATTTTTCTTGAACTCACACTTTTAATTTGTTCTTCAACTTGTTGATACTTAACTTCTTCTTTAAGAAAATTTAGGTGGGTAACTTTGCAATTTATCAGATTCAATGATTTAGAAATTGATTCTTCTTGAATAAATTTTAAATCTCTTTCTTTTAGTTTGATTAAGAATTTAAATGTAATTCTTTTTCCTAAGTGTTCATAACTTAAACCTTTATTACTAGTAGTAAATGGGTATAATAAATAGATAAATGGTAATCCCAAAATGATTTTGTCGATAAGAAGATTATGAACTAAGACAAATGAGGTCTTAAAACACATACTGTCCTGACAAATATGAACATTAGGTAATTTATATTTTATCTCCATTTGACTACCGTTAGCTGAATTTAGTTTTTCACTAGTCTTCTTATAATATCGTGTGGGGATAATACCTTCTTGAATACAGTTCAAATCTGCACCAGTATCAACTAAGGCAGGGAGCTGTACGGAGAAAGTTTTATCGATAACTAAATTAATAGAGATATACCATTTTTGAATAGTAATATCTTTAATTCTTTTAAGGGAGAGACCTTGAATAAAGAGATCAGAATCTTTAGCACCTGATGATTTTGGTTCATCGTGTCTTTCATCACTAGAAGAGGAATCATGAACTTGAAGATCTGATTTTTTATCATCAATCTCTTTTCTTAAGTTAGAAATATCTAATTTTAAGTTAGAAATTTCTTTTTTAAGTTTATTAACTTCTTGATTTAATTCAGGGAGGGTAATTTCTTTTACCGGAGATTTAAATCTTTCAAGAGTTTTATTGAGACTGAAAATAGGTTTTTCTTTGGCTCTAAGAACTCTCACAGATTTTTTATCTTTGGTTAACAAATCTTTTAATTGCTTCAAATACTGAGTTTTTAATTCAGGGTCTGTAATTTTACTGATTAAATCAACTAATAAAGAACTTTCTTCTTCTTCTTTTGTAATTACATTAACTCTTTTACAACAGTTTTTATCGCAATTTTCTGTACATATAGTGACTTCATTTTCACTATCAGATTCATCGTTAGATGCGCTAGTACTAGAAGATTCTCGAATATCGAAGCCTTCTTACATTACTACTCTTTTGTTATTTTCAATTCTTATTAATTCCAATAACTTACTCAGTATCTTGGTGAAATATTTAATTGAGCTAATTTTGCTTGACTTTACACTCACTTTTATAGTGTCCTTTCTGCCCACAATTGTGACAGACAATTTTACTTTTATCATATTTCTTTGATTTTTTATATGATTTTTCTTAGACGACTTAGGTTTATTGTAATAATTATCTTGATTATTGCTCTTTTTATCATGATTATATCTTTTCTTACGACGCTTATGACTTTTATGTGATTCAATATGTTTATTCATATGCCTCGTGCTTTCTCTGTAGGAGCAACCCATTAATCCATATTGTTCGCAAAATGTTCCTAACTCGTATTTGGCTTTATTTTTATCTTTTCTAGCTTGTTTAGCTAATTTAAAATAAATACACATTTTTAATCCAATTTTTTGAATATAACTAATAATGTCGCCATAGGTTAAATTATCATAGTCAATATATCCTAAATTTTTACTTAATTCTTCTCTAACTTTGTGAGCAAATAAAGATGGTAAACCATTAACGAATTTCTCTTTCCAAAATGGTTTGTTACTGTCATTTCTCATCATAACTCTGGAAGTAAATACGTCTTTGTACAATCTAAAATCACTTAGAGTGGGACACGTAAGATTACTTAATTGATCATGAATTCTTTCAGTAATATTACTAGGGGTTCCAACAAAATGTTTAATTATAGTAAATATTAAAGTATTTACCCCATCAGGAAGACCAATACCAGCATCTTCATCAAAGATGGGATTGCCTTCATTATCTCTTTGGATAGCATGAACTATGGAACATCTAATGTCTTCTGTGAGATGTTTTTCCCACCAAGACCTAAGAATGCCAGTAAAACCACTAGCTATTAATTCAACTATATCTGATTGAGATAAAGTATTGAATTTGGTAATATAGTTATTGGCTACCATAGACATATGATTAAGTTTATTAAGAATTTCTTGTTCACCAAATCCATCTATATTCCATTCATAAATTTTATTAGAGGACACAGAGAACTGTTTATCTAGATTTCTCTCTTGACTGTAGATCCTGAGGAGTCGGTCAAGAGTACCAGCTTACGGTAATACTTGTGTTATTGATGCTTAATTTATTTAGCTGTTCATTAAGGTTTGAAACGGATGAGTGATTAGAGTGATCCGAAGAACTTTCGTTATCATCATCTGATTCAGCATGATCGATAACAGCAATGGTTCCACTTGGGCTTGGTTCTGTTTTAAGTTTTTTAAATAACTTTTCAATAGATTGGACCAATTCACTTTCTTTATTAGGTAAACTTAGATTATATTTGTTCTTCCGCCCTCTAATGGTATCATAGCCATGTTTTGTTGTTGGTAGCTGTATAGTTAGATCTTTTTAATCAAACTTCTCTTTACTTTTTCAAAATCATCTTCTTCATCAAAGTTCTGAAATCACCTTACTTACCTGTAGTCCACATAGTTCGTGTCTAACCTTTGTAAGTCTCCAGAGTGTGAGCAGTGTCGGGATATAGAACATAGGTATGAGTCTACTTTGGGTAAATGGGGTATGTATGAATGAACCTTGAGTAAGATTTTATTTTGAAACAGTCAAGATGAGTAGGTTATAGAACATAGCTGTTTTCCTACTGTTGCTAGATATTGATTACTAAAGTTTAATTGTTCAATTAATTTTTTATTATCATTAGTTCCGTCAGGAATCTTGAAGGGACTAGCGATAACTGAAGTATTTTTAACGGGAATTAGAACTGTTTCTAAAGGAGGATGACTTGACGATACTTTAGATCTATCTTCTTTAATCCATTGAGTTTTACTAATAACATTACATTTACTTTGGTACTGATCATACCAATCGTAAAACGTGATGTTAATTTCTTCATTTTTAATAAATCTTTTCCATCTATTAACTATCTTATCTCTTTCCTTTTCAATGGGGTGAGTAGACCTGAAAAGATGTCTCTTTTCTTTGTTAAACTTTGAATTAAAATCTTTTACTAAGTTATCCCAATCTAAAACGAAATTCTTTTTAATGACTCTTAATTGATTATTAATTGGGGCATTAAAATCAGACTGTGTGGGATAAACTGAGGATGCCGAAGAAGAAGAATCTTCATCTTCAACGGTATCATTCTGAGTATAGCAAGGATGACTAACTTGTCCTTGGTTATGATACCTTTAAGTTTGATGTGTCTAACCGAAGGATTACTAAGGACTTCAGTATCTCTTCTAGTGTGGATAACTGAAGGAGCCGAAGAACTGGAGATGTCTTCAATGATAACTGGTGTTCTAGTATGTTCAAAACTAATTTTAACAGTTCCATCAGAAAACTGTTGAATGTTATCAATATTTAACAAATTGTTAACTATGGGCTGTTGTGGTAATTCATTCGGTAAAGTCCATTGATTAGGTAAGCTAATATATTTCCAAAGAATTGTTCTTGGGATCTGGATATTAGCATCACTAGTTTAACTTTGAATTAAAACTGTTTGATCTTTTGGGCTTTTATTAAGAGCATAAACATTTAAATTTGATTTCATTGTTTTGTAGTAAATTCTGTAAATCAAAGCAATGGGCTGAGATCCTTCAATCATTTGAGTAATCTCTCCATCAGTTTTAATATTTAATGATAAAGCTTTAAATAAGTTTTGATCACTAAGACTCAAGGTGAAATCAGGAAAGCAATTGAAATGGTTCTTTTCCTTTTACCTGTACTTTTACTTTAGTAAAATGTTTCTTACTTTTACTTTACCCAGTTATTGTAATAGTAACATTGTAATAGTTCGTTTCCTTGTTCTATAAAAGGAATTCGAATTCATTTAGTTGAGGCAGACTTAGAAAGACTCAGAGCTCCTTCTCTGATAAATCTTTAGCCTCAACCACTGATTAAGCCTACTTAACCCCACTTCGTCTAATGTTCTTATTTTAGTAAATTTGACCTTAAGTCAGGATTCTGGCAGGTTGCTATTCATCCAGATGATAGATACAAAACTGCATTTACCACTCCGTTCGGGCACTACGAATGGAATGTTCAGTCATTTGGACTTAAAAATGCACCCAGTGAATTTCAAAATTGTTTGCCATATAGCGAATGAATGCTTAGAGGCGACATTCTCAACATCCTTTTCAAGAATAAATTTTGCTGACTTGCAATCTATTCTAACTAGGAATTTTTGGTTCAATAAATCTCTCTCGAATTTTTAATGCATAAAACTAATGATAAAATCTTTGTTTTAATAGTATCAGTATTTTAACCGTAGGGTTCCATGCGCGAAATGGAAACGAACAATTTGTTCATCAAGTAGGAGTTAACTTTTGTTTGAGTATGCCACCGAATCCAATTAATCGAGGCATCTGTTTCAACTATTTTGAAAGCTGAATCGTTTGAGATGCCAAGGCAAGGCAAAACCTTAACATATTTTTTAACTTGTTGGACGATATAAGTATAAAGATGGTAAACCATTAACGAATTTCTCTTTCCAAAATGGTTTGTTACTGTCATTTCTCATCATAACTCTGGAAGTAAATACGTCTTTGTACCATCTAAAATCACTTAGAGTGGGACACGTAAGATTACTTAATTGATCATGAATTCTTTCAGTAATATTACTAGGGGTTCCAACAAAATGTTTAATTATAGTAAATATTAAAGTATTTACCCCATTAGGAAGACCAATACCAGCATCTTCATCAAAGATGGGATTGCCTTCATTATCTCTTTGGATAGCATGAACTATGGAACATCTAATGTCTTCTGTGAGATGTTTTTCCCACCAAGACCTAAGAATGCCAGTAAAACCACTAGCTATTAATTCAACTATATCTGATTGAGATAAAGTATTGAATTTGGTAATATAGCTATTGGCTACCATAGACATATGATTAAGTTTATTAAGAATTTCTTGTTCACCAAATCCATCTATATTCCATTCATAAATTTTATTAGAGGACATAGAGAACTGTTTATCTAGATTTCCTCTTGACCTGTAGATCCGGAGGAGTTGGTCAGAGTACCGGTTTACGGTAATACTTGTGTTATTGATGATTAATTTATTTAGTCTGTTCATTAAGGTTTGAAACGGATGAGTGATTAGAGTGATCCGAAGAACTTTTGTTATCATCATCTGATTCAGAATGATCGATAACAGCAATGGTTCCACTTGGGCCTGGTTCTGTTTTAAGTTTTTTAAATAACTTTTCAATAGATTGGACCAATTCACTTTCTTTATTAGGTAAACTTAGATTATATCTGTTCTCTGGTAATTTAATTAAAGGTTGTTCAAGTTTTGAATCAGGTTTTTTAATAATTCTTCTTCAAATTTTTCTTCAATTCTATCTAGCTGTTTTCCTACTGTTGCTAGATATTGATTACTAAAGTTTAATTGTTCAATTAATTTTTTATTATCATTAGTTCCGTCAGGAATCTTGAAGGGACTAACGATAACTGAAGTATTTTTAACGGGAATTAGAACTGTTTCTAAAGGAGGATGACTTGACGATACTTTAGATCTATCTTCTTTAATCCATTGAGTTTTATTAATAACATTACATTTACTTTGGTCGATCATACCAATCGTAAAACATGATGTTAATTTCTTCATTTTAATAAATCTTTTCCATCTATTAACTATCTTATCTCTTTCCTTTTCAATGGGGTGAGTAGACATGAAAAGATGTCTCTTTTCTTTGTTAAACTTTGAATTAAAATCTTTTACTAAGTTATCCCAATCTAAAACGAAATTCTTTTTAATGACTCTTAATTGATTATTAATTGGGGCATTAAAATCGGTATAATGGGATAAATCGAGGATCTTGGAGAAGAAGAATCTTCATCTTCAACGGTATCATTCTGAGTATAGCAAGGATGACTAACTTGTCCTTGGTTAGGATACCTTTAAGTTTGATGTCTCTAACCGAAGGATTACTACGGACTTCAGTATCTCTTCTAGTGTGGATAACTGAAGGAGCCGAAGAACTGGAGATATCTTCAATGATAACTGGTGTTCTAGTACGTTCAAAACTAATTTTAACAGTTCCATCAGAAAACTGTTGAATGTTATCAATATTTAACAAATTGTTAACTATGAAATCATTGTTGGTAATTCATTCTAAAAGTCCATTGATTAGGTAAGCTAATATCTTTCCAAAGAATTGTTCTTGGGATCCGGATATTAGCATCACTAGTTGAACTTTGAATTAAAACTATTTGATCTTTTGGGCTTTTATTAGGAGCATGAACGCTTAAATTTGATTTCATTGTTTTGTAGTAAATTTCAGAAATCAAAGCAATGGGTCGAGATCCTTCAATCATTTGAGTAATCTCTCCATTAGTTTTAATATTTCATGATAAAGCTTTAAATAAGTTTTGATCACTAAGACTCAAGGTGAAATCGAAAGCAATTGAAATGGTTCTTTTCCTTTTACCCGTACTTTTTACTTTAGTAAAATGTTTCTTACTTTACTTTACCCGCTTATTGTAATAGTAACATTGTAATAGTTCGTTTCCTTGTTCTATAAAAGGAATTGAATTCATTTAGTTGAGGCGATTTAGAAAGACTCGAGCTCCTTCTCGATAAATCTTTAGCCTCAACTACCGATTAACCTCTTAAACCCCACTTCATCTAATGTTCTTATTTCAATAAATTTGACCTTAAGTCGATTACGGCGAGTTACTATTCATCCGGATGATAGATACAAAATCGCATTTACCACTCGGATTCAGCACTACTGAATGGAATGATCGATCATTTGGACTTAAAAATGCACCCAATGAATTTCAAAATTGCTTTCCATATAGCGAATGAATGCTTAGAGGCGACATTCTCAACATCCTTTTCAAGAATAAATTTTGCTGACTTGCAATCTATTCTAACTAGGCATTTTTGGTTTAATAAATCTCTCAAAATTTTTAATGCATAAAACTAATGATAAAATCTCTTTTTTAATAGTAATGTATTTTAAGTGTGTAGGGTTCCATGCGCCAGAATGGAAACGAACAATTTGTTCATCAGAAGTAGGAGTTAACTTTTGTTTGAGTATGCCACCGAATCCAGTGTCAGAGGCATCTGTTTCAACTATTTTGAAAGCTGAATCGTTTGAGATGCCAAGGCAAGGCAAAACCTTAACATATTTTTTAACTTGTTGGACGACATAAGTATAAAGATGGTAAACCATTAACGAATTTCTCTTTCCAAAATGGTTTGTTACTGTCATTTCTCATCATAACTCTGGAAGTAAATACGTCTTTGTACCATCTAAAATCACTTAGAGTGGGACACGTAAGATTACTTAATTGATCATGAATTCTTTCATAATATTACTAGGGTTCCAACAAAATGTTTAATTATAGTAAATATTAAAGTATTTACCCCATCGGAAGACCAATACCAAAGATCTTCATCAAAGATGGGATTGCCTTCATTATCTCTTTGGATAGCATGAACTATGGAACATCTAATGTCTTCTGTGAGATGTTTTTCCCACCAAGACCTAAGAATGCCAGTAAAACCACTAGCTATTAATTCAACTATATCTGATTGAGATAAAGTATTGAATTTGTTAATATAGCTATTGGCTACCATAGACATATGATTAAGTTTATTAAGAATTTCTTGTTCACCAAATCCATCTATATTCCATTCATAAATTTTATTAGAGGACACAAAAGAACTGCTTATCTAGATTTCTCTCTTGAATGTAGATCCGGAGGAGTTGGTCTAGAGTACCGCTTTACAGTAATACTTGTGTTATTGATGAGTTAATTTATTTAGGCGTTTCATTAAGGTTTAAACGGATGAGTGATTAGAGTGATCCGAAGAACTTTCGTTATCATCATCTGATTCAGCATGATCGATAACAGCAATGGTTCCACTTGGGCCTGGTACTGTTTTAAGTTTTTAAAATAACTTTTCAATAGATTGGACCAATTCACTTTCTTTATTAGGTAAACTTAGATTATATCTGTTCTCTGGAAATTTAATTAAAGGTTGTTCAAGTTTTGAATCAGGTTTTTTAATAATTTCTTCTTCAAATTTTTCTTCAATTCTATCTAGCTGTTTTCCTACTGTTGCTAAATATTGATTACTAAAGTATAATTGTTTAATTAATTTTTTATTATCATTAGTTCCGTCAGGAATCTTGAAGGGACTAGCGATAACTGAAGTATTTTTAACGGGAATTAGAACTGTTTCTAAAGGAGGATGACTTGACGATACTTTAGATCTATCTTCTTTAATCCATTGAGTTTTATTAATAACATTACATTTACTTTGGTACTGATCATACCAATCGTAAAACATGATGTTAATTTCTTCATTTTTAATAAATCTTTTCCATCTATTAACTATCTTATCTCTTTCCTTTTCAATGGGGTGAGTAGACCTGAAAAGATGTCTCTTTTCTTTGTTAAACTTTGAATTAAAATCTTTTACTAAGTTATCCCAATCTAAAACGAAATTCTTTTTAATGACTCTTAATTGATTATTAATTGGGGCATTAAAATCGGTATCGTGGGATAAATGAGGATCTTGGGAGAAGAAGAATCTTCATCTTCAACGGTATCATTACGAAAATATATACAGGATGACTAACTTGTCCTTGGTTAAGGATACCTTTAAGTTTGATGTCTCTAACCAGAAGGGTTACTAAGGACTTCATATCTCTTCTAGTGTGGATAATCAAGGAGGGCAAGAACCGGAGATGTCTTCAATTATAACTGGTGTTCTAAATGCGTTCAAAACTAATTTTAACGGTTCCATCAGAAAACTGTTGAATGTTATCAATATTTAACAAATTTTTAACTAAGGGCTGTTGTGGTAATTCATTCGGTAAAGTCCATTGATTAGGTAAGCTAATATCTTTCCAAAGAATTGTTCTTGGGATCTGGATATTAGCATCACTAGTTGAACTTTGAATTAAAACTGTTTGATCTTTTGGGCTTTTATTAAGAGCATGAACGTTTAAATTTGATTTCATTGTTTTGTAGTAAATTCTGTAAATCAAAGCAATGGGCTGAGATCCTTCAATCATTTGAGTAATCTCTCCATTAGTTTTAATATTTCATGATAAAGCTTTAAATAAGTTTTGATCACTAAGACTCAAGGTGAAATCAGGAAAGCAATTGAAATGGTTCTTTTCCTTTTACCTGTACTTTTACTTTAGTAAAATGTTTCTTACTTTTACTTTACCCAGTTATTGTAATAGTAACATTGTAATAGTTCGTTTCCTTGTTCTATAAAAGGAATTCGAATTCATTTAGTTGAGGCAGACTTAGAAAGACTCAGAGCTCCTTCTCTGATAAATCTTTAGCCTCAACTACTGATTAAGCCTACTTAACCCCACTTCATCTAATGTTCTTATTTCAGTAAATTTGACTTTAAGTCAGGATTCTGGCAGGTTGCTATTCATCCAGATGATAGATACAAAACTGCATTTACCACTCCGTTCGGGCACTACGAATGGAATGTTCAGTCATTTGGACTTAAAAATGCACCCAATGAATTTCAAAATTGCTTGCCATATAGCGAATGAATGCTTAGAGGCGACATTCTCAACATCCTTTTCAAGAATAAATTTTGCTGACTTACAATCTATTCTAACTAGGAATTTTTGGTTCAATAAATCTCTCCGAAATTTTTAATGCATAAAACTAATGATAAAATCTCTTATTTAATAATAGTTCGTATTTTAACCGTAGGGTTCCATGCGTCAGAATGGAAATGAACAATTTGTTCATCAGAAGTAGGAGTTAACTTTTGTTTGAGTATGCCACCGAATCCAAAGGTCGAGGCATCTGTTTCAACTATTTTGAAAGTCAATCGTTTGAGATGCCAAGGCAAGGCAAAACCTTAACATATTTTTTAACTTGTTGAATGACGATATAAAGATGGTAAACCATTAACGAATTTCTCTTTCCAAAATGGTTTATTCTTGCTATTTCTCATCATAACTCGGAAGTAAATACATCTTTGTACCATCTAAAATCACTTAGAGTGGGACACGTAAGATTACTTAATTGATCATGAATTCTTTCAGTAATATTACTATGGGTTCCAACAAAATGTTTAATTATAGTAAATATTAAAGTATTTACCCCATCAGGAAGACCAATACCAGCATCTTCATCAAAGATGGGATTGCCTTCATTATCTCTTTGGACAAAGATGAAGTATTGAACATCTAATGTCTTCTGTGAGATGTTTTTCCCACCAAGACCTAAGAATGCCAGTAAAACCACTAGCTATTAATTCAACTATATCTGATTGAGATAAAGTATTGAATTTGGTAATATAGTTATTGGCTACCATGACATATGATTAAGTTTATTAAAATTTCTTGTTCACCAAATCCATCTATATTCCATTCATAAATTTTATTAGAGGACACAGAGAACTGCTTATCTAGATTTCTCTCTTGAACTGTAGATCCTGAGGAGTTGGTCTAGAGTACCGGTTTACGTAATACTTAATGTTATTGGCGGTTACTTTATTTAGTTTGTTCATTAAGGTTTGAAACGGATGAGTGATTAGAGTGATCTGAAGAACTTTCGTTATCATCATCTGATTCAGCATGATCGATAACAGCAATGGTTCCACTTGGGCCTGGTTCTGTATTAAGTTTTTAAAATAACTTTTCAATAGATTGGACCAATTCACTTTCTTTATTAGGTAAACTTAGATTATATCTGTTCTTCCGCCCTCTAATGGTATCAGAGCCATGCTTTGTTGTTGGTAGCTGTATAGTTAGATCTTTTTAATCAAACTTCTCTTTACTTTTTCAAAATCATCTTCTTCATCAAAGTTCTGAAATCACCTTACTTACTTGTAGTCCACATAGTTCGTGTCTAACCTTTGTAAGTCTCCAGAGTGTGAGCAGTGTCGGGTTATAGAACATAGGTATGAGTCTACTTTGGGTAAATGGGGTATGTATGAATGAACCTTGAGTAAGATTTTATTTTGAAACAGTCAAGATGAGTAGGTTATTCAGATCCACTCTTGATTAGTAATGTAATCGACTTTACCTCCATCCGGACATAGTTAACCAGGAAGAACACAGTTATGAAAACATTAATCAAGTTTTACACAACTGGAACATACCTAGAGTATCTCCAAAAGATATTTATCATTCAACGTTTTCAGATAAATTTAAAACTGACTATAATGTCAAAACAGTTGAAAGAGTTTACGCAATTAATAAAGAATATGAAAATTGTAGTCTTTTATCACCTGAAGTCATTAAAAAACACAGAAAGAAGGGTTACAATTTTATTCATATAAGTCTTGTTCAAGTTGCAGTCAAACCTCTCAACAGAAAAGGAGTTAATTCATCTATCTACCTCTGCCTTAGAGATGCTAGATTTTTGAATTATTATCCCAGCATTATTGGTGCCATGGAAGCAAGTTTGCATAATGGACCTATCCATTTCAATTGCTTTCCTGATTTCACCTTGAGTCTTAGTGATCAAAACTTATTTAAAGCTTTATCATTAAATATTAAATTCTTGCTTCCATAACACCAATATATTTAGCTGATCATTAAGGTTTGAAACGGATGAGTGATTAGAGTGATCCGAAGAACTTTCGTTATCATCATCTTATTGATTGATCGATATGACAATGGTTCCACTTGGGCTGGTTACATTTTAAGTTTTTAAATAACTTTTCAATAGATTGGACCAATTCACTTTCTTTATTAGGTAAACTTAGATTATATCTGTTCTCTGGTAATTTAATTAAAGGTTGTTCAAGTTTTAAATTAGTTTTTTAATAAAGAAGATAGATCTAAAGTATCGTCCAGTCATCCTCCTTTAGAAACAGTTCTAATTCCCGTTAAAAATACTTCAGTTATCGCTAGTCCCTTCAAGATTCCTGACGGAACTAATGATAATAAAAAATTAATTGAATAATTAAACTTTAGTAATCAATATCTAGCAACAGTAGGAAAATAGCTAGATAGAATTGAAGAAAAATTTGAAGAATGAATTATTAAAAAACCTGATTCAAAACTTGAACAACCTTTAATTAAATTACTAGAGAACAAATATAATCTAAGTTTACCTAATAAAGAAAGTGAATTGGTCCAATCTATTGAAAAGTTATTTAAAAACTTAAAAGCAACCAGCCCAAGTGGAACCATTGATGTTATCGATCATGCTTTGAATCGATGATGATAACGAAAGTTCTTCGAGATCACTCTAATCACTCATCCGTTTCAAACCTTAATGAATGACTAAATAAATTAACCATCAATAACACAAGTATTACTGAAACCGGTACTCTAGACCAACTCCTCCTGGATCTACAGCTTCAAGAGAAAATCTAGATAAACAGTTCTTTGTGTCCTCTAATAAAATTTATGAATGGAATATAGATTGATTTGGTGAACAAGAAATTCTTAATAAACTTAATCATATGTATACTATGGTAGCGAAAGAATGACTCTTAAGAGTAACAGAGTTCAAGAAAAATAAAAGAATTAAAAGATTATTTATTAAAAACTTATGTTCGATTCTCCCAATGCTTTTTTTGGCATAGGAAGAAGCACACGATTAGGTTACCCTATGCTAAGGAATTTAAAGAACATCTAATTCCCACTAAAGCTAGACCTATTCAAATGAGTCATGAACAAATGGAGTTATGTAAAAAGAAATTAATGATCTTCTTAGTAAAGGTTTAATTAGACATAGCAAGTCACCATGGTCTTGCCCGACTTTCTATGTTAATAACGGTCGTCGAGAAGAAAGAGGTGTCCCTCGGTTAGTCATTAATTATAAACCATTAAACAAAGTACTAGAATGGATTAGGTACCTTTTGCCCAACAAGGATGATCTCCTTGGTAGGTTAAGTGTCTCCACATTATTTAGTAAATTTGACCTTAAGTCGATTTGGCGCAGTTGCTATTCATCCAGGATGATAGATACAAAAGCTGCATTTACCACTCCGTTAAATACCACTACTGAATGGAATGTTCATCATTTGGACTTAAAAATGCACCCAAAGAATTTCAAAATATTCTTAAATCAAAGCAATAAATTTGAGATCCTTTAATCATTTGAGTAATCTCTCCATCAGTTTTAATATTTAATGATAAAGCTTTAAATAAGTTTTGATCACTAAGACTCAAGGTGAAATCAGGAAAGCAATTGAAATGGATAGGTCCATTATGCAAACTTGTTTCCATGGCACCAATAATGTTGGGATAATAATTCAAAAATCTAGCATCTCTAAGGCAGAGGTAGATAGATGAATTAATACTGTATTTTAACTGTGTAGGGTTCCATGTGCCAGAATGGAAACGAATAATTTGTTCATCAGAAGTAGGAGTTAACTTTTGTTTGAGTATGCCACCGAATCCAGTGTCAGAGGCATCTATTTCAACTATTTTGAAAGCTAAATCGTTTGAGATGCCAAGGCAAAGGCAAAACCTTAACATAGTCATTCAAAAGAATTTCGTTTTAGATTGGGATAACTTAGTAAAAGATTTTAATTCAAAGTTTAACAAAGAAAAGAGACATCTTTTCAGGTCTACTCACCCCATTAAAAAGGAAAGAGATAAGATAGTTAATAGATGGAAAAGATTTATTAAAAATGAAGAAATTAACATCACGTTTTACGATTGGTATAATCAGTACCAAAGTAAATGTAATGTTATTAGTAAAACTCAATGGATTAAAGAAGATAGATCTAAAGTATCGTCCAGTCATCCTCCTTTAGAAACAGTTCTAATTCCCGTTAAAAATACTTCAGTTATCGTTAGTCCCTTCAAGATTTAACCTATGGCGACATTATTAGTTATATTCAAAAATTGGATTAAAAATGTGTATTGATTTTAAATTAGCTAAACAAGCTAGAAAAGATAAAAATAAAGCCAAATACGAGTTAGGAACATTTTGCGAACAATATGGATTACCGCCGGTTGCTCCCTCTAGGAGAAAGCACATGCATATGAATAAACATACTGAATCACATAAAAGTCATAAGCGTCGTAAGAAAAGATATAATCATGATAAAAAGAGCAATAATCAAGATAATTATTACAATAAACCTAATCGTCTAAGAAAAAATCATATAAAGAATCAAAGAATAAGAACCGCGAATGACTATACCATTGGTTTACTCTTAAACACAAGGTATGGGGATGGTGACTCATCTGAGGAGATGATCAACAGCACCTTCTAGCACCAATAATGCTGGGATAATAATTCAAAAATCTAGCATCTCTAAGGCAGAGGTAGATAGATGAATTAATTCCTTTTCTGTTGAGAGGTTTGACTGCAACTTGAACAAGACCTATATGAATAAAATTGCAACCCTTCTTTCTGTGTTTTTTAATGACTTCAGGTGATAAAAGACTACAATTTTCGTATTCTTTATTAATTACGTAAACTCTTTCAACTGTTTTGACATTATAGTCAGTTTTGAATTTATCTTAAAACGTTGAATGATAAATATCTTTTGGAGATACTCTAGGTATGTTCCAGTTGTGTAAAACTTGATTAATGTTTTCATAACTATGTTCTTCTTGGTTAACTATGTCCTAAATTGGAGGCAAAGTGACTGTTACTAATCAAGAGTCGGATCTGAATAACCTACTCATCTTGACTGTTTCAAAATAAAATCTTACTCAAGGTTCATTCATACATACCCTGTTTACCCAAAGTAGACTCATATCTATGTTTTATAACCCGACACTGCTCACACTCTGGAGACTTACAAAGGTTAGACACGAACTAGGTGGACTACAAGTAAGTAAGGTGATTTCAGAACTTTGATGAAGAAGATGATTTTGAAAAAGTAAAGAGAAGTTTGATTAAAAAGATCTAACTATACAGCTACCAACAACAAAACATGGCTCTGATACCATTAGAGGGCGGAAGATGATAATAATGAGAGAAGAAGAATAAGAACAAGTGCGCATACAAACACAAGTTAATATCTAAATAAAATTAACAATTTATTGATTATAACTTAAATACTTTACAAGGTTAATTCAAATGACTTACAAGTTTATTGAAATAAGAACATTAGATGAACCATTTGGGGAATTGACGACTATACCTTGTCCACCAAAGGATGAACCATTTGGGGAATAGACGACTATACCTTGTCCACCAAAGGATGAACCATTTGGGAAATTGACTTTTGAACTTGTGGTCAAATTGGAAAAACCACGAATGACTATGATCTTCATTTTGATGAAGCTTAATTTTATGCCAAGCCTCAATATAATCATAATAGCAAAAAGAGCTAGTGTGATTAGAAAGTGACTTGAGATCAGAAGGATGACTACCCCAATCGGACAGATTGAGAACTTGCTTAATATACAACGAATAATAAAGAAGCTTGGACTTATCATCGTTTGCATAAATTGGTTTAATAAAGACTGACTCTGTTTCAATAAGAATATCTCTATAATACACTAAAGATTTATAAGGAGCTAATGGAAGAAAATGCCATCCAGTAGGAAAATACTGGGCAGCTAACTGAATTGGGTCATTCTTGGGTTTCATTGGTAACTCAATAATGTCTCTCGTCGTTTTTTCATTAAATGGTGGGATAAATTCGGTGTTGATAGAATAGTTGGCCAAGTTCAGAAAGAATTTCCGCCTTCTCCTCTATTTACTCCTCCAGTAACCACTCCTTTAGTCACCACGGCCCTAACACAGCATCTTCCAAAGAATCGATCACTAAGACACCGATCATCAAAAAGAAAATCACCGTCCCTATTGGACGAAGTTACTAACGCTCTCCGCCATTTCTAGCTCTCGGCTAAGGCGTCTTGCCGATGCTATTCATATGAGACTTGACCCGGTTACGAAGATTCGGATAAAGCTTCTTCTCATTCCGGAGAAGATTTCTCTAGTCAAAATCTTGAAGATGAAGGTGATTGTGATCCCTATGGTACGATTAATCTTCAGGACGCTCAAGATCCCTTTTCTTGAGCCTCGGTCGGCCAAAGACTTCCTCCGTGACCTAAAGTCGATCGACACACCGCCTTTACTGACATCACCAACACTCTCTTTCCGTGCCTATGCGGTCAAGACCGCCTTAACAAAGATAGTCAAGAAAGATCTTCTGCCTTTACACCAAAGGCATCAATCATTCAAGAGGATCTGGCCCCATGGCCGCATTAGTCAAAAAGAGACGTCTGCTTTTCCACCGAAAGCGCTTTCTTTTCCTTTTACACACTTTTTTACTTTAGTAAAATGTTTCTTACTTTTACTTTACCCGATTATTGTAATAGTAACATTGTAATAGTTCGTTTCTTTATTCTATAAAAGGAATTGAATTCATTTAGTTGAGGCAAACTTAGAAAGACTCGTAGCTCCTTCTCTCGATAAATCTTTAGCCTCAACCACGATTGATTAAACCTACTTAACCCCACTTCATCTAATGTTCTTATTTCAATAAGCTTGTAAGTCATTTGAATTAACCTTGTAAAGTATTTAAGTTATAATCAATAAATTGTTAATTTTATATTAACTTGTGTTTGTATGTACACTTGTTCTTATTCTTCTTCTCTCATTATTATTAAAAATTTTTGTTTCAAAACAAATCGATGAAATCTTAAACAAAGGATCACTCGATTGGTCCAGATCTATCGATTGAAATCGATACGAGTTCTTATTCTTAAACATGGCCTTTGTGTTTGTATGCGTACTTGTTCTTATTCTTCTTCTATCTTTCGCCCTCTAATGGTATCAGAGCCATGTTTTGTTGTTGGTAGCTGTATAGTTAGATCTTTTTAATCAAACTTCTCTTTACTTTTTCAAAATCATCTTCTTCATCAAAGTTCTGAAATCACCTTACTTACCTGTAGTCCACCTAGTTCGTGTCTAACCTTTGTAAGTCTCTAGAGTGTGAGCAGTGTCGGGTTATAGAACATAGGTATGAGTCTACTTTGGGTAAACAAGGTATGTATGAATGAACCTTGAGTAAGATTTTATTTTGAAACAGTCAAGATGAGTAGGTTATGAAAGTAGTATGCACACAAGCCAATCATGTTTGATGATAAAGCATATACTTTGTAACAATCTTATTCATTTATTAATAAAAAAGTATTAATTTATTAAAGGCTTTTAATTATCTACATAATGCTGTTTTATAATATGTGATAAACCCATAGTTTTAAGCAATGCTTTTAGAATAATGATGATGATCATTCTAATGAGATCTAAATTCTTAGAAAGCTTAAAACTAAAATAGTTCCCAATCGTTGGATTACTAAATTGGGGATTAGTGAATCCGGATAGATTGGTACATACGTTGCTTGCTCATTGGATGAGGATGATTGATCTCATGATCATTTGTGTGGAGACACTAAAGCAAGTATGTAGGTGCTTATTAGAGAATAAGTTCATTGAACGTGGCTCGCTAAGGAATACCTAATGGAGTTTTACTTGCCTGTCAATATAAATTCCTGTAGTGATAGTAGTACAAGTAATCCTTGGACTTGAGATCATCATAGTATCTTGTGTATGATGAGTTATACTTTGACTTATTCCTTAAGACCTTTAGGGTATATCAAAGGGTATACTTAGGTATAATAAGTTGTACATGGAGATAATGTATGATCAATAAAGAATCTACCACTTCTAATAAAAGAAGAGAAATGTCCTATGTAATTCGATAAATGACAACCCAGAGTCCTTGGCGGCGCGAAATGAAATTAGAAAGGAGTTTCTAATTTGCATTATTTGAGTTATGCATTTAAGGATCGAAATACATATAATTAAATAAAATAAGACTTGACAAAGAATTCCATGTCTTATATTTAATTGGGATATTGTGGTGGAAGGAAGGATTGAATTGTATAACTATTTACTCAAAGGTTCTTTTATGATTAATGTTGAAATCTATATTATCCGGAAAGTCGTTGATCGCTAGGGAGGCTTATCCTATTGTAGAATAAATATTATTTATTTAAATAAATTAATTGTTTAATTTATTTATTTAAATAAGATTAGAATTGTTCTAATTGATTTATTCACAACCTAGGTTTAATATGGAGAACCTAAAGGGTCACACCATAAAAGGAAGAATAATTATTTAAGAAGTTAATGGCATAATCGTAATAATATGTTATGTATATTTAATTTAATCTATGGTGATAGAATAAATTAAATAGCTTAATATTTATTATTTAATATTTTAGAAATATTAAATATAAATTAATAAGAGGAGTCTTATTAATATTATTACAATTACAATTATTATTTTAATTTCTAAAAGAGTTTAGGAATTAATTTAATATAAGTACTCTCATTTATTCCTAATTGGATTAGGAAGGAAAATTAGTTAAAGGAGTTTAATTAATTATCCCTAATAAGATTAGGGAGCTTAATTAATTAAATAAAACTCAATTCCTTAATTGTTAAGGTGGGTTGCCCACATCTATAAATAAGAGGAGTCTTATTATGGGTGAAGGGGTTGTTGACTTTTACAACTACGTAATAATTCCAATAGTTGGGAGAGTACGCCTTTTCTATAGAGATAGAAAAACTAGGGTTTAGCCAACCACCCCTTCTTCTTGAAAATTCTTTTTCCTTGGTGGATCACCTCTAGAGGCCAAACATTTGGGTGGCTAACGTTGATCAAAGGAAGGAATCAAACCCGTGAATTCAAGTTGAACGCGAAAGGATTTGGAGGTGAACTTGTACACGAGGAAGCTCGATCTTGAAGGGTATGATTTTATTCTTTATCTTTTCATTTAATTAATAATTGTGCATAAAGGGTGATCCGGGTATATGGTTTGTAAATTTTTAAACTCTGATTTTACACGCTTCCGCACTTTTTATGCAATTTGATTGCGTTCATGAATATTACAAACCTAAACAGTGGCATCGAGCCAAACCTTTATCGCGAATTATTAATTGTTTTAATTTGATATGTATATTGATATGTGTTTAGAATAATTTAATTGGGCATAATTTTATTGTATAAAATTTATTTAATAAAAAAAAAAAATTTTTTTTTTTTTTTTAGGGGCTTTCTTGAACTACTTTTTACACAATATTATAAATAAGTTAATATCACGTGACTCATTTTTTTCAACAAGCTGCTGATTTGCGTGGGATTTGCCAGGAAGCATGAAATTCGTTATATATATATATATATATATATATATATATATATATATATATATATATGGGTGACATATTATGATCACGTGGCCTTACCACTATCCGGAGCGTGATGCTTTAGTTACTTATATATATATATATGATATATATATAACGTAATTCATATTATACATGTTATACATGATATATATTATAACGTAATTTTAATAATTTTATAATTAAAATAAAAGGTTTATTTTAATCTTAAAATAAAAGGTTTATTTTAATATTAAAATAAAGTAGTTTATTTTAATTTTAAAATTGAATTTCATGCTAACTAATTAGAGTTGGAATTGGATTCCATGATAACTAATTGGAGTTGAAATTATATTCCATCTTTCCTTAAATAAAGGAGTTTATTTAGATATGAAATTAGATTTCATATTATTCAAAATAAAAGAGTTTATTTGTGAATTAGAAAAGAGAATCCTATTTTCCTTAAATAAAGGAGTTTATTTAGATATGGAATAAGATTTCATATTATTCAAAATAAAGGAGTTTATTTGTGAATAGGAAAAGAATCGATCTTTCCTTAAATAAAGGAGTTTATTTAAATATGAAATAAGATTTCATATTATTCAAAATAAAAGAGTTTATTTGTGAATAGGAAAGATAATCCGTGTTTCCTTTAATAATTTTTTTTACATGGAATTGGATTCCATAATTAATTAAAATAAAGGAGTTTATTTTGATTAAAATTTTGATTAAAATAAAATAGTTTATTTTATTCAAAATTGGATAAATTAAAATAAAATAGTTTTATTTTGATTTAAATTTGGATTAAAATAAAGGAGTTTATTTTGATTCAAAATTAGATTTTATACTAACTAAGTTTGCCCATTAAATGATATCAATATATATATTAAATGTTTATTATTCATAAGATGAATGTTATTTATTGATGCATATGATGATGTGTATGATAATAAATGGGATTAATTATGGACTATTGACCAATATGATTGGATTTTATTTTAGTTGGATGCATGAATGTATGGGTTTTATTAAATGGGGTCTGCAGATTCGCCTTCTCTAATTTTTCTTAATGTAAATTCTATCTCCTCCTATGTACTTCCCTCGATCACGATCAAGGTTTCTATTTATTTTAAAATAGTTTTGTAATAGGAATAATTAGAATTATTTTGAAAAATTGGAGATCAAGGAGCAAGGAGCGCTTGAAGACCCGTTTGTAATGGAGCCCGGGTTTAAATGTAATAGTTATATTTAAATATTATTTCTTGCACCCCTAGGGTTTGACCTTTTGGTTCACTTGGTGGGTCTAGTGAACCAAACTAGAATAAAAGTCCATAATCAATCCGGGTAGAATATAGTATTCTATATGTGCATGCTTATACTATATATATTATATATTATGCAAACATGCTTCGCATGTTAATTAATATAACGTATTTTTATATATATACGTAATATGCGCCGCTTAAACAAGATGAGACAAATTAATAACAAACCCCTCAATTTTTTTATATTAAGTCCTAAGCGTTCAAAGATATTTGGAATATCGAACGTCGCCTTCTAGCATGATAAAATTAATAGAGTATTAAATATTTAATATGAGTTTTTTGTGTCACCACAAGGCAAGTATTAAGTATTTAAGATGTTAATTTATCACATTTGGTGCTTATAAAGAAAATTGAATAATATTGTTTTGTTGTGTCACCACAAGGATGATATTTTTCTTTTTTGAATATATGGAATGCTAGGTCGGACTTAACTTGGATAATTTTGATTCGGATGTGCCACCACTTGATCAAAATAATCTAAGAGGCAAAAGAAAAGGAGTTGCATAGTTGATGTAATTGACAAAAGTTGCCTACCTATTTATTTATATATAGTTTGTTGTGTCACCACAAGGCTATATACATTTGAAATGGGATCCTTATTCTCACTAGCAAATCTTTAATTAGATTTTGCTTAGAACTATATAAGTGAGGTAATATAGTTTGAAGAAAATAGTGGGAGATACCAATTTAAAACAAGACCTAATTTATTTTGGTAATTAATAAAAGAATGTATGTTAAAATGTTGTTAATTACAAATTCATTTACGTAATTTTACAATGTCTAAAATTACTATCAACTGCGAAGCATATTAGATGCTAAATTAACGGTGATCAATTAAACGGATTGGTTAAGGAATTTGAGAATAGTTCTCATAGCTGAAAAGCTATCTTATGTCCTTAATACGCTTATCCCTACAATGGTTACAAACAATGCCTCTGAGGAAGAGATTGCTACTTTTAGAAAGTGGCAAGATGATGCACAATTATTTCGATGCATCATGCTCGCATCCATGAGTAACGAGCTTCAGCGTCAGCATGAAACTATGGATGCTCCTACTATATTCCTGTACATCAAGTAGTTGATGGTGAGGAAAGTAGGACTGATAGATATCAGATATCTAAAGAGCTTTTCCGATCTAGAATGACCGAAGGCACTACAGTACAGACACATGTCCTAATGATGATCAATTTGATTGATTAATTAGGACAACGGGTTTTGTCATGGATGGAGAGTTGAGCCAAGATTTGATCTTGCACTCACTCCCTGACTCCTTTCACAATTGTTGTAAATTTTTCATATGAACAAGCTAGATACCAGCCTCGCTGATTTGCTTATCATGTTGAAAAATGATGAGAGTCACTTTCCAACCAAGAAAGATCATGTCTTCCTGGTAGGGGCCAAAGGATCTTCTGAAAAAAAGAACGATTCAAAGAAGGTAAATAGAAAGGCATAAACAAAGGATAATAAGATCAAAACTGATACAGATAGCAAAAGAGTTTGCTTCCACTGCAATAAGCCTGGACACTGGAAAGAAACTGCGAGAAGCATCTTGCAGAGGCTAACCAAAGAAGCTTAGTGAAGTTTCGGTTACAAATACAAATTTGTTCATGATTTGAAATAAATTTTTCTTTAAGTCAAGGTTCTACTTGGGTATTGGATACCGACTTTGGTTATCATAAATATAGATTTATGAAGGACCAAGCAGTAGTAAAGCTAAACAAATATAAGTAATCATATGTGTAGAAAATGAAGCAAAGGTTGCCACATTAGCCATAGAAACTTATAGTTTAGCAATGCCTTACTGGGGAAAATCTATTAAGTCAATAAGTTGTTATTGTATTCCAGTTCTTGTTAAAAATATTATTTCCATTTTATTGTTGGACAATGAAATCTTTGGTATTATAATTAAGAACAATTGTTGTTCTATTTATAATAATAATGTTTTGTATAGAATCGAATATTACTTAATAAATTTTGTATACTGACTTACATGAAAATAATTTTGCATATTGAACAAATTAGTATAAGAAAAGGAGATGATCATTCAAAGAGTTGAATGTGTGTATTTGCTAAAATACAAGTGTGAATTATTTGAAAGGTTCAAAGAATTCAGAAGTGAAACAAATTAACAAAGTATTAAGATTCTTTGATTAGATCAAGGAATAAATACTTGTGCAATAAGTTTCTAAATCACCTCAAATGGTTTTCTCATAATGGACGCCTCCTGATACGCAATAATTGATTGATGTATCTGAAAGGAAAATTCGTACCTTGTTGGACATGGTGCGGTCCATAATTATTTTACCGACATTCCAAATCCTTCCGGGATAATGTCCTAGAAATGGTGACATTCTCGAAAATGGTAACCTCAAAATCCATTTCAAGACTCCATAAAAGTTATGGATGGGGAGGATTCCTAATCTTAAGTATGTTAAGATAAGGGGTTGTCCAACTTATGTGAAAAGGTTTCAAAGGATAAGCTTGGAACAAGATTTGACAAGTGTCGATTTGTGGGACATCCTAAAGTAAGTTTAGGGTATATGTTCTATAATTCTACTTAGCAAAAGGTGTTTGTTGTAAAACACGCTGCCTTCTAAGATAAAGGTGTTTATCATTGAAGGGGCTAGTGGGAGGATAATAGATCTTGAAGAGTTCAAGAACCACAAAACACTATAAGTCAAATAAGAGGAACTCAGAGATAGACCTATTGTACCACAAATAGATATCAAAATCTGGAATAGTACCGAAGATACCTAGGAGGTATGGATTCATCATAGATGATGATGATGAGGTACGCATCATAGAAGATGATGATCCAGAGCTACATACGATGAGGTAAGAGTTCTAGTGTGTACAAAAGGGCCAGTGGGAGCGTCGTGACATTCCTAATATTATATGTTGATATACTACGGATAAGGAATGACATACTAATGCTACAATCAGTAAAAATAAAGTTGTCTAAACATTCCTCTATGAATGATTTGGGAAGAGTATCTTAATTGGGGATATAAATCTATATAGATAGATTTAAGAGGATGCTCGACTTAACCCAAGGAACGTATATTCATTTGATGCTAAAGTCGTTTAGCATGGCAAACTCCAAGAGATGTCTCATATCGATGAGCTATGGAGTGTATCTCTCTTAATAGTCCCCACAGACTCCTAAAAAGAGAGGTCGCATGAGTGACAATCATGTATGCAATGAAATGTACGAGACTTGATGTTGATCAGTCATATTATGGAGAAGTTCACTATGAGTCAGTAAAAAACATCTTAAAGTTCTTAACTGGCACTAAGGATGTGAGCATACGTGGTGGGTCTGAATTAAAACTAGAGGGCTTTGCGGACTCAAGTTTTTCGAACGCACTCAAGACGATCGAAAATCCATTTTAAGGTAAAGTGTTACCTTGAATAATTGGTGTAGTGAATTGAAAGGTTCCAAACAAAGAAAGAGTTCTTTGGTTTAGTGATAAAGACAAAGTATATAGCTATAAATGAAGTCGCAAGTTGATTGTTTGGATTAAAAGTTCATTACGTAACTAGGAATAGTTCCTAAGTCTCATCTTGGATCTAAACATGTGTTGTGGCACTTTCATTTGATTATTAGAATCATTGAAAGATGGGAAATTACTATAGAGATAGTGGACTCTCATGAAAAACATTACATATTCATTAACTAAAGCTTATCCAACAGCAGGATAATCATCACTTAGAGAAGAAGAGTATGAGATACCATGACGATTGGCTTTAGTGCAAGTGGGAGATTGAAAGTAGTATGCACACAAGCCAATCATGTTTGATGATAAAGCATATACTTTGTAACAATCTTATTCATTTATTAATAAAAAAGTATTAATTTATTAAAGGCTTTTAATTATCTACATAATGCTGTTTTATAATATGTGATAAACCCATAGTTTTAAGCAATGCTTTTAGAATAATGATGATGATCATTCTAATGAGATCTAAATTCTTAGAAAGCTTAAAACTAAAATAGTTCCCAATCGTTGGATTACTAAATTGGGGATTAGTGAATCCGGATAGATTGGTACATACGTTAACTTTTTCATTGGATGAGGATGATTGATCTCATAATCATTTGTGTGGAGACACTAAAGCAAGTATGTAGGTGCTTATTAGAGAATAAGTTCATTGAACGTTGGCTCGCTAAAGGAATACCTAATGGAGTTTTACTTGCACTGTCAATATAAATTCTCAGAGTGATAGTAGTACAAGTAATCCTTGGACTTGAGATTATCATAGTATCTTGTGTATGATGAGTTATACTTTGACTTATTCCTTAAGACCCTTAGGGTATATCAAAGGGTATGCTTAGGTATAATAAGTTGTATATGGAGATAATGTATGATCAATAAAGAATCTACCACTTCTAATAAAAGAAGAGAATGTCCTATGTGATTCGATAAATGACAACCCAATAGTCCTTGGCCAAAGCGTAATGAAATTAGAAAGGAGTTTTAATTTGCATTATTTGAGTTGTGTATTTAAGGATCGAAATACATATAATTAAATAAAATAAGACTTGACAATAATTCCATGTCTTATATTTAATTGGGACATTGTATGGTGGAAGGATTGAATTATGCGGTAACTATTTACTCAAAGGTTCTTTTATAATTAATGTTGAAATCTATATTATCTGGAAAGTCGTTGATCGCTGGGAGGCTTATCCCTATTGTAGAATAAATATTATTTATTTAAATAAATTAATTGTTTAATTTATTTATTTAAATAAGATTAGAATTGTTCTAATTGATTTATTCACAACCTGTTTAATATGGAGAACCTAAAGGGTCACACCATAAAAGGAAGAATAATTATTTAAGAAGTTAATGGCATAATCGTAATAATATATTATGTATATTTAATTTAATCTATGGTGATAGAATAAATTAAATAGCTTAATATTATTATTTAATATTTTAGAAATATTAAATATAAATTAATAAGAGGAGTCTTATTAATATTATTACAATTATTATTATTATTTTAATTTCTAAAAGAGTTTAGGAATTAATTTAATATAAGTACTCTCATTTATTCCTAATTGGATTAGGAAGGAAAATTAGTTAAAGGAGTTTAATTAATTATCCCTAATAAAATTAGGGAGCTTAATTAATTAAATAAAACCCAATTCCTTAATTGTTAAGGTGGGTTGCCCACATCTATAAATAAGAGGAGTCTTATTATGGGTGAAGGGGTTGTTGACTTTTACAACTACGTAATAATTCCAATAGTTAGGAGAGTACGCCTTTTCTATAGAGATAGAAAAACTAGGGTTTAGCCAACCACCCCTTCTTCTTGAAAATTCTTTTTCCTTGGTGGATCACCTCTAGAGGCCAAACATTTGGGTGGCTAACGTTGATCAAAGGAAGGAATCAAACCCGGTGAATTCAAGTTGAACGCGAAAGGATTTGGAGGTGAACTTGTACCTGAGGAAGCTCGATCTTCAAGGGTATGATTTTATTCTTTATCTTTTCGTTTAATTAATAATTGTGCATAAAGGGTGATCCGGGTATATGGTTTGTAAATTTTTAAACTCTGATTTTACACGTTTCCGCACTTTTTATGCAATTTGATTGCGTTCATGAATATTACAAACCTAACAGGTTATTTAGATTTAAACGTACTAGAACACCAGTTATCATTGAAGACATCTCCAGTTCTTCGGCTCCTTCAGTTATCCACACTAGAAGAGATACTGAAGTCCTTAGTAATCCTTCGGTTAGAGACATCAAACTTAAAGGTATCCTTAACCAAGGACAAGTTAGTCATCCTTGCTATACTCAGAATGATACCGTTGAAGATGAAAATTCTTCTTCTCCGGCATCCTCAGTTTATCCCACACAGTCTGATTTTAATGCCCCAATTAATAATCAATTAAGAGTCATTAAAAAGAATTTTGTTTTAGATTGGGATAACTTAATAAAAGATTTTATTTCAAAGTTTAACAAAGAAAAGAGACATCTTTTCAGGTCTACTCACCCCATTGAAAAGGAAAGAGATAAGATAGTTAATAGATAGAAAAGATTTATTAAAAATGAAGAAATTAACATCACGTTTTACGATTGGTATGATCAGTACCAAAGTAAATGTAATGTTATTAATAAAACTCAATGGATTAAAGAAGATAGATCTAAAGTATCGTCAAGTCATCCTCCTTTAGAAACAGTTCTAATTCCCGTTAAAAATACTTCAGTTATCGCTAGTTCCTTCAAGATTCCTGACGGAACTAATGATAATAAAAAATTAATTGAACAGTTAAACTTTAGTAATCAATATCTAGTAACAGTAGGAAAACAGCTAGATGGAATTGAAGAAAAATTTGAAGAAGGAATTATTAAAAAACGTGATTCAAAACTTGAACAACCTTTAATTAAATTACCAGAGAACAGATATAATCTAAGTTTACCTAATAAAGAAAGTGAATTGATCCAATCTATTGAAAAGTTATTTAAAAAACTTAAAACAGAACCAGGCCCAAGTGGAACCATTGTTGTTATCGATCATGCTGAATCAGATGATGATAACGAAAGTTCTTCGGATGACTCTAATCACTCATCCGTTTTAAACCTTAATGAACAGCTAAATAAATTAACTGTCAATAACACAAGTATTACCAGAAAATGGTACTCTAGACCAACTCCTCCGGATCTACAGTTCGAAGAGAGAAATCTAGATAAACAGTTCTCTGTGTCCTCTAATAAAATTTATGAATGGAATATAGATGGATTTGGTGAACAAGAAATTCTTAATAAACTTAATCATATGTCTATGGTAGCCAATAGCTATATTACCAAATTCAATACTTTATCTCAATCAGATATAGTTGAATTAATAGCTAGTGGTTTTATTGCCATTCTTAGGTCTTGGTAGGAAAAACATCTCACAGAAGACATTAGATGTTCCATAGTTCATGCTATCCAAAGAGATAATGAAGGCAATCCCATCTTTGATGAAGATGCTGGTATTGGTCTTCCTGATGGGGTAAATACTTTAATATTTACTATAATTAAACATTTTATTGGAACCCTAGTAATATTACTGAAAGAATTCATGATCAATTAAGTAATCTTACGTGTCCCACTCTAAGTGATTTTAGATGGTACAAAGACGTATTTACTTCCAGAGTTATGATGAGAAATGACAGTAACAAACCATTTTGGAAAGAGAAATTCGTTAATGGTTTACCATCTTTATTTGCTCACAAAGTTAGAGAAGAATTAAGTAAAAATTTAGGATATATTGACTATGATAATTTAACCTATGGCGACATTATTAGTTATATTCAAAAAATTGGATTAAAAATGTGTATTGATTTTAAATTAGCTAAACAAGCTAGAAAAGATAAAAATAAAGCCAAATACGAGTTAGGAACATTTTGCGAACAATATGGATTACCGTCGGTTGCTCTCTCTAGGAGAAAGCACAGGCATATGAATAAACATATTGAATCACATAAAAGTCATAAGCGTCGTAAGAAAAGATATAATCATGATAAAAAGAACAATAATCAAGATAATTATTACAATAAACCTAAGTCGTCTAAGAAAAAATCATATAAAAAATCAAAGAAATATGATAAAAGTAAAATTGTCTGTCACAATTGTGGGCAGAAAGGACACTATAAAAGTGAGTGTAGAGTCAAGCAAAAATTAGCTCAATTAAATATTTCAGCCGAAGATACGGAACAGTTATTGGAATTAATAAGAATTGAAAATAACAGTAGTAGTAACAAAGAGGCTTCTGATATTCCAGAATCTTCTAGTAATAATGCATCTAACGATGAATCTGATAGTGAAAATGAAGTCACTATATGTACAAAAAATTGCGATAAAAACTGTTGTAAAAGAGTTAATGTAATTACGAAAGAAGAAGAAGAAAGTTCTTTATTAGTTGATTTAATCAGTAAAATTACAGACCCTGAATTAAAAACTCAGTATTTGAAGCAATTAAAAGATTTGTTAACCAAAGATAAAAAAGTCACTGACAGAGTTCTTAGAGCCAAAGAAAAACCTATTTTCAGACTCGATAAAACTCTTGAAAGATTTAAATCTCCTAGAAAAGAAATTACCCCCACGAATTAAATCAAGAAGTTAATAAACTTAAAAAGAAATTTCTAACATAAAATTAGATATTTCTAACTTAAGAAAAGAGATTGATGATAAAAATCGATCTTCAAGTTCATGATTCCTCTTCTAGTGATGAAAGTCACGATGAACCGTAATCATCAAAAGCTAAAGATTCTCGATCTCTTTATTCAAGGTCTCTCCTTAAAAGAATTAAAGATATTACTATTCAAAATGGTATATCTCTATTAATTTAGTTATCGATAAAACTTTCTCCGTACAGCTCCCTACCTTAGTTGATACTGGTGCAGATTTGAACTGTATTCAAGAAGGTATTATCCCCACACGATATTATAAGAAGACTAGTGAAAAACTAAATTCAGCTAACGGTAGTCAAATGGAGATAAAATATAAATTACCTAATGTTCATATTTGTCGAGACGATGTGTTTTAAGACCTCATTTGTCTTAGTTCGCAATCTTACTGACAAAATCATTTTGGGATTACCATTTATCTATTTATTATACCCATTTACTACTAGTAATAAAGGTTTAAGTTGCGAACACTTAGGAAAAAGAATTACATTTAAATTCTTAATCAAACCAAAAGAAAGAGATTTAAAATTTATTCAAGAAGAATCAATTTCTAAATCATTGAATCTGTTAAATTGCAAAGTTACCCACCTAAATTTCCTTAAAGAAGAAGTTAAGTATCAACAAGTTGAAGAACAACTTAAGAGTAACAGAGTTCAAGAAAAAATAAAAGAATTAAAAGATTATTTATTAAAAAACTTATGTTCTGATTCTCCCAATGCTTTTTGGCATAGGAAGAAGCACACAGTTAGGTTACCCTATGCTAAGGAATTTAAAGAACATCTAATTCCCACTAAAGCTAGACCTATTCAAATGAGTCATGAACAAATGGAGTTATGTAAAAAAGAAATTAATGATCTTTTTAGTAAAGGTTTAATTAGACATAGCAAGTCACCATGGTCTTGCCTAGCTTTCTATGTTAATAACGAAGCTGAGAAAGAAAGAGGTGTCCCTCGGTTAGTCATTAATTATAAACCATTAAACAAAGTACTAGAATGGATTAGGTACCCTTTTCCCAACAAGGATGATCTCCTTGGTAGGTTAAGTGTCTCCACATTATTTAGTAAATTTGACCTTAAGTCAGGATTCTGGCAGGTTGCTATTCATCCAGATGATAGATACAAATCTGTATTTACCACTCCGTTCGGGCACTATGAATGGAATGTTCAGTCATTTGGACTTAAAAATGCACCCAGTGAATTTCAGAATATTCTTAATAATATTTTGAATCCTTTCAGTCATTTTATCATTGTATATATCGACGATATCCTTGTATTCTCCAAGACTATTGAAGAGCATATTAAACATTTAAATTCGCTTTTTCAAAACAGCTTAAAACCAATGGTCTTGTTCTTTCTCCTTCCAAATGTAGTCTGCTTTACGACTAAAGTCGTGTTTTTTTGGTTTAATCCTCTATCATGGACTCACGCGCCAATCGATGAGCTATTCAATTCACCGAATCGGTTCCCGAGATAAGATTATCGACAAAACTCAACTGAGAGGTTTCTTGGCTCGCTTTCAATTATATTGGCAAGTTTTACAAGGACCTCGGGAAGATTTGTAAGCCTCTCTTCAAATAACCATACAAGTAATCCTCCCCCATGGACTGACATTCATACTTCTGTCATCCAACAAGTTAAAAAATATGTTAAGGTTTTGCCTTGCCTTGGCATCTCTAACGATTCAGCTTTCAAAATAGTTGAAACAGATGCCTCTGACACTGGATTCGGTGGCATACTCAAACTAAAGTTAACTCCTACTTCTGATGAACAAATTGTTCGTTTCCATTCTGGCGCATGGAACCCTACACAGTTAAAATACAGTACTATTAAAAAAGAGATTTTATCATTAGTTTTATGCATTAAAAAATTTCAGAGAGATTTATTAAACCAAAAATTCCTAGTTAGAATAGATTGCAAGTCAGCAAAATTTATTCTTGAAAAGGATGTTGAGAATGTCACCTCTAAGCATTCATTCGCTAGATGGCAAGCAATTTTAAGTATTTTTGATTTCTATATTGAATATATTAAAGGTAGTAACAACTCAGTTCTAGATTTTCTCACTCGTGAATTTATTAACACAGGTACTATTAAAGCATCATGAGTGTACGAGGAGGTTCATCTTCTCGTGGTCATGGCCGCTCTGCCGGTCCAGTTAATTAGTCAAAAGGAACTGTTGTTCCTCATCCAGTTACCCAAACCCATAATAAATTCCAGGTGCTTGGTACAGTTCCAAAGCCCTACTCCTCAGTTCTTGCTAGTCAACCCAAGCCGTTTGATATCTTTGCTAGTCAACCCAAGTCTACCTCATCTCAACCCAGTCACCCAGCTTCAGACTATCGTCAAATTTTTGACCAAATTTATTCCATATTGAGTTACCAATGAAACCCAAGAATGACCCAATTCAGCTTAATACCCCAGATTTTCCTCTTGGATGGCATTTTCTTCCATTAGCTCCTTATAAATCTTTAGTGTATTATAGAGATATTCTTATCAAAAGCAGAGTCACTTTATTAAACCAATTTATGCAAACGATGATAAGTCCAAGCTTCTTTATCATTCGTTGTATATTAAGCAAGTTCTCAATCAGTCCGATTGGGGTAGTCATCCTTTTGATCTCAAGTCACTTTCTAATCACACTAGCTCTTTTTGCTATTATGATTATATTGAGGTCAGCATAAAATTATGCTTCATCAAAATGAAGATCATAGTCATTCGTGGTTTTTCCAATTTGACCACAAGTTCAAAAGTCAATTCCCCAAATGGTTCATCCTTTGGTGGACATGGTATGGTTTGTGCCATGATATTTTCCCCAAACCTCCTTGCTTTCGGTTAGAACATTTTGTCACCATAGTAATTATCATTCCAAATATGAGGAAATTCCGCTTTTCCTTATATTTTGTAGTAAAGACAAAATCCCTTGGATCCTCAAATGGCAATATGTCATTTTAGCTACCCAAGAAGTCATCAGATTTCAGTCTCCGTCGTCCATAGGAATTAGGATCGCTCGGACTTACCTTTCCCTAGTTCTCATGTCTCTCATTGCTTTTTCATTAAATGGTGGGATAAATTGATGTTGATAGAATAGTTGGCCAAGTTCGTAAAGAATTTCCGCCTTCTCCTCTATTAACTCCTCCAAGAACCACTCCTTCATCACTTGGCCCTCGCGCCAGTTGCATCTTCTAGTAAATCACCACTAAGACACCGATCACCAAAAGAAAATTAGTTGTCCCTACGGCGAAGGTTACTAATGTCTCCGCCACTCTAGCTCTCGCCTAAGGCGTCTTGCCGATGCTATTCATACGAGACTTGACCAGTTACACGAAGATTCAGATAAAGCTTCTTCTCATTCCAGAGAAGAATTCTCTAGTCAAAATCTTGAAGATGAAGGTGATTGTGATCCATACGGTACGATCAATCTTCAGGACGCTCAAGATCCCTTTTCTTGAGCCTCGGTCCAAAGACCTGCTCCGACAAATTTAAGTCGACAAAGACTTACCTCGGCAAATCATCACCAAAGACTTGCTCCAAAGAATTATGTCACCAAGACTGCCTTGACAAAGATAACAAGAAGATCTTCCGCTTTTACACCAAAGGCATCAATCATTCAAGAGCATCTCGCCCCACGGTCAGTATTAGTCAAAGGAGACGCCCGCTTCCACCGAAAGCGCTTTTTTTCTTTTACCTGCTTTTACTTTAGTAAAATGTTTCTTACTTTTACTTTACCCAGCTTATTGTAATAAGAATATTGTAATAGTTTGTTTCCTTGTTCTATAAAAGGAATTCGAATTCATTTAGTTGAGGCAGACTTAGAAAGACTCAGAGCTCCTTCTCTGATAAATCTTTAGCCTCAACCGCTGATTAAGCCTACTTAACCCCACTTCATCTAATGTTCTTATTTCAATAAACTTGTAAGTCATTTGAATTAACCTTGTAAAGTATTTAAGTTATAATCAATAAATTGTTAATTTTATTTAGATATTAACTTGTGTTTGTATGCGCACTTGTTCTTATTCTTCTTCTATCTTCCGCCCTCTAATGGTATCAGAGCCATGTTTTGTTGTTGGTAGCTGTATAGTTAGACGACTATACAGCACTTGTTGTTCTTGTTCTCATTTGAGTAATCTCTCCATCAGTTTTATATATATATATATATATATATATATATATATATATATACCTCTAAGTTGGACCAATAATCATACTCCACGAATCTTGACAAAAAATATTTATTTTTATATTAAATAAAACATGGATTTGGAGAAAGAATCAACTATTCCCAAGGCAAAATCTATCTTTAATTTCACCTTGTTCAAGTTCACTAATTTAATGATTATAAATTATACTCATTTTCTCCCAAGATTATAGATAAAATTTGATATTTAGGGTCAAAAGATAACATATTAAATTTTAAAATTGATATAACTTATAAAAATTTAGAATAAAACAATTTTTCTGCTTAATAGTTTTTGTTATATATTATATAATTATATTAATTGTATCAATTAAAATTAAATAAATTCACATCAAGTTGAAGTTTAATATGCCGTCATCTGACCTCAAAAGTTAAATTATATCTCTAATTTTAAAGAAAAAAAGAGTTAATAAAGCTATAAATTTACTATAGATATACAACTATACAAGTAAATATGCCCAAATAAGAAAAAAGAAAAAATTCACATAAAATCTAAATAAAGTTGCTTAACTAAGGAACAAATGTGACGCCCCCAAAATAAGTCCACACAACCCATTCTGAGTCGTCAAATACATGGTACAGAAATCAAATACAAACTTCATTAATACAACTGTCGTGCAAAATACGACAACACATACGTTGTGAGTTTTAATATAAATATTGTCTTGTAGACAATATCCAAACTCAAATAAAGTCCTCATTATAATTATTGTTACAATATTTTAAAAAATAGTGAGGACTGCTATAATAACCATCTTGAACCATCACTCTACTCCCCGACTAGTCTCAGCTACATTATCGCCTCCTAGGAAGAAAAATAGAACCAAAAGAAAAATGGTGAGCTCAACTAGCCCAGTAAAGAATATTATGACTAAGATAATGTAGAACAAATTATCCTTAGTCCTTAACAGGGAAAAATCTGATAGAATACAATAGATAACAAGTTTTAAAATACAATAGCAGCGGAAACAACAATCCATTAGAAGAGTCAAGTAGAGCATGATATCTACTATCTTGTATGATTTAAAAGTCCATTATCAATATTTTATCCGAATAACATTATTCAATAAATATTTCAAATCATCGAATTATCCATGCACTACGGGCCAAAGGATATTCATTAAGATCACCAAATTAATCATGATCACGCCAAACACCGTCCATCTACGCATCTAAGGTCAAAAGAGACTTTTACCATAAACCTTATCTATAACATTAAAGGTTATGATTATACCAATACACAATTTCTGATCATAATCATACCAATTAATAGTCCATCTTTAAACTACAGACCAAAAATGACTTTTAACACAATATAAACATGAGGATGATGATAATGATATAAAGATTCAATCAAGTGAGATAAAAGATAAATATTGGATATTTATAATTCAATTTATCTAGAGTTCAAAAATGTTCAAATTGTCAACATGATAACTATTTGTGAAGTAAAATTCAAAAATAATATTCATGTATCAAAAATTATTTAGACAGAAAAGAAAATTTAATTCTAGGGTTAAGTTAGGATAATGATCCTGGGTTTGAAATGATTTCCACTTCTACCAGTAGTGGTAGAAAGTTTACATTTAAACTATCGATTTTTTTTGAATTGAAAAAAGCCACCTTTTCCATTCAAGTTAATCACATACGACGTATACGCCAAAAGTCATGCGAGTAAGGATCAGTAACGGTCAAAAAAATAATAATAAATGTCCAAAATACCATATTCTTTCTTCCTCATTCTGTACGAGAGAGAGAGACGAACAAAGTAGCAAATATTGATGAACGTCGATAGCTTGAGGGCGCATCCCTGGCTTATCCCGGCGCCATCCGTCCATGGCCTCTCTCTCATGTGCCTATACCCCACCTACAGTGGAAAGCAGTTGCTTTGTACTCGCACTGAATCGACTCCGCCGGAATTCGCCAGAAAAAACGCCTATGACCTCTTAAGAGTCTCCGAGTCCAGCTCATTTGCCGAGATTAAATCGTCTTTTCGGAAATTGGCTAAAGAAACCCACCCTGACCTTGCTCAATCGCCAAATGATTCATCCGTAGCTCAACGATTCGTTCAAATTCTTGCGGCTTATGAGGTATTGATGCTTTGTCTCAAACTCTAATTGCAATATGCAAATACTGGAATGAAAATGCTAAGGACTTCCTTGAAAGATGACATTTCGTATAAGAATCTTCTATTGATATAGGTGCTGGTGATTAGCAATCTGAGTTGTTTTTCCTTCCTGTTTTTTTTTGTTCCTTCTCTATTGTGCTATGGAGGTCTTGTTATCCGGGACCCGTCTGTATTTTTCTCTCTTATCTCATAAAGTTACTTTTTTCATCTAGAGAAGAATTTGAGCTTTTCAATTGAAAGGGCGTGGAAATACATAAATTGAAGTATTCAAAACTAATCCTTATGTGTTTATCAAAAGAATTGCATTTTATGAAGAAAATGAGCTAATTAGATTGTCAATTATTTGAATATACATATATTTGACTGTGAAACAAACTGCTATGGATTGGAATAGAACAGAGGAGATTAGGCTTGGTTGTGTGGAGTAATAAGGGAGCTAAACTGGGATTTTAGAACAAATCAATAGCTATGAAAAGGGTGTTTTAAAATTGTGCACATAAGGTGCTTGTTAAAATGCTCCAATTAACTGTTTTGACTAAAAATTAAAAATTTGATGGAAGTATTATAAGGGTACTGTGTTGATTTTTTGTTATTGGTTGTTGCATTGTACTGTGTTGATTTTTCTTACTTCTGTTTTTCTAAAGGAACTGGATATCCAAAAGTTTTAAAGATTGATGTGCATGGGGAATTAAAGCTGGCTGCATGCAAATTCAGAAGAAGGGTTGCAGGCTGACAGGTGCCTTCTAAACTTTGTCGTGTCAATGGAATTTAATTTCTTTTTGTACATATAAGCTAAAAAAAAAGCTATTGCAACCATCTGAGTTTGTGGAACAATTCTACAGTAATACCAAGAAGCGTAGAGAAAGTGAGGGAACAGGGGAAATGACGGAGCTTAATAAAGTAGTGGTTGATGGGAAAACAATTTCCTTGAACACTGATTGGCAAAATACAAAGTCTAAGAGAAGGAAAACTAGTGCGGGAAATATCTCCTCTTTCTCAATGTTATTAGCTGGTGAGTGGCATTATATTCCTTGTGTATGTTATTTGGATTTCCCTATTAGATGACATATTTTCCAAAAGAAGTTTAGAGGGCTTTTTAAAAACTTTGTTATGCTTGATTTACAGAGTTTACAACCTTATTTTGGCAGTGCGAAGTTGAAGTCATTAGGGCCCTTTTGGGGAGGGGGATGTATGATGAAGGCAAAACTAGTGGAGAACAAACTATCAAACATTGTTCTGTGGAACGGGAACCAAACTTCTTGAGGGCTTATCTGCTTGTTTATGGCACATAATTGTTTTTTTGTTGTTGTAGAAAGCACCATACCTGTACTTGAAAGCCATTCGAGCAGCTCTTATGGTTCTTTCATACATCCTGCCTTGGGGGGGGGTTGAAAATTGGTCTATTTTTCGTGTACGAATGAGTTTATGGAAGTTTTGCTTTTCTTTTTCTTTCTTTTAGTTCTAAGTATCATTCACTGGAGGATTTGTAGTAAATTGTAGAAGGATACACAATGCATCTTTTGGAAATGAAATGTTTATCATTATGGTGTATGTTTATGTTACCTCAGCTTTTATGGCTATAATATATTCTGCAGAACTCAAAGTTAAACTAGGAGCTCAAAAATATGTTTCACTAGGGTCTTTATTACTTTCTTGTTTGTATCAATATTATTGATGCTTATTTGTTGAACATCATTTGACATCTTAGCGACCAAAATATAATTTATTTTGGGATTTTGGTTTATGAGTTGAGCCAGACAATTGGAAACTTCTTTTAGTGTTTGTGATGCAGGTCACCACATTTTGTTGAGTCCTTTGATTTATAAATGAATGTTAAATTTTAGCACCAGATCTTTTTCAGGATTATGAATGATGGACCGAATATTACTCAAGATTAGCTTAAGTTTTTTCTTCATAAGAGGGGGAGGGGGATTCAATGTCTCATCTTCTCCATCTCATACCAGATAAAAGTATGGGTGTCACAACATGTTATTCTGTTAGTTGCTATAATAAATTAAAGCTGTAATTTAGTACCATTTTTTCAGGATGAATGAATGGCGGACCTGATGTTGGTCTAAATTAGTTTAATTGTATACAACATAAGAAATCTCTTTCATTTAGTACCAAGCAGTTCTGTATTCTTCTCGGGCACAATTAAGTCTGTTGTTTATATATAAGGAGGGTAATTAAGTCTTTATCCAACTTAAGTAACAAAGTTAAGACTGAAAGAAGTTATTCACTTCAACTTAAAAAATCGAGAGTTTAAATGTAGCTTTACTGACTACAAGTGGTTAAGTGGGAAATCGTTCAAACCTCAAGTGGTCATCTGAACTTAACACTTAATTGTATTATAAATAGTACTAGTGAATAGTACCGTATGAATAGTACTATATGTATGAATAGTACCGTATGACTAGTGCCCATGAATAGTACCGTATGAATAGTATCCATACATGAAAAGTTTAAAATTTAATAAGAAAGTTCAGACCAATATTCCAGTAAAATGATATTAGATGAAGCGCAAAACTTAAGAAATTTCTAATCATTTCAGGAATTATAGAAGCAATACTTACCATAGTAAGTTTAAATTTAGGAATATGAAATGAAATAATATCTCTTACATAATATGGAGTATGAAAGAAAATAATATTTCTTACGAGTATTGCAATAAAATAATATCTTTCACCTTAGTAGAAACTGGATTTGATTGGAATATTGGATATTATTCTGAGAAAATTTTGCACAAAAAGCTACACTCAAAGTATCTTTATAATCAAGAGAAATATTCACAATACTATAGAATAAGAATTTCTGATATTGAAATGGTGTGTTGAGGAAGGAGGGTTACCCCTCTTTTATAGAGCAGCACGAAAGAAAGGATAAATGAATCTGCCTAATTTTTCTGCTAACCTTTCCTGCCAAACTTTTAATTTCCATGATTGGGGCCCACTAATTTTAAAACAAGTTTGCTGGCAATCAACCACATCTTTCAAAAAAAAAATGTGAGAAAGAAACGTGCACGAAAGGTATTCAAAATAAAAATGATAACCTTCTCTCCACTTTTATTCGCATGCTGAAAATTATATATTATAATAATAATAATATTACCATTTAAATTATAAAAAATTATATTATTATATTATCACATTATTATAATGTAATATTATAATAATATATTTGAATGAATATTTTATCAGAAAAAATAATTGCCAAACTTTCAACAAATTCCTTCATTTATATCAAAATTGAACCAATATCCACCACATAATAGTTATTCATAAATAATATTATAAGGTCACAATATTAATATCCAGATCATTTCCATGAAATAGGGGGCTTTCCGATAACGCACAATTATATAACCTAACCCCTTTCGTCAACAGAATTTTCTAGATATTATCAATAATGCTAACTAATAATATGAATAATTGTGTCGTGTTAATTATTAATTTAATAATATAAAAAATTGTGCAGATGATACTGTGACAATAATTGAATCAATATTATGAGATACTATGCAACAATTATTGTGGCAATTATTGAATAAAACTGAGTGACTTCTTACGTAAGAATCAATAATCGAAATATCAGGCAATACTGCAAAGCCTCTCGTGCAACCACCAGTATTCGTATTTTTATCACCGGGTATTTCAATAGTTAACGGTAAAAGTTTTGTCGTTATTTTTATAAAAAGGTTATTTCTGTCACTTTCTATATCCAATAGTTATTCTATTATGTGGTCCACCAATGATTGCGCCGACGTACGGATATACCCCGACAAAATGAATATTTTCCAACCAAACGAATATTTTATAACCACTTGCTTACTTTGTAAAATTTTCACATTTCACCCATAACTAAAGCATTATATCAAATTAACACATTATTATTTAAAATAATAATTAGAGAAATTAAATCTTTATTCATAAAAAGTTGGGGTCTTACAACCTCCCTCCTTATGAAATTTCATCATAGAAATTGATGTGCGTACCTGGTATGTCAAAAAGGTGAGGATACCTTGTTTTCATATCAGATTCTAACTCCCAGGTCATTTCCTTAATATCATGGTTTCTCCATAAAACTTTGACTTGAGGTATAACCTTTGAGCGTAAAATATGTTCCTTCTTATCGAAGATTTTAATAGGTACCTCCTCATACGTTAATCTTCTACTATCTCATCTGGTTCTAATTTAATAATGTGGTTCAGGTCTTTCACATATTTACATAGCATAGATATGTGAAAAACTTTATGAACATGAGACATACTTAGCGGTAAGGCGAGTCTATAGGCCACAGTTCCTACTCGATCGAGGATTTCAAATGGACCAATGAATCGAGGGTTGAGCTTTTCTCTCTTTCTGAATCTCGGAACTCCTTTCCATGGAGCAACACGTAACAATACATGATCTCCAACATTGAACTCCACGTTCCTTCGATGAAGATCAACATAACTCTTTTGTCGATCTTGTGAAATTTGTATACGTTGTTGGATCATTTGAATCTTTTCCATAGTCATGCGTACCAATTCTGGTCTCAACAACGTTTTTTTATCCACCTCGTCCCAGCATACTGGAGAACGACACTTTCATCTATACAACGCCTCAAGTGGAGTCATGTCTATACTTGCTTGATAACTGTTGTTATAGAAAAATTCCACCAATGACAAGTATTTGTCCCAACTTCCTTTGACGTCTAGGACGCAGAGTCTTAATAAATCTTCAAGATTTTGAATAGTCCTTTCTGATTGTCCGTCCGTTTGAGGATGATATACAAAACTGAATCATAGATCAGTGCCCATAGCTTTCTGCAAGCTGACCCAAAATCGTGAAGTGAATCTTGGGTCTCGATCAGAAACTATGGATACTGGCATACCATGCGATCTTACAATCTCATTTATGTACATACGAGCAAGACGTTCAAGTGAATAAGTTTCTCGTATACACAAGAAATGAGCAGACTTGGTTAATCTATCAACAATGACCCAAATTGCATCTATGCCTTGAACAACCTTGGGAAGACCAGTAACGAAATTCATGTTGATGTGCTCCCACTTCCATTCTAGAATTTCAAGTAGTTGCAATGGACCATTTGGTACTTGATGCTCCGCCTTAACACGTTGACAAGTTAAACACCTTGAGATAAACTCCGCGATCTCTCTATTCATATTGCTCCACCAAAATGTATGTCGAAGATCACGATACATTTTTAGTACTTCCAGGATGGATTGCATACGGTGTGTTGTGTGCCTCCATTATGATTTTATACTTCAATTAAGAGTCGTTAGGAACACAAAGTCTGGAGTTGACTCGAAGTATTCATTATTCGTCGATTCTTGCTTCGAATAAAGACTTTCAGACTTTCTTCTTCATACGATCACTGGGTTTTGTGGCTTGAGCAGCTTTAACTTTATCCATTAAAGTCTGGTTCTACTCGTATATTTGACATCATCATGTGGGTACCAAGAGTCTTTAAATCTATCTACATCCTTTGTAAGTCATACAGATGGGTCTTTGTGTTAAAAACATCACATTCAAGACCCCAAATTATTAATAAATGAAATTTATTTTCCTCTATTTATTATTTTGAAATAGTAAGGGTTGATTTGATTAATGTGGATAGTTATGGGTAAAATACGCAAAATATTTCAATAAGCAAGTGGTTATAAAATATTCATTATCGTTTGGAATATTCGTTTGTCGTGGAATATTCAGATCGTCGGAGAATATTCGCATTTACGGCATGCAGCAGCCTTTTTGTGGGCCCCATAACTAAAAGCGATTGATGAAGAAAACGACAAATATAAGTTGTTTATAAATAATCTACAGAGTTGTTACCAAGTAATATCGTTGAATACCCTTAGGTTAAAACACACTAATACGCCATTGTTGAACAAGAAGACCAGATTGCACCAATTATTGATTCTTACGTAAAGAAGGCACTACTCAATAATTGTTACAAAGAATTACTCGCTCAAAGATTTTATTTTATCGATTCAATAATTGTCGTATTGATATTTTATATTATCGTTGTTTCAATAATTGTCATTACACAAAGATTTTTTATTATCGGCAATAATTCATATTATCCTAATAATATTATTAGATAACATTATTGGCAATGTCTAGAAAGTTCTGCTTCTAAGGAGAGGTTTGGTCACCTAATCAAGCCACCAAGAAGAGAGAATCCTTATCGAAAGCCCCTCTTCCTCGAACTACCGTCACAAGATCGCGATTCTCAGTAATATTATTTGTGAATAATTAATTATTGATTTATATGATGAGGAAAATATTGATTTTATGTGGATATAGATGGAGAAAATTTTTAATGTGACAATTGTTGAAAATTAATATTTTATCTTTTTCCGATAAAATAATTCATTTAAATATATTATTTTAATAATATATTAACTATGATATTTTTATAATGAATGTGGGATATATGAGTATATATATAGGAGGAAAGAGTATTTTGTGGCATTAAATGTTTAACACATATTTTGTGTGTCAGTGACACATTTATCGACCGAAATTTGATTATAAATTGAAAAATCGCCTGCTTATGGATTTCTTTGGCCAATTTCTGCTTGGAATTTGGAAAACTTTCTTCCGCAAAGTTGTAGAGAATTGAATTTCCTATAAAAACATCGCGAGATTCAAATTTTCTCGAAAAGGGCTATTTATTATGAATTATTGTTCTTCAAGTTCAAATAATTGATTTTTGAAAGTTTTAATTATTTTTTTTGAGAAAACGTTTTTTTGATTTTGTGTTTTCCTCATTTAACATGTGATAGAAAGTTGGAAAATCAGATTTCAAAGGTGCGCTAAGGAATTTTTGTTTAAAAATATATATTATTATATTAAATTTTCTACTTTGTGTTCTAAGCATTTTCCTATAAATAGGTGCTTAGGTTAGAATTGAAAATCACACCGTAAATCAAGTTTTCTCTCTATATTATCGAGCGTATCTTGTGAGTATTTTGAGTATACTTTGAGTATTGCTATACTAAGGCAAGTTCAAGTCATAGCCTATATCCTGTTTCAACTAAGCACTGCCTTTCGAGGTAAGGATGTTATTTTATTCAAAATGATATTATTTCTTCAATATCATTATGCCAAATATTGGTTGGAAATTTTTATCAAATTTGAACTTTTTCATGTCGGGTTATTCACTTACTATTCATGAGTTACTATTCACGAGTTACTATTCACGAAGTTACTATTCACGAGTTACTATTCACGAAGTTACTATTCACGAGTACTATTCACGGTTAAGCGTGAAGATGTTTTTTGTGAAATTTCTATCTTTTGTGCGTTGAGTTACTATTCACGATACTATACTATTCACGATACTAAGACTATTCACGAATACGGCACACTATTCACCAAAATGAAATTTTTTTTTTTCGTCCAAAATATCTATTCGGATACTAGCTTTGATCAGATCCATGTTTTGATCATTCTCAATTTACTCACTCACTGATTACTTATGAAGTATTTTTGAACTCGATTGTTTAAAAATACTAATCCTTAATCCTTAATATTTGTTCTTTTGTTTCACCGGATTCGCTTTTTTAAAATATTTTTCATCATCCTCACCCTAAATGATGATATTATCAAATATCTTTGGCCCAGTAGTGTAAAGATGAATGATTTTTTCGATGAATATCTTTGGCCCAGTAGTGCAAAGATGAACAGTGTTGAGATGAATACGACTCGATCGATTAATATCTTTGGCGCCCAGTGGCAAAGATGAACAGTGTTTAGATGAACATGACTAATCGATGAATATCTTTGGCCTCAGAGTGCAAAGATGAATATTTGATTCCGTATATATATCGATTGATGTTACAGGATAAAATATCGACGATGAACTTTTAAATTCATATATAGAAGATAGTAGTTTGCATTCTCTACTTAACTCTTCTAATGAATTATTATTTCACCGCAATATTGATGATTTAAAACCGGTTGTCTATCAGTATTCTATTAGATTTTTCCTCGTTGAAGACTAACGATAATTTGTCAGTATATTATCTTAGTCATAATATTCTTTACCGGGCTAGTTGAGCTCACCCTTTTCCTTTTTGTTCCATTTTTCTTCTCGTGAGGCGAGAATGTAAATAGTACTAGCTGGGGTATGGAATGAAGGTTCTAGAGAGAGTTGTTTAGTAGTCCTCACCATTTTTGTAAAATAATGTATCAATAATTATGATGAGGATTTATTTGGGTATGGATATTGTCTAGAAGACAATATCTCAGATTAAACTCACAAGATATATGTTGTAATTTTGCAATAAATGTATTAATAAAGTTGTAGTTATTTCGCATCATGTATTTGGCGCACTCGTAATGGGTCGATGGAATGGACCTATTTTGGGGCGCCACAAATGGTATCGTAGCTAGGATATGATCTCCATGAGATCGTGAATAGAACTAGAGGGGAGAGACGAGTAAATCCTTCGCTAAAGGTGTCCACCTAAGCTTATTTGTTAGTTGGTCAAGATATAGGGATATTATGTGATATATTGATTTCCTTAATTAACCCTTGTTTTACGACAAAGATTTGAGAATGTCGACGAGAATATTAAAAGGGAGTAAATGAGACCGTGGAGATGCCTCATTTATTTACCAACGAGGAGAACGTGCAAACAGTCGGGCAATGTACCTCCCCCGAACAACACCAATCGAAAGCGATGATGAACGAGGGATGTTTAGAAGCTTTTTAGCTCATGCAAAATCGCATTTAGGAGACTCGTGTTCAAAATACAGAGGAAATGATAGCAATTCACGGTGGTCACAACAAGCAGCTTCAAAGAGTCAGGACCACCGTAATTCGGGAAAGCCGATCCGATTAAGGCGAGACGTACGGGTCAAACAAATTACCAAGATATTCGATGTCTTGGGATGCACGGAGGAACAGAAAGTTCCATTCGCTACTTTTATGTTCCGTAATGAGGCAGACACATCATCGGAATCAGGAAGCGTGCACTCCATCCAAATTTCGCACTCAAAGATGTCATGGAGACGTTTCAGAATAATTCAATGACAAGTACTTCCCCGAAAGTATTCGCTATACGAAGGAAGTGGAGTTTATTAGACCGAGCAGTAATAATACGACGGTGTCCCAAAGACGAGGCGGTTCATGAGTTATCCAGTTTGCACCTCATTCGGTGGAGAATGAGGAACGATGACGCGGATGTTTCGAGAGGTTTGAAACCCGAAGATACGCCAAGATCTCATTTCTCATAAATTTTCTCTCTATTCAGATGTTGTCAATGGGCTCAAATTGTTAGAGCGAGATAACGAGTACGCTCAACCGAGGGACCATAACCAGATCATACCAAGATAGCAAATATCGTAATAACGATAACCAAATGGAGAAAGAAGAATACTTGGACAAAGGCGGTAACCACTCCGTGGTAATCGTGGCCATGAAAATAGAAGAAGCGAGCCTGGAGGAGATTTTAAAAGAGGAGATTCAACAACCACTATGTGAAGACGCCAAAGCCAAGAAGAATCGGTTCCAAGGGAGGAGAAAGACCACCTATCAGATAAGTTACAAATGCGGAAAGAGGGATATATCACCAAACCGCCCACAACAGCTTTAAGGTATGCTATAATTGTGGAAAAGAAGGACATATCGCCGAGATCAGACGAGATCGAAACCCACCAAATGGAATGGTGACTCAAAAGGATGTCCCGTAAAAGTCAAAGTCAACGATTCTCGAAGAGCGCTTTGTCGTGACCCCAATCAAAATGCGAGGAACCCGAACGGTTAGCACGTTAGTTAATTATAAATTCTTGCAAAGTTTATACCTTACTAGATACCGCTTCTACCCATTCTTTTATCTCTTTGCTTATACCAACGCTTGAACTCGACTACGAGAAATTAGAGATTGACCTATTTATGGAGACTCCGCTAGAGAGAAACTTTCATTACATCCGTTGTTTAGAAATCTTGCTTGATTCAGTCGGCACTATCACATTACCGTTAACCTTATTTCTATAGAGATATTTGCTTTTGATGTGATTTTAAGGTTAACTACTCATCACGCCAAATTGATTACTTTCGTAAGGTCATTAGTTTTCATATTCCTAAGCAACCTGTTATTCAATTCAAGCAATCAAACCATCAGAGTCAAACATTTTCATATCAAGCCATGAAGTCATTCGCTTATTACGGATGTCAAGTTTTCTTAGTCCATGTTATGGATTTGAATAAAGACACGCCGATTTGAATAATATTCCCGTTGTTATTGATTTTTCCCGACGATTTCAAGAATTTCTCGCTTACTCCCAAAGCCCGATATTAAATTTTGTATCGACTTTGAACCCTAGACAAAAAACTCATTTCTAAAATCTCATATCGAATGGCTCCTATTGAACTTCGTGAGTTAAAAATTCAACTATAGAATTTGGTACCGAGCCTTTATCCGGTGACTTCCTTTGGGAATGCACCGCCGCATCCGTAGGGGACACCATATTCGCAAGCGATAGTAAACCGATAGGTGTCATTGTAACGTGCATATCCAAGGTTGGATATGAGTCACAGCTGAGAACAACCTAAGCTTCAAATCGAAAATACGTAGCTTTCAGCTTAGTTGGTTATTATCTGAGATTCGTCAAGGATATTCTCAATCGCTATTCCATTAACGCAAATTGACTCAGAGATACAAAATTTGAATGGAGCAAGGAATGTGGAAGAGCTTCAAGAACTCAAGAGGAGACTCATTTCAAAGACATGTTCACCATGCCATCCTCGAAAAGCGAACGTGGTAGCCGACGTGTTGAGTAGAAGATCGATACAAGCACGAAAACGATATTGTCAAAGACTCATTTCAGATAATTTACAAATAATAGAGATGGAGATGAAAACTCTAGGTACCCACGTGATGATATACGAGTATAATCGACTTTAATCGATAAAGTTAAAGTCGCTCAAGCTACACACCGAGAGTATGATGAATTTGAAGAAGGAGGTGCAAGAAGTCATTATTTCAAAAGCGAGAAATCTGTGAGGTGAGGAAAGCTCAAACCTTCGATTTATTAATCCATTTGAAATTCTCGATCGAATAGGAACCGCGCCTATAGACTCGCTTTTACCGCCAAGTACGACGCGTGTTCATAACGCTTTTCACGATCGATGTTACGTAAATATGTGGACGAATTCAACCACGCTATCGAAGTTAGAACCGACGAGATAGTCAAGACTTAACGTACGAGGAGGTACCACCAAGATCTTGGATAGAAAGAACATGTCCTATGTACCGAGGTTATACCACAAGTTAAAGTTTTGTGGAGAAACCATGCTATCGAGGAAATGACCGAGTTGGAAAACGAAATGAAAGCGAGGTATTCTCATCTTTTCAAACACTGTACGTACGCCAATTTCGAGGACTAAATTTCATAAGGAGGGAGGTCAGAAGACCCCAAATTATTAATAAATGAAATTTATTTTCCTCTATTTATTATTTTGAAATAGTAAGGGTTGATTTGATTAATGTGGATAGTTACGGGTAAAATACGCAAATATTTCAATAAGCAAGTGGTTATAAAATATTCATTATCGCTTTGGAATATTCGTTTGTCGTGGAATATTCGTATCGTCGGGGAATATTCGTATTTACGCACAAGCAGCTTTTTGTGGGGCCCCATAACTAAAAGCGATTGGATGAAGAAAACGACAAATATAAGTTGTTTAAATAACAATCTAAGAAGTTGTTATCAAGTATCATCGTTGAATACCCGTGGTTAAAACACACTAATACGCCATTGTTGAACAAGAAGACACCCAGATTGCACCAATTATTGATTCTTACGTAAGAAGGCACTACTCAATAATTGTTACAAAGAATTACTCGCTCAAAGATTTTATTTTATCGATTCAATAATTGTCATATTGATATTTTATATTATCGTTGTTTCAATAAATTGTTATTACACAAGATTTTTTATTATCGGAGCAATAATTCATATTATCCTAATAATATTATTAGATAACATTATTGGCAATGTCTAGAAAGTTCTCGCTTTAAGGAGAGGTTTGGTCACCTAATCATACACAAGAAGAGAGAGATTTTATCGAAAGCCCCCTTTCCTGAACTACCGTCACAAGATCGTGATTCTCAGAATATTATTTGTGAATAATTAATTATTGATTTATATGATGAGGAAAATATTGATTTTATGTGGATATAGATGGAGAAAATTTTAAATGACAATTGTTGAAAATTAATATTTTATCTTTTTCTCGATAAAATAATTCATTTAAATATATTATTTTAATAATATATTAATCTATGATATTTTTATAATGAATGTGGGATATATGAGTATATGAGGAGGAAGAGTATTTTTGTGGCATTAAATGTTTAACACATATTTTGTGTGTCAGGACACAATTTATCGACCAAATTTGATTATAAATTTCAAAAATCGCCTGCTTATGGATTTCTTTTGCAATTCTCGCTTGGAATTTGGAAAACTTTCTTCCGCAAAGTTGTAGAGAATTGAATTTCCTATAAAAAACTCGCAGATTCAATTTTTCCTGATAAAAGGGCTATTTATTATGAATTATTGAAGTTCAAGTTCAAATAATTGATTTTTGAAGTTTTAATTATTTTTTTTAAGAAAAACGTTTTTTTTTTTTTGTGAACCCATCATTTAATATGTGTAGGTGGCTGAAATCAGATTTCAAAGGTGGCTAAGAATTTTGTTTAAATATATAATATATTATATTAAATTTTCTACTTTGTGTTCTAAGCATTTTCCTATAAATAGGTGTGCTTAGGTTAGAATTGAAAATCACACCGTAAACCAAGTTTTCTCTCTCTATTATCGAGCGAGTTTATTCTTGTGAGTATTTTGAGTATACTTTGAGTATTGCTATACTAAGCAAAGTTCAAGTCATAGCCTATATCCTGTTTCAACTAAAGTACTCGCTTTTCGAGGTAAGTGATGTTATTTTATTCAAAAATGATATTATTTCTTCAATATCATTATGCCAAATATTGGTTGAAAATTTTATCAAATTTGGAACTTTTTTCATGCTTCAAGTTACTATTCATGAGTTACTATTCACGAGTTACTATTCACGAGTTACTATTCACGAGTTACTATTTCACGAAGTTACTATTCACGAGTACTACTATTCACGAAGCGTGAAGATGATTTTTTTTTGTGAAATTTCTATCTTTTGGTGTCTGAGTTACTATTCACGATATACTAAGACTATTCACGATACTAAGACTATTCACTTAATAATACTAACTATTCAATTTAAAAATGAAATTTCTTTTTTTGTCCAAAATATCTATTATGGATACTAGCTTTGATCAGATCCATGTTTTGATCATTCTTGAATTTTACTCCACTCGATTACTTATGAAGTATTTTTGAACTTGGATTGTTTAAAATACTAATCCTTAATATTTGTTCTTTTGTTTCACCGGATTCGCTTCTTTTAAAATATTTTTCATCATCCTCACCCTAAATGATGATATTATCAATATCTTTGGCCCAGAGAGCAAAGATGAATGATTTTCGATGAATATCTTTGGCCCAGTAGTGCAAAGATGAACAGTGTTGAGATGAATACGACCGATCGATTAATATCTTTTCGCCCAGAGTAAAAAGATGAACAGTGTTTAGATGAATACGATTAATCGATGAATATCTTCGCCTCAGAGTGCAAAGATGAATATTTGATTCCGATATATATCGATTGATGTTACAGGATAAAATATCGACGATGAACTTTTAAATTCATATATAGAAGATAGTAGTTTGCATTCTCTACTTAACTCTTCTAATGAATTATTATTTCACCGCAATTGATGATTTAAAACTTGTCATTCTATCAGATTCTATTAGATTTTTCCCCGTTGAGACTAACGATAATTTGTCAGATATTATCTTAGTCATAATATTCTTTACCGGGCTAGTTGAGCTCACCCTTTTCCTTTTTGTTCCATTTTTCTTCTCGTGAGGCTAGAAATGTAAATAGTACTAGCCTGGGTATGGAAATGAAGGTTCTAGAGAGAGTTGTTTAGTAGTCCTCACCATTTTTGTAAAATAATGTATCAATAATTGTGATGGGATTTATTTGGTATGATATTGTCTAGAAGACAATAATTGTATTTAAACTCACAAGATATATGTTGTCGATTTTTGCACGACAAATGTATTAAAGTTAAGTTATTTCTATCATGTATTTGGCGACTCATGGAATGGAACTATTTTGGGGCGACTCGCCAATTATTGGGTTGGAATGGACAAGAGCGAGTCGAGAAAATCCTTCAACGAATCTCCGATAATAACCAGCTAAGCCCAGAAAGCTACGTACTTCGGTTACTGACTTAGGTTTCTCCCAACTTTGTATTGCTTCAATCTTTGTCGGGTCAACTGATATTTCATACTTTGATATCATGTGCCCAAGAATTGCTACTTCCTCAAGCCAGAATTTGCATTTCTTTAACTTGGCGTATAGCTTATTTTCACAAAGCTTTTGGACTATCAGCTTCAAATGTTGCTCATGATATTAACGACTTTTGGAATAGATGAGGATTTCATCAATAAAAACAACCACAAAACAATCCAAATATTCCTTGAATACTCGTTTCATCATATCTATGAAAGCCATAGGAGCATTAGTCAATCAAAAAGACATGACTAGGAATTCGTAATGCCCGTACCGAGTTCTGAAAGCCGTCTTTGGAATGTCATTAGTTTTAATCTTTAACTGATGATATCCAAAACGATGATCGATCTTTGAGAAGTATTTAGCACCTTATAACTGGTCAAACAGGTCATCAATATGAGGTAACGGGTACCTATTTTTCATGGTGACATGGTTTAACTCCCGATAGTCAATGCAAAGTCGCATACTCCCATCTTTCTTTTTTACGAATAAAATAGGAGCACCCCAAGGAGATATACTAGGACGAATGAAACCAATATCTAACAACTCCTGTAGTTGAGTTTTTAACTCCTGAAGTTCAATAGGAGCCATTCTATATGGGGTTTTGTACCGGGTTCAAGTTCAATACAAAATTTGATTTCACGCTCTATGGTAGGCTAGGAAGTTCTTCAAGAAATTTATTAACAACAAAAATATTATTCAAATCTGACGTGTTTTTGTTTAAATCCATGACATGGGCTAAGAAAGCTTGACATCCATTTTTCAATAAACAAATGGCTTTATGGCTTGATATGATAGTGATTGACTTTAGTGGTTTGGTTGCTTGAATTTGCATGACAAGTTGGTTAGGAATATAAAAACTAGCAACCTTACGAAAATAATCAATTTTAGTATGATAAGTAGTTAACCAATCAATCCCTAAAATCACATTAAATGCAAGTATTTTCAAAGAGATGATATCAACAGGTAATGTGAGGGTACCAATTTGAATCAAACAAGATTTATAAATAGTGGAAGTAATGAAGGTTTCTCCTAACGGAGTTTCAAAAGATAAGTCAAAGTCTAAATTCTCAGGGGTCAAGTTCAAACATTGAGCACAAGTAGGCGAAATAAAAGAATGGGTAGAACCGGTATCTAATAAGGTATAGACTTCGCAAGAGTTTATGATTAGCTTACCCGTGATAACTTCGTTCGGGTTCCTCGCCTTTTGGGAAGTCACGACAAACGCTCTCCCTTGAACCACCAACTTTGTTATGTCTGTAGCCGCCTTTGGTGCCATTGTCCCAGCTGGACTTAACTTCGCTACAGGACAAAATCAAGCTATGTGTCCATCCTTTCCACAACTGAAACATGCCTTGGAAGGTCGTGGTATGCAGCTTGGACTTATATCCTCCTCCTCTCCGCATCTCAGAAGCGTCTAACCGTGATCGTTCTCTTCCCCTAAAATTGTTGTCGATCTAAGGTCATTGCTACATCGTCGACGCCTTCCGCTCATTGTTGAATCTTTTCTTTTTGAAATTTATACTTAACTCACCTCTTCTATTATCTTGGCCATGATTACGACCGAAGTGGTTACCATTTCTGGCACATTGGTTGTCACTGCTTCAATGACCGTTGTCACTGGTATGACTATTATCGTGTTGTCGGTTGCTATCTTTTGGTTGAGCTGACTCATAATCCCGCTCCAATAACTGAGCTCTATTTACAACATCTGAATACAAATAGAGTTTATGAGAGATGAGATGTTGGCAAATTTTGGGTTTCAAACCTCTCAGAAACATTCGCGTAATTCGCTCCTTATTATCTACCAAATGGGATGCAAACTGGGATAGCTCCGTAAACTTAGCCTCGTATTGCGATACAGTCATATTGTTCTGCTCCAGTTTGATGAATTTCACCTCCTTCATGTGACGAATACTTTCTGGAAAGTAGTTGTCGTTGAACAATTCTTAAAACTTCTCCCAAGACATCTTAAGTGCGGACAGATGAGTGCGTTTTACAGATTCCCACTAGTAATCTGTCTCTCCGCACAACATAAAGGTGGCGAAGGGAACTTTTTGCTCTTTGGTGCTTCCCAAGACATCAAATATCTTGGTAATCTGCTTAATCCATGCATCTGCCATAAGTGGCTCTGGCTTTCTCAAAAACTCTGGCGGTCCCAACTCCTTGAATTGCTTAGCAGTGACCAGCTGTGAGTTGCCATCGTTCCCACCTGCATTTTGAACAGGAGTTTCTCTCGTTTGGTGTTGCATGAATTGTAAAAAGCTCCTAAACATCCCATCTGTAAGACCCTAACTTTTATGAATAAAGATGAATTTTTCTCTAAATATCTTTTTGAATATTAAAGTGTAAATTTGTTATAATGTTATAGTTGTGGGTAATATTTAAAATTTTTGCAAAGTAAGCAAGTTTTCATAAAATATTCATTTAGTCGGGGAATATTCTTTTTATCAGGGAATATTCATACGACGACATAATCATTGGTGGACCCCATAACGGAATTACTGTCGAAGTTAGAAAATGACATAAATATCTTTTTATAAAAATAACGACGAAAGTTTTACCATTAACTATTCAAATACCCGGTGATAAAAGTACAGTAATATGCGTGGTTGCATAATAGCACATGGTATTGCACAGTATCTTTGATTATTGATGCTTACGTGAGAAGTCACTCAGTTATACTCAATTATTGCCACAGTAATTGCTGCATAGTATCTCACGTTATTGATTCAATTATTGTCATAATATTTTATATTATTAAATTATTAATTGAGACGACAAAGTTATTCATATTATTATTTGTATTATTGACAATGTCTAGAAAGTTCTGTCGAGAAAAGGGGTTTTGATCACCTAATTGCGTGCCAATAGGGAGAAATCCTTATCGAAAAGCCCCCTCTTTCCTAGGAATGATCTGGTTGTTAATATTGTGAGTTATAATAATGATGAATAAATGTTATTCAAAAAATATTTTTTGAAGCCATGTGAATTAAGATAATTAGAGGGGATTTTTATAAAGTATTTGTTATAAATTTTGCTTATGACATAGACCCCCACTTACTCATTTTTCAAAACAATCGGTAGAAAATTATTAAGTATATATATATATATATATATATATATATATAAAGTGTGTGTGTGGTGTGGTGATGCCATGGAAAAAAGGGAGTATGGATTGTTACTGTTGATCCGTGATTTTATTTTCTAAATAGTATCCTTCCATTCTCCTATAAATAGAATGCTTAGTTTAGAATTGAAAATCACACCAGAATCAGAGAATTCTTCTTCTATAATATTGAGCGTATTTCTTTAGAGTTTAAGGAAGCTTTGAGTGTAGAAAATAGTGCAAGTTTTTTTCAAGAATATCCCCGCCCTACCAGTCATAAATACTCTCTTTTTAAGGTAAGGGGTATAATTTATTTCATATTCGCTTACGATATTATTTTTCGTATTCGTAAAAAAGATTATATTCGTTCAATATTCGTAAGGAATATTATTTTCGTTCAATATTCGTAAGGAATATTATCTTCCTTCAATATTCGTAAGGAATATTATTTTCCTTCAACAGTTGTAAGGGATATTATTTTTGTTCAATATTCGTAAGAAATAATACTTTCTTCCATACTCTGTAATATGTAAGTAATATTATTTCGTTTCAGATTCCGAATTCTACGCTCATTTCGTTAAGTATTGCTTCTATACTCCTTGAAATTAGTAGAATATCCTTGGAATTTGCGCGTCATCTAGTATCGTTTTGCAAGGGCATTTTTTTGAATATTCTTGTTTAATTTTGATCTTTTTATACCGGGGTACTATTCACGGGGTACTATTCACGAAGTACTATTCACAGGGTACTATTCATGATAAAAATTGATTTCTTTTTCGTCCAAATTATTTCAGAATATTATTCTTGAATTTTACTCCACAAAGAAGTTATCATGTTGAAACTTTGATCATTTTTAAACTCTGGATAAATTAAAAATCTTTAATATTTATCCTTTATTTTGTTGATTGATGCTTATATCATTGTCATCATCCTTATGCTTATATTGTGATAAAAGTAATCTTTGCCCCATAGTGCATAGATGGACTATTGATTGGTATGATTATAACTATGTATCGTTATAATCATGACCTGTAATGTTATAGATGATGTGGTAAAAGTCCTCATTGGCCTGTAGTGCATTGATGGATAGTTGTTGGCACGATCATGATTATTGGTGATAATAACAAATATCCTTAGCCCGTAGTGCATGAATAATTCAGTGATGTGGTTTATTTATTGAGCTGAGTCTCAGCGATAAAATTGATGATAAACTTTTAAATCATAGAAGATAGTAGATATCATGCTCTACTTGACTCTTCTAATGGATTGTTTGTTCCGCTGCAGTTAATCTAGTTGTCTATTATATTCTATCAGTTTAACACTGTTGAAGGCTAACGATAATTTGTTTTGCATTATCTTAGTCATAATATTCTTTACTGGGCTAGTTGATCTCACCCTTTGCTTTCATCGTTCTTTTCAGGAAATGAGAATATAGCTAGGACTAGTCGGGGAACGGAGTGATGGTCCGAGATGGTGGCTATAGTAGTCCTCACTATTTTATAAAATAGTGTGATAATAATTATAATGAGGACTCAATTTGAGTTTGAATATTGTCTACGAGACAATATTCATGTTAAAACTCTCAGCTACGTTTTGTCGTATTGTAATAATGAAGTTTGTATTTGATTTTTGTAGCATATATTTGGTGACTCAGAATGAGTGATGTATACCTATTTTGGGGGCGTCACAGTTGGTATCAAAGCTTAGGGATATGATCCATGGCTGAGATTTGAGACTAGAACTAGGAGGGGAGAGACGGGTAAATCCTTCGCTAGTATGACCTACCTAAGTTTATTTGTTATTTAATTGGTCGGTCAAAATATAGGGATAATATGTGGTATGTCAATTAACCCTTGTTTTGTGGCAGTATTTGAAAATGGCATATAAAAATGCTGAGATTAGCAATGGAGCACAGGAGACTGTTGAGTCACCATAGATCAATAAACAAGATAATATGCATCAAGAAGGCAACAATACTCATGTAAACAACAACACCGACCAAATGATGAACGACATGGTGTTTAGGAGTTTTCTGCACTTTATGCAATACCAAGCGAGAGAGATTCCTGTTCAAAATGCAGGTGGAAACACTGGCAACTCTCAAATGGTCACCACTAAGCAATTCAAAGAGCTGGGACCACCAGAGTTTTTGGGAAAGCCAGAACCACTTAAGGTAGAGACATGGATTAAGCAGATCACCAAGATATTTGATGTCTTGGGATGCTCTGAGAAGCAAAAGGTTCCCTTTGTCACCTTCATGTTACGAGGAGAGGCAGATCATTAATGGAAATCTATAAAACGTACTCAGTCTGCCACACTAAAGATGTCTTGCGAGAAGTTTCAAGAATTGTTCAACGAAATGTACTTTCCCGAAAGTATTCGTCACATAAAGGAGGTGGAATTCATCAAGCTGGAGCAAAATAATATGACCGTATCGTAGTACGAGGCTAAGTTTGCCGAGTTATTCTGGTTTGCATCCCATTTGGTAGATAATGAGGAACGTATGACGTGGATGTTTCTAAGAGGTTTGAAACCTGAAATACGTTAATACCTCATTTCTCACAAACTTTATTTGTATTCAGATTTAGTGAATAAGGCTCAGTTATTGGAGCACGATAATGAGTCAACCCAACGAAAAGAGAGCAACCAAAAAAACGATAATACTAGTGGTAGCAGTCATCGAAGAGTTGACAACAAACATGGAGGAAATCAACATGCCAGAAATGGTAACTACTTCGGTGGTAACCCTGACCAAGATAATAGAAGAAATGAGTAAAGTGGAAATTTCAAGAAGAGAAGGTTCAGTAATGATGGAAGGGCAACAGCACCAACACCTATTTTCAAGGAAGGAGAACGACCACCGGTCATATATTACAAATGCGGAGGGGAGGGACACATCAATCCAAACTGTACGCAGTAATCCAAAGCGTGTTACAATTGCGGAAGAGAAGGTCACCTAACCCAATTTTGTCGTGTAGTGAAGACAAGTCCAGCTGGGATGGAGGCACCAAAGGCCATCCCAGACAAGTCAAAGGCGATAGTTCAAGGGAAAGCATTTATCGTGACCTCCCAAAAAGCGAGGAACCTGAACGAGGTTATCATGGGTAAGCTAATCATAAATTCTAGCGAAGTTTATACCTTATTTGATACCGGTTCTACCCATTCTTTTATTTCTCCTACTTGCGCTCAACGTTTAAATTTAACTCTGAAGAAATTAGATTTTGACTTATTTGTTGAAACTCTGTTGGGAGAAACCTTCATTACATCCACTGTTTATAAATCTTGTTTGATTCAAATCGGCAACCTCACGTTACCTGTCGATCTTATCTCTTTGAAAATACATGCATTTGATGTGATTTTAGGAATTGATTGGTTAGCTACTCATCATGCTAAAATTGATTATTTTCGTAAGGTTGTTATCTTTCATATTCCTAACCAATCTATTATGCGAATTCAAGCAACCAACCCACTAAAGTCAATCACTATCATATTAAGCCATAAAGCCATTCGTTTATTAAAAAATAGCTGTCAAGCTTTCTTAGCTCATGTTAAGGATTTAAACAAAAATACGTTAGATTTGAATGATATTTCTATTGTTAATAAATTTCCTAACATATTCCCTGAAGAACTTCCTGGCCTACTCCCAGAGCGTGAAATTGAGTTTTGTATTGACCTTGAACCTGGTACAAAACCCATTTCCAAAGCTCCATATCGAATGGCTCCTATTGAACTTCAGGAGTTAAAAACCCAACTGCAAGAATTGTTAGACATCGGTTTCATTCGTTCTAGTACGTCTCCTTGGGGTGCTCCTGTTCTATTCGTAAATAAAAAAGATGGAAGTATGCGACTTTGTATTGACTAACGGGAATTGAATCATGTCACCGTCAAAAATAGGTACCCATTACCTCGCATTGATGACCTGTTTGACTAGTTGCAAGGTGCAAAATTCTTTTCAAAGATCGATCTTCATTCCAGATATCATCAGTTAAAGATTAAAACTGATGACATTCCAAAGATCGCTTTCGAACTCCCTAAGACGGGCATTACGAATTCCTAGTCATGTCTTTTGGATTGACTAATGCTCCTGCTGCCTTCATGGACATGATGAACCGAGTATTCAAGAAATATTTGGATTATTTTGTGGTTGTCTTTATTGATGACATCCCCATATACTCCAAAAATCGTGAAGATCATGAGCAACACTTGAGGCTGATACTCCAAAAGCTTCATGAAAACAAGCTTTATGCCAAGTTGAAGAAATGCGAGTTCTGACTTGAGAAAGTAGCATTCCTGGGGCACATGATATCAAATCATGAAATATCTATTGACCCATCAAAGATTGAAGCAATATAAAGTTGGGAGCAACCTAAGTCAGTGAACAAAGTACGTAGCTTTCTGGGCTTCGCTGATTATTATCGGAGATTCATGGAATGGTTTTCTCGAATCGCCATTCTGTTAACTCAGCTGACTCGAAAAGATATAAAATTCGGTTGGAGCGAGGAATGTGAAAAGAGTTTTCAAGAACTCAAGAGAAGACTCATTTCAAAGACTGCTTTGGACAATACCATCCGGGTTCAAGGGATTTGTCATCTACAGCGATGCTTCAGGCAGAGGGTTAGGATGTGTTCTCATGCAACATGGAAAATTCATAGCCTATGCCTCACGAAAACTCAAAGAATATGAGAAGAATTATTCTACTCATAATCTAGAGTTGGCAGCTGTCGTTTTCGCACTTAATATATGGAGACATTACCTGTTTGGGGAAAAGGTGGAGATCTATATAGATCATAAAAGCCTTAAATATTTCTTCACCCAAAAAGAACTCAACATGCGGCAACGACATTGGCTCAAGCTGTTGAAAGATTATGATCATATCATTTAGTACCATCTTGAAAAAACGAACGTAGTAGCAGACGCATTGAGTAGAAGATCATATGCGGGTACGAGTGCGATATTGTAAACGCAAAGGCCTATTTTTTATGACTTACAAAGGATGGAGATAGAGTTAAAGACTTTGGGGACCCACGTGATGATGTCAAATAAATGAGTAGAACCAACTTTAATCGATAAAGTTAAAGCTGCCCAAGCTACAGACCCGAAGCTGATGCGTATAAAGAAGAAAGTGCAAGAAGGTGCTATTCCAGAAGCAAGAATCGATGAAGAAAGAATACTTCGAGTCAAATCCAGACTTTATGTTCCTAACGACTCTGAATTAAAGTATAAAATCATGATGGAGGCATACAATACACCATTTGCAATCCATCCTGGGAGTACCAAAATGTATCGTGATCTTCGACATATATTTTAGTGGAGAAATATGAAGATAGAGATAGCAGAGTTTATCTCAAGGTGTCTAACTTGTCAACGTGTCAAGACAGAGCATCAAGTGCCAAAATTTCCATTGCAATCACTTAAAATTCCAGAATAGAAGTGGGAGCACATTACCATGGATTTCGTTACTGGTCTTCCCAAGGTTTCTCAAGGCGTAGATGAAATTTGGGTCATTGTTGATAGATTGACCAAGTTTGCTGATTGTTTACCTATACGAGAAACTTATTCACTTAAACGTCTTGCTCGTATATACATAAATAAGATTGTAAGACTGTATGGTATGCCAGTATCCATAGTTTCTAATCGAGACCCAAGATTCACTTCATAGTTTTGGGTTAGTTTGCAAAAAGTTATGGGCACGAATTTATGATTCAGTTCGGCATATCACTCTCAAACGGACGGGCAGTCGAAAAGGACTATTCAAACTCTTGAGGATCTATTAAGACTCTGTGTCCTTGACTTCAAAGGAAGTTGGGAAAAGTTCTTTCCATTAGTGGAATTCTCCTACAACAACAGTTATCAAGCAAGTATAGGCATGGCTCCATTCGAGGCGTTGTATGGACGCAAGTGTAGTTCTCCAGTATGCTGGGATGAGGTGGGTGAAGCAACATTGTTGGGACCGGAATTGGTACGCATGACAACGGAAAAGTTCAAATGATCTGGCATTGTATAAAAACCTCACAAGATCGACAAAAGAGTTATGCTGATCTTCATCGAAGAGACGTAAAATTCAATGTTGGAGAGAAAGTGTTGTTACGTGTTGCTCCATAGAAAGGAGTTACGAGATTCGAAAAGAGAGGAAATCTCAATCCTCTATTCATTGGCCCATTTGAAATCCCCGATAGAGAAGGAATTATGGCCTATAGACTCGCTTTACCGCAAAGTATGTCTCGTGTTCATAACGTTTTTCACATATCTATGTTACGTAAGTATGTGGAAGACCCGAACCACATTATTGAATTAGAACTAGACGAGATAGAGGAAGATTTAACGTATGAAGAGGTACCTGTTAAAATCTTGGATAAGAAGGAGTATATTCTATGCTCCAAGATTATAGCTCAAGTCAAAGTTTTATAGAGAAACCACGATGTTGAGAAAATGACCTGGGAGTTAGAATTTGAAATGAAATCAAGGTATACTCACCTGTTCGACATACTAGGTAATTACACCAATTTCGAGGACGAAATTTCATAAGAAGGGGAGGTTGTAAGACCCCAACTTTTATGAATAAAGATGAATTTTTCTCTAAATATCTTTTTGAATATTAAAGTGTGAATTTTTTATAATGTTATAGTTGTGGGTAATATTTACAAATTTTGTAAAGTAAGAAAGTTGTCATAAAATATTCATTTGGTCGGGGAATATTCGTTTTATCAGAAAATATTTGTACGAAGGAACAATCATTGGTGGACCCAAAAATGAAATTACTATACGAGTTAGAAAACGACAAAAATATCTTTTTATAAAAATAAAGGCGAAAGTTTTACCATTAATTGTTGAAATACCCGATGATAAAAGTACAGTAATACACGTGGTTGTATAGTAGCACACGGTATTGCACAATATCTTTCATTATTGATGCTTACGTGAGAAGTTACTCAGTTATACTCAATTATTGCCACAGTAATTGCTGTATAGTATTTCACGTTATTGATTCAATTATTGTCACAATATTTTATATTATTAAGTCAATAATTGAGACAAAAAGTTATTCATATTATTATTTGCATTATTGACAATGTCTAGAAAGTTCTATCGAGGAAAGGGGTTTGGTCACCTAATTGCACGCCAATAGGGAGAAATCCTAATCGGAAAGCCCCCTCTTTCCCGGGAATGATCTGGTTGTTAATATTGCGAGTTATAATAATGATGAATAAATGTTATTAAAAATATGTTTTGTGAAGCCAAGGGAATTGAGATAAATAGAGAAGATTTTTATGAAGTATTTGTTGTAAATTTGTCTTATTATGTGGACCCCCACTTACCCATTTTTCAAAATCGACGGAGAAAGTTATCTTATTTTCATTCAATATTCGTAAGGAATATTATCTTCGTTCAATATTCGTAAGGAATATTATTTTCGTTCAAAAGTTGTAAGGGATATTATTTTTGTTCAATATTCGTAAGAAATAATATTTTCTTCCATACTCTGTAGTATGTAAGTAATATTATTTTGTTTCAGATTCTGAATTCTACACTCATTTTGTTAAGTATTGCTTCTATACTCCTTGAAATTAGTAGAATATCCTTGAAATTTGAGCTTCATCTAGTATCATTTCACAAGGATATTTTTTTGAACATTATTGTTAAATTTTGATCAAGTACTATTCACGGGCTACTATTCACGGAGTACTATTCATCAAGTACTATTCACTCGGGGTACTATTCATGACAAAAAATTGATTTCTTTTCTGTCCAAATTATTTTTGGAATATTATTCTTGAATTTTACTCCACAAAGAAGTTATCATGTTGAGAGTTTGAACATTTTTAAACTCTAGATAAATTAAAAATCTTTAATATTTATCCTTTATTTCGTTGATTGATTCTTATATCATTGTCATTATCCTCATGCTTATATTATGATAAAAGTCATCTTTGACCCATAGTGCATAGATGGACTATTGATTGGTATGATTATGACTATGTATTGGTATAATTTTGACATGTAATGTTACAAATGATGTGGTAAAAGTCCTCATTGGCCCGTAGTGCATTGATGGATAGTTGTTGGCATGATCATGACCATTGGTGATAATAACAAATATCCTTAGCCCGTAGTGCATGATGATTCGTGGATGCGATAATAATGAATATCGTTGGCCTATAGTGCATGGATAATTAAGTGATGTGGTTTATTTATTAAGCTGAGTCTCAGCAATAAAATTGATGATAAAATTTTAAATCATAGAAGATAGTAGATATCATACTCTACTTGACTCTTCTAATAAATTATCATACTCTAATTGTTGTCTATTATATTCTATAAGTTTAACACTGTTGAAGGCTAACGATAATTTATTCTGCATTATCATAGCCATAATATTCTTTACTGGGCTAGTTGAACTCACGCTTTGCTTTTATTGTTCTTTTCAGGAAATGAGAATATAGCTGGGACTAGTCGGGGAACAAAGTGATGGTCCGAGATGGTGGCTATAGTAGTCCTCACTATTTTATAAAATAGTGTGATAATAATTATAATAAGGACTCCATTTGAGTTTGGATATTGTGTACGAGATAATATTCATGTTAAAACTCTTAGCTACGTTTTGTCGTATTGCAATAATGAAGTTTGTATTTGATTTCTGTACCATGTATTTGGCGACTCAGAATGGGTGATGTATACCTTTTTTGGGGGCGTCACACCATCGTTCATCATTTGGTCGGTGTTGTTTACATGAGGATTATTGCCTTCCTGATGCACATTATCATGGTTATTGATTAGCGGTGTCTGAACGGTCTCATGTGCTCTATTGCTAATCTCAAAATTTTCAGATGTCATTCTCAAACACTGCCACAAAACAAGGGTTAATTAAAGAAATTCACATGTCACATATTATGTAAAACCCCAAATTTTACGAATAAAGATTTAATTTTCTCGAATTATTTTTTTGAATATTATGGTGTGGATTTGAGATAATGTTATAGTTGTGGGTAGTATTTATAAATTTTGCAAAGTATGCAAGTTGTTATATAATATTCGATTGGTCGAGGAATATTCTTTTTATAGGGGAATATCCGTACGATGGTACAATCATTGATGGACCCCACAACGGAATTATTGTCGGATTAAAGAAACGACAAAAATATTTTATGAAAATAACGACGAAAGTTTTACCGTTAAAACTGTTGAAGTACTCGGTAGTAAAAGTACAGTAATACGCGTGGTTGCATAGTAGCACATGGTATTGATTATTGATGTTTACATGAAAAGTCACTCAATTTTGTTCAATTATTGCTACAGTAATTGTTGCATAGTATCTCACGTTATTTAATTCAATTATTGTCGATATTTTGTATATTATTATATCAATAATTGAGACGACGAAGTTATTAATATTATTATTTGCAATATTAATGATGTCTAAGTTCTCGCTTAATGAGAGGTTTGGTCACCTAATCAAGCGCCAATAATAGGGAGAAATCCTTATTGAAAGCCCCCTTTCCTGGGGAACGCGACTCGGTTGATTAATATTGTGAATTATAATAATGATGATAAATGTTGTTAAATAAATTGAGGTGTCTTTTTATGAAGTCACTAAGTTTATATATATATATATATATAAATTTTGTTTTATTAGTATTATTAATGTAATAAAATGAAAAGCTTTTTATATAAAAATGTAATACTTTTATAAAGTTATTTGTTTTATTAGATAATAATTAGAATATAATATATTCTATTATGCGTAAGCGTTTGCATAGTGCTCAGATAGTATTTGTATATTAAAATCTTTTATATAAAATGTAATACTTATATAAAGTTATTTGTTTTATTAGATTTTAAATTATATATATATATATTATAAATAGAATATATTATATTTTATTGCATAGTATCCTTTCTATTTTTCCAATAAATAGGATGCTTAGTTAGAATTGAAAATCACACCAGAAGTTCAGAGAATTCTCCTTCTATAATCTTGAGCGTATTTCTTTAGAGTTTTAAGAAGCTTTGAGCGTAGTGCAAGTTTTTTTCAAGTATATCCTCGTCCTACCCGTCGGAGTATTCTTCTTTATAAGGTAAGGAGTATTATTTCTTTCGTATTCATGAAGAGAACTTCTGTTATTCCATTATTTATTATTGTGTTGGATTAACCTGTATATGCGAAGTACCGCATACATGGTGAAATTCTTCTATTATTCCATTCTTTATCATTCTGTTGCAATATCCTATCTCGCGTTTCGCACACCGGTTCCATTATTTATTATTCTATTAGAATAACTCGTCTGCATGTCATGGGCCTATCGCATGCATGGTGATTTCTGTTGTTATTCCATTCTTTATTATTCTGTTGGAATATCCTGTCGGTGCGAATTTTGCCTGACCTGGTTCCATTCTTTATTATTATGTCGGAATATCCTGTTTGTGCATGTACGCATAACCTGGTTCCATTATTTATTATTCTGTTGGGAATAGCCTGTCTGTGCGATCTATCGCATGCATGGTGAATCCTTCTGTTATTCCATTCTTTATTATTCTGTTGGAATAACCTGTCTATGTGGATTACCACATGCATGGTGAATGATCCTTTGTATTCATTTCTTATTAAATTATGGAAATGATCTGGCTACGTGGATTACAGCATGGCGGGCAAAAATACATTTGCAGTTTCATATATTCTATTATACACAGTTGGTTAAAGCTTTGGCTTCTATATTCCTTGAAATTAGTGAAATATTCTGGATATTTGCGCTTCATCCAGTATCTTTTTGTGGAAATATTCTTCTGAGCATTCTTGAATTTTTCTCCACAAAGCAGTATCATGTTGACAATTTGGACATTATTGAGTTCAGGATAAATTAACTTATAAATCTTTAAAATTTATTCTTGAACTTGTTTTATTGAATTATTATGTCATTGTCATGATGAGTTATGTTGGTTATTATGTGAAAACATGAAAGTTTCTTAGAAATCACAAAGGGTTGAAAATCAGATTTTGGTAAAAATGGAATATGAAATTCAATTGACCATATCTCCTATTATATTTTGAATTTTTGAGTGTGGTCAAGTTCTAGAGTTAGATCTATGAGTTTTCTAACTTATCCAAGTGGAATCACTGGAAAAGGTGTAACAAATTTTCGTGTGGACTGATTTTAGCAAATGATTCAAAAACTGCAAAGTACCAAAAAGGCTACTATCCATAAATTTAAAAGGGCATTTTTGGCCACTTAATTTATGAGAAAAATTATGGCCTTTTGGGACATGGAAATATATGGTATAAAGTACCTCTTGTTCAAAAATGAGTTCATTCCGACTTAAAATGAGCAAGTTATGACTATTTCAATATTTAGGTTTTTCCGACGAAAAACGCTATAACCGGAGTTCTATAACTCCGATGACCATGAAATTTAAACTGGAAGCTCACGTTAACATGTGTAAGATCCTGCTAAGATTTGGAAATTTCTGGAGTTAAACTTGAGGTAGCTAATTTCTTAAGGAATTAATTAGAAATTAATTTTTGAAAAATACTTAAGGGAGTTGAAAAATTATAAAAAAATACTTGTTGTGTATGAAATATATGTATATATGTTTGGGCAAAGGATAGAAAAATAACAAGTTGATTTGGTAATTTTTTTATGAAAATGGTTTAGTTACGAACATATGAGTTAAATATGTTATGTGAAGTAACGAAGTTAATAAATATGATTTTATGGCTTGGGAATCCTATATCATTGGTGATGAAATCTTATGAGTATGTCATTTTGAATGATTAAATGCATTATTTGGTAAAGTATAAATAATTCAAATAAATTGTTTATAAGTTTAAGAAGTGATTAAAATATTGTTATAATATTAATAATATTAGATTATGAGTTTATTAAGTGATTGATAATATTTGGATAAATTTAAAGTCTTTAATATTTATCCTTATTTTCGTTTGATTAATGCTTATATCATTGTCATCATTCTCATGTTTATATTGTGATAAAAGTCATCTTTGGCTTACGTGCATAGATGAACTTGGTGTGATTATGACCGTGGATTATTCTAAGATATTCACATGATCGTAATGTGACGGATGATGTGATAAAATTCTCGGTTCTGCATTGACGCTTTTAAAATAGGTATACATCACCTATTCTGAGTCGCCAAATACATGGTACATAATACAAATATAACTTAATTATACAACAGTCATATAAAATACGACATAACATAATCTAAGAGTTTTAATAAGAATATTGTCATCTAGACAATATCCATACTCAATGGAGTCCTCATTACATTTGTTGTCATACTATTTAACAGAATAGTGAGGACTACTAATGCTATCATCTGACCAATTATCTGCCTCGACTAGTCCCGGCTATGTTCTCATTTCCTGAAGAGAACAGTGAAAGAAAGGGTGAGCTCAACTAGCCCAGTAAAAAATATTATGACTAAGATAATATTGCAGAATAAATAATCATTAGCCTTCAACAATGTTAAACTGATAAAATACAATAGACATCAAGTTTAACTGCAGCGGAACAAGCAATCCATTAAAAGAGTCAAGTAGAGAATAAAATCTACTATCTTTTATGGTTTAAAAAGGTTTTTCATCACTTTTATCGCTAAGACTCAGCTTAATAAATAATCAACATCATCACTGCACTACGGCCAAGGATATTCATTATTATCACAACCATAAATTATCCATGCACTATGGGCCAAGGATAATCGTGTATTCATCAATGGTCATGATCATGCCAACAACTGTCCATTAATGCACTACGGGCCAATGAGGACTTTTACCACATCATTTGTAACATTACGGTCATGATTATACCGATTAATCCCTGGTCATAATCATACCAAGTCCATTTATGCTCTACAGGCCATAGATGACTTTCAACATAATATAAACATGAGGATGATGACAATGATATAAGAATTCAATAAAACAAGTTCAAGAATTAATTTATCCATGAACTAATAACGTCCAAATTGTCAACATGATACTTCTTTGTAGAGTAAAAATCAAGAATGCTCAGAAGAATATTTCCATGAAAAGATACTGGATGAAGCGCAAATATCAAGGATATTTCACTAATTTGATGGAGTATAGAAGTCAAAACTTTAACCAACCGAGTATAATAAAGAATGGAATAACAAAAGAAATCACCGTGCATGATGATAGATCAAGCGAATAAAGTTATTCCAATGTAATAATAAATAACGGAACCAGTCAAGCAAAATTCGCACCGATATGATATTCCAAATAATAATAAAGAATGTAATAACAACAGAAATCACCATGCATGCGATAGAATCGCATGCATGTTATTCCAACAAAATAATAAATAATGGAACTGTGTCATGCGTAAACGCATGCATGTGATGGATGTTCCAAATGTAATAATAAAGAATGGAATAATGTAAGAATTTCACCATGTATGCGAGATTACACATGTATGCATTATTCCAACATAATGATAATGAATGGAATAACAAAAGAATTTCACCAAGTATAGGTAGCTTGTGATTATACAAAGTTATTCCAATAGAATAATAAAGAATGGAATAACAGAAGTTCTCTTCATGAATACGAAAGAAATAATACCCCTTACCTTAGAAGAAACTGGATATAGGAGTAGTGAAGTAGCAGGATACTTTTCTTCTTTCTCTCTATAGTTCCTTTCTCTAGAGTTTCAGTGAATTCGTAAGAAATAATGAAGGAATGAGCTTCTATTTATAGGAGAATGGACTGAATAATAACTAATTCATAAACGATCCAGATTGATTTACTTTTGAATGGACGGTCCATATTGATTTACTACGCAAAGATAAAATAAAATATTCTAATAAAATAAAACTTTTAAATAAAATATAATATATTCTATTTATAATCTAATAAAACGAATAACTTTATAAAATATTCTGCTTTTATATAAAAAGATTTTACTATACAAAATACTATGCAAATCACTATGCAAATACTATGCATAATAAAATATAATATATTCTAATTATTGTCTAATAAAACAAATAACTTTATAAAAGTATTTTATTTTATATAAAAAGATTTTACTATGCAAAACACTATACAGTAATTATATACAAACACTATGCATAATAAAATATAATATATTCTAATTATTGTCTAATAAAACAAATAACTTTATAAAAGTATTCTGCTTTTATATAAAAAGATTTTACTATGCAAAATACTATGCATAATAAAATATAATATATTCTAATTATTGTCTAATAAAACAAATAACTTTATAAAAGTATTCTTTTTTATATAAAAGATTTTCTGCTTTTATTACATTAATAATACTAATAAATCAAAATTTATATATATATATATATATATATATATATATATATATATATATATATATATAAAAACTTCCGTGACTTCATAAAAAGACACCTCAATATATTTAACAACATTTATCATCATTATTATAATTCACAATATTAATCGACCAGTCATTTCCTAGGAAAAGGGGCTTTCCAATAAGGATTTCTCCTATCGACGCCAAATTAGTGACCAAAACCTCTCCTCGAAGAACTTCTAGACATCGTTAATATTGTAAATAATAATATTAATAACTCTGTCATCTCAATTATTGATTTAATAATATATAAAATATCGATAATAATCAATCAAATAACGTGAGATACTACGCAACAATTACTAAAGCAATAATCAAGAAAAAGGCGAGTGACTTCTCACGTAAGCATCAATAATCAATACCGTGTGCTACTATGCAACCACGCCAGTATTCATTATCGCACTTTTACTACCGAGTAGTTCAACAGCTTAATCTAGAAAACATCCGCCGTTATTTTCATAAAAATATTTTTGTCGCTTTTCAATCCGATAATAATTCCGCTAGGGTCCACTAATGATTGTCTTGGCCGCATTTAATATTCCCTCGCTAAAACAAATATTCCCACCAATCAAATATTATATAACAACTTGCGTACTTTGCAAAATTTATAAATATTACCCACAACTATAAAATTATATCAAATCCACACCATAATATTTAAAAAAAAAATCGACAAATTTAAATTTTTATTCATAAAATTTGGGGTCTCACAATCTCCCATCCTTATGGAATTTCTCCCTCAAAATTTACGTACGTACCTGGTATGTCGAAGAGATGAGGATAGCTTGACTTCATTTTAGATTCTAACTCTTGAGGTATAACCTTTGAGTGTTGAATACGATCCCTCTTATCCAAGATTTTAACATGTATCTCCTCATACGTTAAATCTTCTACTATCTCGTTTAGTTCTAATTCAATAATGTGGTTCGGGTCGTCCACATATTTACGTAACATAGATACGTGAAAAACGTTATGAACACGAAACATACTTGGCGGTAAAACGAGAGTATAGGCCACAGTTCCTACTCGATCGAGGATTTTAAATGGACCAATTAAAATCGAGGGTTGAGATAACGCCTTCTTGAACATTCATCAGCTCCAGGTGTGTAGTTTGAGCGACTTTAACTTTATCGATTAAAGTCGATTCTACTCGTATATTCGTTATCTTCACGTGGGTCCCTAGAGTCTTTAACTCTATCTTCATCATTTGTAAGTTATACGAAATGAGTTTTTTTTGTGTTAACAACATCACACTCGTAAACGCATACGATCTTCTACTCAACGCGTCAGCTACCACGTTCTTTCTTCCACGATGATATTGAATGGTATGATCGTAATCTTCAACAGCTAGAGCCAATGTCTTTGGCGCATGTTACGTTCGTTTTAGTTGAAGAAATATTTAAGGTTTTAGAAATGGGGTTTTGTACTGGGGTCAATACAAAATTCGATTTCACACTCTGAGGTAGGCCAAGAAGTCTTCGGAAATATGTTAGGAAATTTATTAACGATAGAAATATCATTCAAAACTGTGACTCTCATCCAAGACTTGGGATAGCACAAGTAATGAAGGTTTCTCCTAACGGAGTTTAAACCAATAAGTCAAAGTCTAATTTCTCAGGAGTCAAATTTAAACATTGAGCGCAAGCAAGAGAGATAAAAGAATGGGTAGAATCGGTATCTAATAAGGTATAGACTTCACAAAAATTATAATTAACTAACCTGTGCTAACTTCGTTCGGGTTACTCGCTTTTTGAGAAGTCGCAAAAAATGCTCTCCCTGAAACCACCGACTTTGTTTTGTCCGTATCCGCCTTTGGAGCAACCGTCCAAGCTGGACTTGATTTTGGTACATGACAAAATCGTTACCTTTTGGTTGTGCTGACTCATTATCGCGTTCTAATAACTGAGCCCTATTCACAACATCTGAATATAAACAAAGTTTGTGAGAAATGAGGTATTGACGTATTTCGGGTTTCAAACCTCGAAGAAACATTCGCGTCATTCGCTGCTCATTATCCACCAAATGGGATGCAAATCGAGATAACTCCGCAAACTTAGCCTCGTACTACGATACGGTCATATTATTTTGCTCCATTGCTTATCTCAACATTATCAGATGCCATTTTCAAACATTGTCACAAAACAAGGGTTAATTGACATATCACATATTATCCCTATACTCTGACCGACCAATTAAATACCAAATAACTTAGGTAGGTCATACTAGCAAAGGAATTCCCCGTCTCTCCCCTCCTAGTTCTTGCCTCATATCTCAGCCAGGGATCATATCCCTAAGCTTTGATACCAACTGTGACGCCCCCAAAATAGGTATACATCACCTATTTTGTGTCGCCAAATACATGGTACAGAATACAAATACAACTTAATTATACAACAGTCATATAAAATACGACATAACATAATCTAAGAGTTTTAATAAGAATATTGTCATCTAGACAATATCCACACTCAATGGAGTCCTCATTACATTTGTTGTCACACTATTTAACAGAATAGTGAGGACTACTAATGCTATCATTTGGACCATTACTCCATTCCCCGACTAGTCCCAGCTACGTTCTCATTTCCTGAAGAGAACAGTGAAAGAAAGGGTGAGCTCAACTAGCCCAGTAAGAAATATTATGACTAAGATAATATTGCAGAATAAATTATCATTAGCCTTCTACAATGTTAAACTGATAAAATACAATAGACATCAAGTTTAACTACAGCGGAACAAGCAATCTATTAAAAGAGTCAAGTAGAGAATAAAATCTACTATCTTTTATGATTTAAAAAGGTTTTTTTATCACTTTTATCACGAGACTCAAATTTTAATAAATAATCCACATCATCCCTGCACTACGACCAAGGATATTCATTAGTATCACAACCACAAATTATCCATGCACTACGGGCCAAGGATATTCGTGTATTCATCAATGGTCATGATCATGCCAACAATCGGCCCATCAATGCACTACGCGCCAATGAGGACTTTTACCACATCATTTGTAACATTACGGTCATGATTATACCGATTAATCCCTGGTCATAATAATACCAAGTCCATTTATGCTCTATAGGCCATAGATGACTTTCAACATAATATAAACATGAGGATGATGACAATGATATAAGAATTCAATAAAACAATTTCAAGAATTAATTTATCCATGAACTAATAACGTCCAAATTGTCAACATGATACTTCTTTGTAGAGTAAAATTCAAGAATGCTCAGAAGAATATTTCAATGAAAAGATACTGGATGAAGCACAAATATCAAGGATATTCCACTAATTTCATGGAGTATAGAAGTCAAAACTTTAACCAACCGAGTATAATAAAGAATGGAATAACAAAAGAAATCACCAGGCATACGATAAACCGCATGCATGCATAAAAGTTATTCCAATGTAATAATAAATAACGGAACTGTGTCAAAGTAAAATTGCACCGATAGGATATTCCAAATGTAATAATAAAGAATGGAATAACAACGTAAATCACCATGCATGCAATAGACCGAATAGCAAAAGTTCCAATAGAATAATAATTAATGGAACCAAATGTCAAAGCGTAATATGCACCGTATACGATATTCCAATGTAATAATAAATAATGGAACTCTGTGTCATGCAGAAACGCAAAGATGTGATGTTCCAATGTAATAATAAAGAATGGAATAATGTAAGAATTTCACCACGTATGCGGTATTTAGCATGATAAAAGTTATTCCAACATAATAATAAAGAATGGAATAATGTAAGAATTTCACCAAGTATATGGTAGCCCGCATGATACAAAGTTATTCCAACGTAATAATAAAGAATGGAATAACATAAGTTCTCTTCATGAATACGAAAGAAATAATACCCTTTACCTTAGAAGAAATCGGATATAGGAGTAGTGAAGTAAAGAATACTTTTCTTCTTTCTCTATATAGTTTCTCTCTCTAGAGTTTCAAAGTGAATTAGTAAGAAATAATGAAGGAATGAACTTCTATTTATAGGAGAATGGACCTAATAAGAATTAATTCATGAACGGTCCGATTGATTTACTTTTGAGCTGACGGTCCATATTGATTTACTATGCAAAAGATAAATAAAATATTCTAATAAAACAAAATCTTTTAAATAAAATATAATATATTCTATTTATAATCTAATAAAACGAATAACTTTATAAAAATATTCGCTTTTATATAAAAAGATTTTACTATGCAAAATACTATGCAGACACTATGCTTAATAAAATATAATATATTCTAATTATTTTCTAATAAAATAAATAACTTTATAAAAGTATTCTGCTTTATATAAAAAGATTTTACTATGCAAAAAACACAATGCAGTACTATACAAATACTATGCATACTAAAATATAATATATTCTAATTATTGTCTAATAAAACAAATAACTTTATAAAAGTATTCTCGCTTATATAAAAAGCTTTTATGTTTTATTACATTAATAATACTAATAAAATAAAATTTATATATATAATAAATATATATATATAAACTTCGTGACTTCATAAAAACACACCTCAATATATTTAACAATTTTATTATCATTATTATAATTCACAATATTAATCGACTGTGTCGCTCCTGAAAAGAGGGGTTTTCCAATATGAATTTCTCCCTATCATGCCAAGAATTAGGTGACCAAACTTCTCCTTGGCGTAACTTCTGACATCGTTAATATTGCAAATAATAATATTAATAACTCTTCATCATCTCAATTATTGATTTAATAATATATAAAATATCGACAATAATTGAATCAAATAACGTGAGATACTATGCAACAATTATCAAGTAATAATTGAACAAAACCGAGTGACTTCTCACATAAGCATCAATAATCAATACCGCAGTACTACTATGCAACCACGCCAGACATCATTTTGTTTTTTACTACCGAGTAGTTCAACAGTTAACGGTAAAACATCCGTCGTTATTTTCATAAAAATATTTTTGTCGTTTTCTCAATTCGACAATAATTCCGTTAATGGGGTCCACTAATGATCAGGTCGCCGCATTTAATATTCCCTGCTAAAACGAATATTCCCCGACCAATCGAATATTATATAACAACTTGCGTATTTTGAAAAATTTATAAATATTACCCAAAACTATAACATTATATCAAATCCACACCATAATATTAAAAAAAAAATCGAGAAATTTAAATATTTATTCATAAAATTTGGGGTCTCACACTTGTAGTGCATTGATGGACAGCTTTTGGTATGATTATGACTAAGGATTATTCGTTATAGTCATGACCATTGATGATTTAATGAATATCCTTGGCCCGTAGTGTAGGGATGATTCGATGATGTGGTTTATTTATTGTCGAGTCTCAAATGATTAAGTTGATGAAAAACTTTTAAATCATAAAAGATAGTAGATTTTATTCTCTACTTGACTCTTTTAATGGATTGCTTGTTCACCGCAGATTAAACTTGATGTCTTTTGTATTTTATCGCTTAACATTGTCAAGGCTAATGATAATTTATTCTCGCATTATCTTAGTCATAATATTTCTTCTTGGGCTAGTTGAGCTCACCCTTTCTTTCATTGTTCTCTTCAGAAATGAGAATATAAATGGGGACGAGCCTGGGGAATGGAGTATTTCGGTCCAGATGATAACATTAGTAGTCCTCACTATTCTGTTAAATAGTGTGACAATAAATGTAATGAGGACTCCTTTGAGTGTGGATATTGTGTAAATGAAAATATTCTTATTAAAACTCTCAGTTATATTTTGTCGTATTTTTACACGACGTTTGTATAATTAAGTTGTATTTGTATTTTGTACAATGTATCTGACGACTCAAGATGGGTGATGTATACCTTTTTTTTTAGGTGTCACAAATGGTATCAAAGCTTAGGGATATGATCCCCGTCCGAGATGTGAGATAAGAACTAGGAGGGGAGAGACGGGGAATTCCTTCGCGCTAGTATGACCTACCTAAGTTTATTTGGTATTTAATTGGCTCACGAGTATAGGATAATATGTGAAATGTCAATTAACCCTTGTTTTGTGACAATGTTTGAAAATGGCATCTGAAAATGTTGAGATCAACAATGAAGCACATGAGACCGTTGAGTCACCAACGATCAATACCCAGGATAATATGCAACAGGAAGACAATAATCCTCAGATGTTGTGAATAGGGCTCAGTTATTGAAACGCGATAATGAGTCAGCACAACCAAAAGGCAACGACCAACAACACGATAATAATCGTACCGGTGGCAACGGCCATCGGAACAATGATTGTTGTTAAGGAAGGAGAACGACCACCGGTCGTATGTTACAAATGTGGAGGGAAAGGACACATCAGTCCAAACTGTACACAGCAGTCCAAAGCGTATTTCAATTATGGAAGAGATTTGGCCACCTAGCTTGATTTTATCGCAAGCAATCAAATTAAGTCCAAATTGGGGCGGTGGCACCAAAGGCGGATACAGACAAAACAAAGTCGGTGCTTTTAGGAAGAGCACTTTTCGTGACTTCTCAAAAAGCTAGTAACCCGAACGAAGTTAGCACGGGTTAGTTAATTATAAAATACTTGGGAAATCTATAACTTATTAGATACCGGTTCTACCCATTCTTTGATCTCTCTTGCTTGTGCTCAACGATTAAATTTGTCTCCGGAGAGATTAGACTTTGACTTATCGATTGAAACTTTGTTAGTAGAAACCTTCGTTATCTCCACTGTTTATAAATCTTGTTTGATTCAAATCGACACTTTCACTTTACTTGTCAATCTTATCTCTTTGAAAATACTTGCCTTTGATGTGATTTTAGGAATCCATTGGTTAACTACTCATCATGTTTTTCGTAAGGTTGTTAGATTATATATTCCTAACCAACCTGTTATGCGAATTCAAGCAACCAAACCACTAAAGTCAATCACTGTCATATCAAGCCATAAGTAAAGAGCCCCGAGCCTTTCGCTGGTGACTTCCTTGTGTAGAAGGCACCAAAGCCAGACTTTCTGTAGGCAACGCCGTGAATGACGATGGCAAGTTGATAGGTATCAATGTGACGTACTATCCAAGTCTTGGATGAGAGTCACAGTTTTTTTAAACGATATTTTTATTGTTAATAAATTTCTTGACGTATTCTAAAAGACTTCTTAGCCTACCCCTAGAGTGTGAAATCAAATTTTGTATTGACCCAAGTACAAAACCCATTTCTAAAACCCTCAAGTATTTCTTCACCCAAAACTAACGTATAATGCGCTAAAGACGTTGGCTCGAGCTGTTGAAGATTACGATCATACCATTCAATATCATTGTGGAAGAGCGAACGTGGTAGTTGACACGTTGAGTAGAAGATCATATGTGTTTACAAGTGCGAATATACGAACCTACGTGAAGATAACGAATATATGATTAGAACCAACTTTAGTCGATAATGTTAAAGCTGCTAAGGCTACAGACCCGGAGCTGATGAATATGAAGAAGAAGGTTCAAGAGGGCATTATTTTAAAAGCAAGAGTTGCTGAAGAGAGGAAATATCAACCCTCGATTTAATTGGCCCATTTGAAATCCTCGATCGAGTAGGAACTGTGGCCTATAGACTCGTTTTACCGCCAAGTATGTCGCGTGTTCATAATGTTTTTAACGTATCGATGTTACGTAAATATGTGGATGACCCAAACCACATTATTAAATTAGAACTAGACGATATAGTAGAAGATTTAACGTATGTGGAGATACGTGTTAAAATCTTAGATAAGAAGGATCGTATTCAACACTCAAAGGTTATACCTCAAGAGTTAGAATTTGAAATGAAGTCAAGGTATCCTCACCTCTTCGGCATACCAGGTACATACGTAAATTTCGAGGGAGAAATTTCATAAGGAGGGGAGATTGTAAAACCCCAAATTTTATGAATAAAGATTTAATTTTTTCGAAATATTTTTTTGAATATTATGGTGTGAATTTGAGATAATGTTATAGTTGTGGGTAGTATTTATAAATTTTGCAAAGTATGTAAGTTGTTATATAATATTCGATTGGTCGGGGAATATTCTTTTTATCGGGGAATATCCGTACGACGGTACAATCATTGGTGGACCCCGCAACGGAATTATTGTCAGATTAAGAAAACGACAAAAATATTTTATGAAAATAACGGCAAAAGTTGTACCGTTAAAACTGTTGAACTACTCTGTAGTAAAAGTACAGTAATACGCGTGATTGTATAGTAGCACGCGGTATTGATTATTGATGCTTACGTGAGAAGTCACTCAGTTTTGTTCAATTATTGCTACAGTAATTGTTGCATAGTATCTCACTTTATTTGATTCAATTATTGTCGATATTTTGTATATTATTAAATCAATAATTGATATGACGAAGTTATTAATATTATTATTGGCAATATTAACGATGTCTAGAAGTTCTGCCAAGGAGAGATTTGGTCACCTAATTGCGCGCCAATAGGGAAAAATCCTTATTAGAAAGCCCCCTCTAATTTCCTGGGAACGACCTGGTCGATTAATATTGTGAATTATAATAATGATGATAAATGTTGTTAAATATATTGAGGTGTCTTTTTATGAAGTCATGGAAGTTTATATATATATATATATATTATATATATAAATTTTGTTTTATTAGTATTATTAATGTAATAAAACAGAAAAGCTTTTTATATAAAACAGAATACTTTTATAAAGTTATTAGACAATAATTAGAATATAATATATTTTATTATGCATAGTGTTTTAGATAAGTACTCAAGATAAAGGTTTACATAATAAAATTTTTTTATATAAAACAAAATAGTTTTATAAAGTTATTTATTTTATTAGATTTTAAATAATATATATATATATATATTATAAATAGAATATATTATATTTTATTACATAGTATCCTTTCTATTTTTCCTATAAATAGGATGCTTAGTTAGAATTAAAAATCACACCAGAGGTTGAGAGAATTCTCCTTCTATAATCTTGAGCGTATTTTTTTAGAGTTTTAAGAAGCTTTGAGCGTAGTGCAAGTTTTCTTCAAGTATATCCCTGCCCTACCCGTCGGAGTACTCTTCTTTATAAGGTAAGGAGTATTATTTCTTTCGTATTCATGAATGGAATAACTTCTGTTATTCCATTCTTTATTATTCTGTTGGAATAACCTGTATATGCCAAGTACCGCATACATGGTAAAATTCTTCTATTATTCCAATCTTTATCATTCTGTTGGAATATCCTGTCTGTGCGTTTACGCATTACCTGATTCCATTATTTATTATTCTATCGGAATAACCTGTCTGTGCGGTCTATCGCATGCATGGTGATTTCTGTTGTTATTCCATTCTTTATTGTTCTGTTGGAATATCCTGTCGGTGCAAATTTTGCATTTCGACCGTTCCGTTTTTTTATTATTCTCGTTTAATATCTCGTCTGCGGCGTTACGCATGACTGGTTCCATTATTTATTATTCGCTGGGAATAACCTATTGATGATATATCGCATGCATGGTGAATCCTTATGTTATTCCATTCTTTATTATTCTGTTGGAATAACTCGTACTCATGTGGATTACCACATGCACGGTGAATGATCCTTTGTATTCATTTCTTATTAAATTATGGAAATGATCCGGCTATGTGGATTACCGCATTTATGCGAAAATCCATTTGCGCTTTTATATATTATATTATACATCGTTGGTTAAAGCTTTGGCTTCTATATTCCTTGAAATTAGTGGAATATCCTCGGATATTTGCGCTTCATCCAAAGATCTTTTCATGAAAATATTCTTCCGAGCATTCTTGAATTTTTCTCCACAAAGCAAAGATTATCATGTCGACAATTTGACATTATCGAGTTCGTGGATAAATTAACTTATAAATCTTTAAAATTTATTCTTGAACTTGTTTTATTGAATTATTATGTCATTGTCATGATGAGTTATGTTGGTTATTATGTGAAAACATGAAAGTTTCTTAGAAATCACAAAGGGTTAAAAATCAAATTTTGGTAAAAATGGAATATGAAATTCAATTGACCATATCTCCTATTATATTTCTAATTTTTGAGTGTGGTCAAGTTCTAGAGTTAGATCTATGAGTTTTCTAACTTATCCAAGTGGAACCATTGGAAAAGGTGTTGTAAATTTTCGTGTGGACTGATTTTAGCAAAGGAGTCAAAAACTGCAAAGTACCAAAAAGGCTACTGTCCAGAAATTTAAAAGGGTATTTTCGGCCACTTAATTTGTGAGAACAATTCTGGCCTTTTAGGACATGGAAATATATGGTATAAAATACCTCCTGTCCAAAAATGAGTTCATTCCGACTTAAAATGAGCAAGTTATGACTATTTCAATATTTAGGTTTTTCCGACGAAAAACTTTATAACCGGAGTTCTATAACTCCGATGACTATAAAATTTAAACTGGAAGCTCACGTTAACATGTGTAAGATCCTTATAAGATTTGGTAATTTCTGGAGTTAAACTTGAGGTAGCTAATTTCTTAAGGAATTAATTAGAAATTGATTTTTGAAAAATACTTAAGGGAGTTGAAAAATTATAGAAAAATACTTGTTGTGTATGAAATATATGTATATATGTTTGGGAAAAAGGTAGAAAAATAACAAGTTGATTTGGTAATTTTTTTTATGAAAATGGTTTAGTTACGAACATATAAGTTAAATATGTTATGTGAAGTAACGAAATTAGTAAATATGATTTTATGGCTTGGGAATCCTATATAGGGTATATGCAGATTTTTGATAAGGGATTTGATCATTGGTGATGAAATCTTATGAGTATGGCATTTTTGAATGATTAAATTCATTATTTGGTAAAGTATAAACAAATGAAATAAATTGTTTATAAGTTTAAGAAGTGATTAAAATATTGTTATAATATTAATAATTTTAGATTATGAGTTTATTAAGTGATTGATAATATTTGGATAAATTTAAAGTCTTTAATATTTATCCTTATTTTTGTTTGATTAATGCTTATATCATTGTCATCATTCTCATGTTTATATTGTGATAAAAGTCATCTTTGGCTTACGTGCATAGATGGACTTGGTGTGATTATGACCAGGGATTATTCGGTATAATCATGACCGCAATGTGACGGATGATGTGGTAAAAATCCTCAGTGGCCTGTAGTGCATTGATGGATAGTTTTTGGTATGATTATGACCAGGGATTATTCGGTATATTCATAACCATTGATGATTTAATGAATATCCTTGGCCCGTAGTGCAGGGATGATTCGATGATGTGGTTTATTTATTAAGCCGAGTCTCAGCGATTAAGTTGATGAAAAACTTTTTAAATCATAGAAGATAGTAGATTTTATTCTTTACTTGACTCTTTTAATGGATTGCTTGTTCCGCTGCAGTTAAACTTATTTTATCAATTTAACATTATTGAAGGCTAATGATAATTTATTCTGCATTATCTTAGTCATAATATTTTTTACTAGGCTAGTTGAGCTCACCCTTTCTTTCACTGTTCTCTTCAGGAAATGAGAATATAGCTGGGGCGAGTCGGGGAACGGAGTGACAGTCCAGATGATAACATTAGTAGTCTTCACTATTATGTTAAATAGTGTGACAATAAATGTAATGAGGACTCCTTTGAGTGTGGATATTGTCTAGATGACAATATTCTTGTTAAAACTCTCAGCTATGTTTTGTCGTATTTTTACACGACGTTTGTTTAATTAAGTTATATTTGTATTTTGTACAATGTATCTGGCGACTCAAGATGGGTGATGTATACCTATTTTTGGAGGCGTCACATATTATCCTTATATTTTGACCGACCAATAATAAATAAGCTTAGGTATACACACTAGCTAAGGTTTTACTCGTCTCTCCCCTCCTAATCTAATCCCAGATCTCCACCAGAGATCATATCCCTAAGCTCTGATACCAAATGTGACGCCCCCAAAATAGATCCACACAACCCATTCTGAGTAGCCAAATACACAGTACAGAAACCAAATACAAACTTTATGAATACAATTATCGTGCAAAATACGACAACACATACGTTATGAGTTTTAATACAAATATTATCTTGTAGACAATATCCAAACTCAAATAAAGTTCTCATTACAATTATTGTTACACTATTTTAAAAAATAGTGAAGACTGATATAATAACCATCTTGAATCATCACTCCACTCCCCGACTAGTCTCAGCTATATTATCGCCACCTGGGAAGAAAAATGGAACTAAAAGGAAAATGGTGAGCTCAACTAGCCCAGTAAAGAATATTATGACTAAGATAATGTAGAACAAATTATCCTTAGTCCTCAATAGGAAAAAATCTGATAGAATACAATAGACAACAAGTTTTAAAATACAACTGCAGCGGAAACAACAATCCATTAGAAGAGTCAAGTAGAGCATGATATCTACTATCTTCTATGATTTAAAACTCTATTATCAATATTTTATCTGAATAACATCATTCAATAAATATTTCAAATCAACGAATTATCCATGCACTACGGGCCAAAGATATTCGTTAGTATCACCAGTGGTCATGATCATGCCAAACACATGTCCATCTACGCACTATGGGCCAAATAGGACTTTCACCACAAACCTTATCTGTAACATTAAAGGTTATGATTATATCAATACACAATTCGTGGTCATAATCATACCAATCAATAGTCCATCTTTGCACTACGGGCCAAAGATGACTTTCAACACAATATAAATATGAGGATGATGATAATGATATAAAGATTCAATCAAGTGAGATAAAGGATAAATATTAGATATTTATAATCCAATTTATCCAAAGTTCAAAAATATCCAAATTATCAACATGATAACTATTTGTGAAGTAAAATTCAAGAATGATATTCATGTATCAAAAATAATTTAGACGAAAAAGAAAATATAATTCTATTGTGAATAGTACTCGTGAATAGTACTATATGTATGAATAGTACCGTATGAATAGTGCCCATAAATAGTACCGTATGAATAGTACCAAGACATGAAAATTTTAAATTTAATAAGAAAGTTCAGACCAATATTCCAGTGAAATGATATTAGATGAAGTGCAAAACTTAAGAAATTTCTAATCATTTTAGGAATTATAGAAGCAATACTTACCATAATAAGTTTAAATTTAGGAATATGAAATGAAATAATATATTTTACATAATATGGAGTATGAAAGAAAATAATATTTCTTACGAGTATTGTAATAAAATAATATCCTCTACGAAAAAAAACCTTAGTAGAAACTGGATTTGACTGGAATATCAATTATTATTCTGAGAAAATTTTGCACAAAATGCTACACTCAAATTATCCTTATACTCAAGAGAAATACTCATAATACTATAGAATAAGAATTTCTGATATTGAAGGTGTGTTTAGGAAGGAGGGTTACACCCCCTTTTATAGCGTAGAACGGAGGAAAGGATAAATGAATCAGCCAACCTTTCCTGCCAAACTTTTAATTTCCATGATTGGGGCCCACTAATTTTGAAACAAGTTTGCAGGCAATCAACCACATCTTTCAAAAAAAATGTGAGAAAGAAACGTGCACGAAAGGTATTCAAAATAAAAATGATAACATTCTCTCCATTTTTATTCACATGCTGAAAATTATATATTATATTAATAATAATATTACCATTTAAATTATAAAAAATTATATTATTATATTATCACATTATTATAATGTAATATTATAATAATATATTTAAATGAATATTTTATCGGAGAAAATAATTGCCAAATTTCAACAAATTCCTTCATTTATATCAAAATTAAACCAATATCCACGACATAATAATTATTCATAAATAATATTATAAGGTCACAATATTAGCATCCAGATCATTCCCAGGAAAGAGGGGGGCTTTCCGATAAGAATTTATCCTTATTGGCGCGCAATTACATAGCATAACCCTTTTCCTCGATAAAATTTTCTAGACATTGTCTATAATGCTAACTTATAATATGAATAATTGTGTCGTGTCAATTATTAATTTAATAATATAAAATATTATGCAGATGATACTGTGACAATAATTGAATTAATAATATGAGATACTATGCAACAATTATTGTGATAATTATTGAATAAAACTAAGTGTCTTCTTACGTAAGAATCAATATTCAGAAATATCGTAATACCGCAAAGCTATCTTGTGTAACGCCAGACATCGTATTTTTATCACCGGCTATTTCAACAGTTAACGATAAAAGTTTTGCCGTTATTTTTATAAAAATGTTATTTCTGTCGCTTTCTATATCCGACAGTTATTCTGTTATGTGGTCCACCAATGATTGCGATGTCGTACGGATATTCCCTGACAAAAACAATATTCCCCGACCAAACGAATATTTTATAACCACTTACTTACTTTGCAAAATTTATATATTTCACCCATAACTAAAGCATTATATCAAATCAACACCTTATTATTCAAAATAATAATTAGAGAAATAAAATCTTTATTCATTAAAAATTGGGGTCTTACAACAAATATATTATTAAAAATCTTTATTCATTATTTTTGCACATATAGTCAAATATGGAATAATTCTATTTAAGCATTTCGTATATTTCTAAAAGTTATATGGTGAAATACTGTGAACTCACTAACTTATTTTAGCAATATTTAAAAGTTTATATTTAATTTTTCATCATTTTTATGTATAATCAAGTTTAAAATATGCTATTATTGGTAAAGGTATAATAGTCTAAATGTTATTTTTTTATCCAATCATGTAATTAATTTTGAAAAAAAAAACATAACATAGGATTATTTTAAGTTATCCTATGAATAATCTCATAAAAAATAAACATGTGATTAGAACTATTTAATCCTAGAATTAATAGTTTTGAGATTATAATCCTTACAAGCAAACATAACTAGATATATATACAATACTCCAAGGATATGTTTGTTTGCAAAGATTATACTTGGGATATGACTATTAATAAGTGTCTTGTTTGTTTTCAAATTTAGACATGAGACTATTAGTCCAGAGATTATAAAAGAGTAAAATACATTAACACCCTCTATAAATAATCATAATAACACTCACCACCTTTCTAGTTTTTCAAGTAACAGTCAGTACCCCTCTAATATACAATATGTATCATTCATTAAACCTAGTGTGGTTGACCAACTAATGTTCAAAAATATTTTTAATTTAATGTCTAACAGACCCTTTAAGTTATAATATTTAATTTATCCACTAAATATAAATTTGTATATTATAATTTGTATTTAATTTGATCTAGTTAATTAAATTGTGAACTTGTGCAATAAATAACATAAATGTCAAAAATAATAAATATTCATTTTATCAAGAAAATAAAGTCATACGATTTTTGCTAATTAAATTTTTCAAAGATTAAAATTTATGTAATATATATATTCAAATATATATTTTTTAATTAAAAAGTAAAATTTTAATACCCATAAAAAGTACAAGTTAACACAATAAAATTATAATTATTTTTTTCAAATATTAAAATTTACGTAAAATAAACTTATTGTTATATAACTAATCCTATTATTCATATAAAAATTATTAAAATTATATTAATTATTTTTTTTCATATATTAAACTAAGCATAAGTCACACTTAAGCATAATTATTTACAAAGAAAATAAAAAATGTTGTTACTCAAAGAAATAAAAATATATTTAAAGAAATATCTTTTTACAAGATAAAGGTAGTAATAAATATTATTATATTTTTTTATTCAAGAGTGCACAAAAATAATGTCAATCAGATACTAAAAAATGTAATCAAAATCATAAACATCCCAAATTTTGACATATACTCAAGGAAATTTAACATATAAAAATCATAATATGAAACTAAAATTTAAATAATATTTTTTGTTGTAAATACCAAAAAATTAAACTATCTACATACTCAATCACTCTAATTTCGAATAGCCCCATTAATAATTTAATTTAATTTTTTAATATTTATATCATTTAACCAAATATATGTGTTAATTAAACTATTTTTTATAAGTTAGCAATAATTTAAATGAGATAATCTTAATTACAAATAAAACTATAATTAAAATGTATTAAATTAAAAAAGAATAATTAAACATATATATATATATATATATATATATATATATATTAGGAATTAAAATTTGAAAACATACAACGATAAATATGTAATTTTATGACGCCCCCAAGATAGGTCCACACAACCCATTCTAAGTCGCCAAATACATGGTACAGAAACCAAATACAAACTTCATTAATACAACTGTCGTGCAAAATACGACAACATATACGCTGTGAGTTTTAATACAAATATTGTCTTGCAGACAATATCCAAACTCAAATAAAGTCTTCATTACAATTATTGTTACACTATTTTATAAAATAGTGAGGACTGCTATAATAACCATCTTGAACCATCACTCCACTCCCTGACTAGTCCCAGCTACATTATCGCCTCCTGAGAAAAACAATAAAACCAAAAGAAAAATGGTGAGCTCAACTAGCCCAATAAAGAATATTATGACTAAGATAATGTAGAACAAATTATCCTTAGTCCTCAACAGAAAAAAATCTGATAGAATAAAATAGATAACAAGTTTTAGAATACAACTGCAGTGGAAACAATAATCCATTAGAAGAGTTAAGTAGAGCATGATATCTACTATCTTCTATGATTTAAAAGTCCATCATCAATATTTTATCCCTGTAACATCATTCAATAAATATTTCAAATCAACGAATTATCCATGCACTACGGGCCAAGGATATTCGTTTGTATCACCAGTGGTCATAATCATACCAAACACCTGTCCATCTATGCATTACGGGCCAAAGAGGACTTTCACCATAAAACTTATGTGACGCCCCCAAATTCTGACCTCCAATTGGTCACTCGAATTTGGTTCATCACGTTCTTATGGTAAAACCATAATAACTAAAATAACACATTCACAACGGAAGATCTAAATTTAGAATAATATACAATGATTTATTATAATTATTCCCCCAAGTCTCGCAACCTACAGTACTTAATAGATTACATAATAATATCGAATAATGACTTTTTACATAATCCTACTTAAGCTTAATCATAGTCTGAAAATAGTCTTAATACAACATATTAGCCTTAAACATAAGAGGGACAAGCTAGTCGGTAGCCTTACCCTTGCCCTTGTCTGTTCCAGAGACACCATCCTGTTCCTCCTTAACTGAAAGGTTTTAAATAAGCAATGATGAGCACAAATTTCCCAATAAGTAATTACAATAAGGGTGAAGAATATAATATCACAAGTTTGAATTATCAAAGTATTATCTCTAAGATAGTTCAGAGTTTCAGAATAATATCACGAATAGTGAATATCAACAATTTCTGGAATAAGAATGATAATTCAATATAAATCAACAGATATATATGAATTCAAAGACTATCAATGTATCCAATCGGATAAACAATTTATACTAGAAAGCAATACTAAGGACTATTGAACCTCCACTAGAGTTACCAATATTAAACTGATAACCCAAAAATATCAGGTACTATAGATGATCAGTCTACAATACTTTACGTTATGCATAACACCACAATAATATCCATTCATGTGTTGGGGTTTCCAACAACATACACTCCCCTTACCATAAGGGTTGTTCAACTCAGTTTTTAAGATTTTCGAACCAATCAATTGGTTTGGACAATTTTATAAATATGCATATAGTCTAGTCGAATCAAATGGCATCGACCCTTTCACAATATTCAAGAACAATACCAAGTTCTATATGAATAATAACTTTCACAAGAGTTAAAGCATACTTGTTCATTTGAACGAGAAAGTAATATAACTTGCATTCAAGGAGATAAGATTCGGATACTTGCTCAATATAATTTTGAGTAAGGTTAGATAACTTGCACAATCTAAAGGATAGTTCAGATACTTGCCTTAAGCGTAGTTTATCCACTTTAAAAAATCAACACTTTCGAATCATATTTATATCGTATTATATGTTCAAGATGTTCATTAGCTAACAAAGTATTTAATCAAGCTTGACATAATTCAAGTATGAACATATGGTATAAAATCAGCTCATACGACATCAAATACCTAGTTACTTCATAAGCAATTTAAGAATGCTCAAGTTTAAGGTCTTTTCACCCATGAACTTTCACTATATAAAGCAAACACTAACTTATTACTTAGTCCTCATATTTATATGCATCATTAGGTTTTAGATCACTTTTAGCAACATAAGCATCACACAAGTTACTGTCCTAAAAATCAGAATGTAGAATCTCAGATTTTAGAGACTAGCAGCAATTGCTACTGCTCTAGCTTAGGGATCACAAGAACAAGGCGTTGCTCGCCGCACTGTGGTTGAGCTACTGCCTTTCTGTTTCTACCCAATCCTTACACATCTATGTACTAATACTCTATCATATCCACATGTTAGAGGTGTTCACATAATCACATAACCGTTCTTGAGTTCATTTGTATAAGTTTGAACTTACGCCTTATACTTACATTCAAGCAAAACATTATCAAGCTTGCTTACTATGACTCACATTTTGGCTATATACCCACATAGAGATTTCAAATTCATTAATGCATATACTTGTAGCATTCATATTGCTTGTTCATAGCTATTATTGTTTAAAGCTTGAAAAATCATGCTTTAAACTTATGTTTATTTTGAAATCATCAAATTCCTTACATATAAATCATACCTAGAGATATTATAGACATAACATGGCATCTTATCTCATTAGCATTTAGATATTCATGTGATGCAACTAGATTTTGAAAATATGTTCAAGTTTGCTTTTGAAACCATTTTAGGCTTGAACTAGGCAATCTAACATACATATGATAACTTTGAAACTCTAAGCATAGGTAGTCAAGTTATGTTAACATGCTCGCAAAGTCATAACATACATAGCATACATATATATCAAGTTCGTCCTAAGTTCCTAAACTTATTTTAAACTCCACACTTTCGTTAATCATGCTAAGCTAATCTAACATGCTCACATTAGGTTCATATAGCTATATATACCCCTTACACATGCTTGCATGCTAGTATATGACATAATGAGTGACTAACGTCATAGATTACAAAAATGTAACTCAAAATCAATTCAAGAATCGGCACAGCTACAATTCTTGCTTTTAGTGTTAATACTTGGCTGCTAATTGCGTGCTGCATCTAGTTCGAGCCGAGAATAGTAAACTTCTAAGAATCGCTTAGCCCAAACACAGAAATTACTCACGAAATTGATTCTAAACACTCATGTATCAGTTGAAACATATTTATATGGTCATATAACAACTATATAACCACTACCCAACTTCATTAACATCCAATTCCATGAATTCAAGAATTTGAATTTTAAGAGTTCAAGAACTCTGTTTACAGAAACTGAAAATAGAAGCAAGGAAGAGGAGTTATACCTCTGCAAATATGAAAGGAACTTGCTCCAATAAACTCTTAAGCTCTAAGAATGCTTGTATGCTTTCAACTCTTACTTAGCAAATATCAAACACTTCAAGCAACACCAACTAATAAACATGTCTGCTATTTATAGAAGAATTCTTACACAGACATAGAAATTTTCCATTGAATCAAACCCATGGATTGAAGGATTGTACGAGGGTTAACAAGGAGTTGTTAGATGGTGGTTGAAACTCATCATAACCACCACTCCTTACCATAATCATCAGCTAGAAAGCTTGGAAGAAAGAAAATAAAATAGGCCATAGCCTTTATAGAAGAATACGTATTCTAGCCTTGAGTTACTATTCATGTACTTGTGCCACTCATTTTGGGACAAAAGAAATCTCAGCAACACTTATCTCCGTCCCATTTAGTTACTTTGTTATCCAAAAATGGTTTTAATATCCAAGTGTTACCATATTAGGAATTTAGGGATTAAATATATACTCACATCATATAATCTATGTACATTAAATATACGTAATAAAATAATGCAGTCGTGTATTATTGTCCGAGTAGCTCCATAATCAACTCACTACTAGAAATTCAACATATAGCGACGAGAGATATAGCGACGGTTTACACGCGGAATCGTCAAGCTATAGGGATATATATACGGTCACTTCACGGCATTCGGATAGGACCCTGGTAGGTAGTCTATTGCGGCCACAAAAGACCGCTTTAAGATAGGAATTTTTTAAGGATTTTAATTAACGAGGGTCATATAAGGGAGGCGATCATATACGAGGTTAAAGGGTCTCTCATATTCTTTCCCCAAATCGACATCGCTGCTTCATTCCTCTCGCATCATTCGATTAACATCTTAGTAACTCGATCAAGATCTTCAGCTTCTCACTCCCTCTACATCATCTCGTGTATGCCGGACTTCAGAGGACTTCGGCTTGACTTCGCCTCACTCCATCTCTCCGTCCATTGAAAGGATCATATTAACCAACTGTTTGAGGAGGTATAATTTCATTCTTTAGGTTTTCAATTTTATTTACCCTTAGTTGTTATGATTTTCTATTTTCTCTCCTCTTTCTAACAAGCCCTAAATTTTCTAATTTTGGGACACCTTCCGTGGGGGTATAAATTTTCGTTATGATTGATATGGAATGACTTAATCGCTTGTTTTTACGCTCAAATTAATGCAAAGTTCTAATTAGTCTTAGCTATTGATCATGTTTTGAATATTCGGTTTGAATTAAGTCTTTTAAAAATTAGATAGCTAGATAGCTAAATTAGTTTATGCCAAAAAAGATAGCTAGATTTAATACTAGAGAGGTTGAGGGTAAAGCTAGGATGAACACTCACCGATTTATTCATCTAGCAATCGACATCTGGTATCGCAACTTTGCCTCTCTTGTCTTGATAAGTCCAATACAACCGGAAGTATATATGTTGGGTTGTGAAAATCCAATACTACCGGGATTTCATACAAACATTGGTTTTGTTTTGATGGATTAATTTAGGTAGGATATTTATGTATTACTCGCTAAGTATGCGTATGGGTAAAGTGATGTCGAGTGTGACCTACCAGATTACTTCATCAAGCGTAAGATCAAAGATCATTGTAAAATCCACTAAAACTGCTTTTAAAGTCGATGATGCTTCTTGAGCTTTTCCCGACTATTTAAGTTATTTGTTTCTTTAAGAAACGCAACATTATGGTCACAAGATACAAAATAGTAAAATAAAAATAAAAAATCTCAACGTCTCATTGTTTTAAGGCTACCCGTTGCATGTCCAAAAATTAACAGAAGTAATTGTAAAGTGTTGATGGAAACAATATTTGGTGGCATTTTAAGCGTTTAGAACCTAGTAATTGTAAAGTGTTGATGGAAACAATATTTGGTGGCATTTTAAGCGTTTAGAACCTAGATAATACTATTCAAGGTTTTAGGAAGCATTTCGCTTGCTTACATATTAAAGTTATCTAATAGTTAGATTTGTTTTGTGTTCACAGTATCAATATATTGGTCAAAATTCAAGCGAGAACTAGGAATTATCGATCTAAGCTTCAAAATTTCTTTAAAGAATATTGGTTTCCTTCTACTCCATGTTTTCATATGTAACTTAAGTTTTATGCTACAATTTTTATATTCGCTTTTAGTTTTATAGAGTTAGAGTTTGACAATATAGGTTGAAAACCACATATCAACCCAATTATAATCATTAAGTAATATTATCATTAAGTAATATTACTAAGTAATCGACAAAACTTTGTTAGTCTATTTTTCTATTTAGCTATAATTGTATCGATGAAGCCTTAACTTGTGTCATCCTCTTTCCATTAACAATTTGTTTTGATTAAAGAAAGAGTCTATAATGATTCTTATAGTTCAAGGGTTAATAATATACTTTCTTTGATCCGGAGGCGCTTAATAGCTCAACGTGCATAGAGCCGTGAATTTTATAATTACAATAACCAGATTTGCATGTGTTGGTGCTATCTCGAATGTTACATCCGTCTGCATGTACCTCTCCGGGTGAAGGAAATAGCTAACAAGGGGTCAACTAACCGACTAAACCTTTGTGTCAAATTAGCATCTTGTGTCATTTCCAAATTGCATGTCCCGGTAATCGCTGATGCGATCATATGCCAAATTCCTAGATAATTCTTGCTTTATAGTCATATTTTTCCTCTTCCTTCTAGCATTTCAAATATGCTAGATATTAAATTTTCAATATTAAATTTTAGTATAAAATTTCAAGTATAGGGTAAACCGTGATATACGGTCATTCCACCAAGTATTGGGTAAACCTAGATAATTAAATTTTCAATGTCATATTCATATGCTTTGTGTTCCTTGATAACCTTGTAGCCACCGGTACTTGAATCGGGCAATATCATTGAATCCTCAATTACCACCCAGGACCATTTAATTGTTCTTTACCTTACGGAGAAGCTAACTCATTGCATAGCTAGATTTTTTATTGTTTTGTTTTATATAAAGTAGTAGTGCATAACAACATATTGTTCATCATTTTGGTGGTATTATCTCGTTATAAGTGACTTTGTTTGTTGTAAAAGCTGTTATTTAATAGTAGTAGTTGAACTACCCACTTTAAACGTATGAGGAGCACTCAAATAGCTAGCATGGCCTAAAAAATTATACAAGTAACAAATCAAACAATATCAAAGTCATCTAGTAGTTGGTAAAAAATTATACAAGTAACCAAATTTCTCGTAAGGTTTCTAAGGATTCTTGGCCTGCAGGGTGAATCGTTAAAACTAGGAAGTTCTGCTTTTATAAAGGGCTAAATTCCGATTCTATATACGATATATAAAAGTGGGTGAAAAGGGTCGAGTAACAAAATCTTGTACTTGTTTTAGTTGTATGCTTAATTGCCCTAAAAAACCTTGCTATTTTAACAAGCCCTAAGTTTTGAAGAGAACAGGTGTCTTTTCCCGTGGTGGTACAATTTTATGGGGTCTACATAAAAGTAAATCTAACACCAAATGTTAGTTTGAAATCTATAGCTTGCTAGTGATTTAGTACTTGTTTTAGTATATTTCTCTCTATTGACTAGAAGGAATCCAACAGATGTTAAACCAAAGGCGACAAACGTATTCGCAATTAATTTGTAGGAATATTTGAGGCTTATAATTAAAAAGAACTTCCATGTCCAACATTGAGACCTTGAATGTAATGTTTTGGTGTAGTCACCCTTAATTATTACCTACGCTTATTTGAAATTCGTTAATTGTGATAATTAATATTTAAATTATCTACGACCTTTTTTGTTTTATTTGAGTGAACTGGGAGTTTGGTTGGCATTCAAGGTACTTAATTATGATAATTAATTATCATAATTAATTATGATAGATTTCTATACGCAATATCATTCTGATGGTTGTTCAATTTGATTTAGGGACATAATATTATGGATAAGATGTGGATGGAATTACCAAGATATTCTAGAGAATATCTTGCAGGCATAGAGATATTTCTGGACTTTGGTTTCGAAAAAGTGGGCATGGTAACGGGAAGAATTCCTTGCCCATGTAAGAATTGTGTAAATGGCCGATACCAGATTCGAGCTACTATTCGTGAACATTTGATTTGTGATGGATTTATGTTTGGCTACACGAATTGGGTGCATCAAGAGGAAGATGTGATTGTCAGGGATGTGAGTAATGATGATGTTCACGAAGAACCATCACAATCCGAAGATGATGTGACTGTCCATTAGCGTCACTTGTATTTTCAGTCCATGTGACTGTCCATTAGCGTCACTTGCATTAGCGTCATTTTTAGTCCATGTAAATTGGTTATTGATGATGATGTGACTGTCCATTAGCGTCACTTGCATTTTCAGTCCTTGAAAAAAAATCCAAATATAAGTTCAACAAAGCAGTAGTTTATGGCATAATTATATAACTCGGAGTTATCAAACCTAAAATTTGGTTACGAGCTGCGATATTGTCAAAAGTACTAAATTAATACCAAGGAGCAGAAATTACAAGTCAAGGTTTGATTCCAATCTAGATTAAAAAAATTGCTAATGAAGAAATACCAAACATAAAAAATTGTAAAATTACACTTCACCCCTAATTTATAGCGAAGACAACCAAATTCCCTATCACATAACGTGACTCAATTGCAAGTACTAAGCCTAGAATTGTTTGACACTCCAAGTTACTCGACAATACCCAACAGAGGGGTTATATCGAGCATAAGCTATAAGTACACGCCTTTAAGGAATTTCTACCACCTCATCTAATGTAGGATGACCGGAAAAGTTCGAGGCGATCCTGCGATAAGAAAATATATGCGATTAGTCCAGGAGAAAACCATATTACAACCGGAAGTAAAAGAAGTAGCACCTACAAATCAAAAAGATTGAACGATAAAGTCCAAGCCCCACGATCTAATGACCTTCTCAATCTGCTTTCTCCATTTTTCATGAACACCAAATGCATCTCCATTTTGTCCTTTAGTACCATTGTCTCGATAGAGATTTATTCTGCTCCCGCCAATAGCCACAAATTTCGAATCCAATAAATCTGGTAGTACCTCTCCACCCGACGTGTTCTCACACCAACAAAGGCTTGACATACCTGCAACAACAAGGTTACAAATAGGAAATTGTTTCCTGCTCATATAATCCTACCAAAATCGGATATTCGGGAATGTAAAATGTACCTCTCCTCTCGAGATCCCTCGCACTCCCCGTGAACGAGGAACTCTAATTCTAGTTTCCATGTTAAAAAGGTTACGGAGAGATGACTTCACTTTCTATACTCTTACCATCATTTACTATATTAGTATCAAAGAGCACTACCTCAATGTCCATGACACCTCGAAAAGAAGAAAAATGATATAAGAAATGATGTCATACTTTGCATTCGTTATTCTTTTTAATTTTCTCTTGACAATGATATATACTTGAGAAATTCTTTGAAAAGGTAATTTCAATTTACATTTATTTCCTTAGAAATTACCCCATAACTTGGTATCACACATTAAATTTATCGTGCATCATGGAATTTCAGCTTAATTCTTCTACTTTCCTCGGGGAAAAGGGAAGGGTGGGAAGTGGCGAAGGCAATAAGAATATCAAGATCACTACAAGTTACAACACTTGTATACATAAAACACGCAAAATAGCTAGATGGGCACAACATTATCGATTCTCTACGAGCGTATGCTATATGTAACCACATTTGCTTTAACTTCACATTATTTTGCTAGTTGTAATGAATTTTCTCCAATAAGTAATAGGATAATAAAAAAGTTTACCCTAAAAATTATGAGACTAATGTTAGCAAACTAAAACTTCCACATAAAGTAAATTTATCAAATGAAATATAAGGATGTAAAATACCTACCAATACATACATATATATAAGGACGTTAAAATATGAAGATGTCTTTGGTATAGTTACCAATATACCTCACTATTATCTCTCATTATACATACTTTAAGGTATGTTACTATCGTTATTAAAGTAAAGAAGCACACGTTAAGTACCATTATTTGTCTTTGATATCTCTCGTTATAAATAGTTTAGGGTAAGTTATAATCATTATGACCAATAATGAAGCACAAAGTACAGTTATTTGTTCCGATTCTCTATAATTAAAAACAACTTTGACCCGTTGATCCGTGTAATAACACAAGAAAGTCTTTTATAAAATGTAATGTAATACTCGATATATGAGATTGTCTAATTTTTTTGGTAGGAGGTTTAATCCTTGAATGCTTCTCCCCACCCCCCCCCCCTCCCTCCCTCCCTCCCTCCCTCCCCTACTTTGTGTTGCTACCAAAGACCTCCTTTTTGGATCACCTTACATTGGCACATCGAAATGGACTTCCTCCACCATCCCTTCCTCAATCACATCCAAAAAGGCTCGATTTTCTCGCTCCTGTAACTTGAGCATGCAATATCTTGTTGTTCTCAAAGAGATGACCTAGGTTGAAAGCAGTGTCCGGATGTTGTTCAAATCTAACTGAACTTAACTAGATATTTTGACCAAAAAAGAAACCCCATTAAAATGGTCAAACTTCATGAAGAAAAGCGATGTGTAGCAATATACACACATTATTGGATGAAGTCACCTACGTTCCTAGTGAAAGTAAAACTGCGCAACTTTCTGCTTGCAGCCGATTCATTTGAGGTTGTTACTTCTTCACTTTGGAAAAGATCGCCAGAATATTTCGTAATATACAATAGCTTTTTCAATGTTTTTTTCCCGCTCTTATAACTCACCAATATCCTAAATGAAACGAATATATGTATTACTTTCATAAGCTCCAAATTTATGTAGTCCAAATACAATAAATAATATTCGTAATATTAAGTAATGTCATTTCAAACATTTCTTATCCTATTTCTTATTATTTTCTTTATCTTATTATGAAGAGACGCGAAACGAAAACCTATTATGCCTTGTATATTTAAGTTGCCTTGTATATTTAAGTTGTGTATAATTTGCCTTATATATTTTCACAGAAAAAATTATTGAGTTAAAGAAGACTCGTGAATCGATCGGTGAAAGCAAGAAGTACAGGACGGAATGATATACTTGCACAAGTTCTTGGACCAGAGCGACATGGTAGACTTCGACAAGGTGGAGTTGGTGCCATAGCTACAAACACTTGGGGGCCTCGTGACACAAATAATGAGGTACAACGTGAGAATCAAGAATTGAAAGCTGAGTTGAAAAAGGTGCGGGAAAAAGGAGATGATACTGCAAGGAAAGTGGATGAACTATTATCAATTATGATAGAATTTATGAAGAATTCATCGATTCCAAATGCTCAATCCAACAATCGGTGTTGCTTCTCTCACTTCACTTATACTTAAATTTTTGGGGCTATCATTATGTTTTTATGGATTAACAAGTTCACTTGATAATTAATTTGTAGGATCGATACGTAAGGAGATATTGGTGATATTAGCGGATCAAATAATCCTATAGAGGACCTGTGACATGTCACGTGCTGCTGGAAATTTGTTATATGTAACACTATTTTTGATGAAAATTTGTTAGATGTGATACTAAAATATGTTAAATGTCTTTGTTGGTTATGTCATTGTTTTGATACATAGTAACAATGATTTTGGATGGTTATGTATATTTAGATGATATTATACATTAATAGACTTTATTTGTTTTATTCTTTTAGTTGTAAATGTTATATTGATTGGATGGTTGAATGTGGTTATGTTTTTTAACAGTAAAAATAAATAAAATTATTGTATAGAAAACAAAGATTTTCTTTAAAAATTTGGGAACCTATAGCGACGATTATCTGATCGTCAAATATCTCACGACCAATCTCATTTATAGCGACGATTACGTACGATCATGCCGCAATCTCTCACAAATCTCACTTATAGCGACGGTCGGCCCGTCGTAATAACTCATAGCCAAATCTCACCTATAGCGATTTTCATTACGTGATCGTCAATAGATCATAACCAAATCTCACCTATACCGACAAACACGGCCGTCGCAATAGCTCACGACCAAATCTTACATAGCGACGGTCATCGCCGCAGGTGGTATATCCACTTTCCGAATAGTCGGTAAAACCTTCAAGCGCGTTTTGTGGAGTTTTCTAGCGACGGTCGACCGTCGCTATAATAAAAAAGACCGTCATATAGGTTTCAATGACGGCTTTATATAGCGACGATCGGCGACCGTCGCTATATCCTATAGCGACGGTTTTTGATATCTATAGCGACGGTCACGAATCGTCGCTATAACCTGATTTTCTTGTAGTGACTCTACTACTTATATAACCAAAATATAATCTTAGTTAATATTAATGTTCATTTAAAAATTTAATTACTTCTCAGTTCCTAGAATACACAGATAATTAATCATTTATGCGTTGCCACTTCATAATATAGTTTCATAAAACTTAATATATAGTCACACAAATGTCACGCTTTACACTATATAGTATAGTTGTATTCGCTTGCACCGCATATACAACTGTTAATCTAATATTATTATATTAATAACTTATTTATTTATGTCAAATAAATAAATTATTCACTTTCTTGATTAATTAACACCATTATTAATTAATCCAATCATCATTAATTAATGTATTTATGCATTTCCATAATCATTAATTATCTATATAATTCTTATTATATTTATTGATATATTGCAAATAATAGAAATCACATATTATTAGTTAATTACCAAGTAATCAATATTCTACCACAATTAATTAATATTAATTAATGGTTTAACAATTCAATAACATACTTTATTTCATGGTTCATCAATGTCACACAAATCACATAATTGTTTCATTCAATTTCTAAGGTAGAAAAATAAACTTTTCTCCAACTGATTCTCATGCGCAATGTTGTGCGATTTATCTTCTTGGGGACGGCAAATTGCTACTTGCATTCTCGATCAAATGCTAAGACTGGTTTAGCTTCAACTCGTGCCAATTTTCATCGCTAAACTCATTTTATATGACATGAATTGATGTCCATAAAAGTGTTACTACAAGTCTGCGAGCGTATTGATTACACATATGAAATCACATGTTTAACGAGATTAATCTTCTTGATTCTCGTTTTAATTTGTTTAATGGATTTTCTCGTTTTGCATTATTCCACACAAGGCATTTCACAATTCTCATTGTCAATTCACACTTCTTAATACACATTGATCTATTACGAATCAATTGAATTAACCAACTCACAAAATAATAACACTTATATTCACATAAATATTATTTCCTTTAATATATTTATTTAATAATATGTGGAAATTCTTGGGTATTACATCCTCTCCCCCTTATAAAAATTCCGTCCCGAAATTGCTACAAGGTTACACAAATAGATGGGGATAATCCCTCATCATCCTACCTTCTAACTCCCACGTTGCCTCCTCCACATCGTGCTTATGCCAAAGCACTTTTACAGAGGAAATAACTTTATTCCATAAAGTTTGTTCTTTCTTATCTAAAATTTGGACAGGAATTTCTTCGTATGCTAAGTTCTTCTCCACTTGAATGGGTTCGTAAGAGATCACGTGTTTGTAGTCAGGCATGTACGGACGCAACACAGATATGTGAAACACGCTATGGATGTTCTCTAACTCAGGTGGTAGTGCAACTTTATATGCTACTTCGTCCACTCGCATTAGTATCTCAAACGGTCTTATGAATCTTGGAGTCATTTTTCCTTTCTTGCCGAAACGGATCTTTCCCTTCCACAGAGATACCTTTAAGAATATGAAACTGTCGACTTCAAAATCTCGGTCTTGTCGATGCAAGTCTGCGTACTTCTTCTGGCGATCTTAAGCTGCTACTAGTCTGGCTCTTATTACTGCAACCACGTCTGCGGTTTGTTGTATTAACTCCAGTCCGAGTATTCGTCATTCTCCGACTTCATCCCAACATAATGGCATTCTGCACTTCCTTCCGTAAAGAGCTTCATACGGTGGCATGCTGATACTCGCATGGTAACTATTATTATACGCAAATTCGACTAAGGGTAGGTGGTCGTCCCAATTTCCCTTGAAGTCCATCATAAAAGTCCTACGCATGTCCTCTAGCGTTTGTATTATTCGTTCACTTTGTCCGTCTGTCTGAGGATGATAAGCAGTACTTAATCGTAACTGTGTTCCCATCCTCTCTTGCAAGCTTTTCCAGAATTTTGACGTGAAACACGGGTCTCGGTCAGAAACAATCGATACCGGCACTCCATGTCATGAAACAATTTCCTTTACGTAAAGACTCGCTAATTGATTTAAACTGTAGTAGATCTTGATAGGTAGAAAATATGCGGTCTTCGTAAGTCGATCCACGATAACCCAAATGGCATCCAAATCTTTCTGCGTGACTGGAAGTCCTACCACGAAATCCATCATAATATACTCCCATTTCCACTCTAGTATTTCCAACGGTTGTAATAAACCACTCGGCCGTTGATGCTCCGCTTTTATGCGTTGACACGTAAGACATCTACTAACGTACTCCGAAATTTCTCGTTTCAGATTTGGCCACCAAAAAAGTTGCTTCAAGTCTCGGTACATCTTTGTGCCTTCCGGATGAACGGAATATGTTGTATTATGTGCCTCGTGCGAAATCTCCTCTCTTAACTAGGTTACTATCGGTACCCACACTCTCCCTTCAAATCTTAAGATACCGTCTTTATCTATTCGAAATTTTTCTACCTCATTTTTTGTGATCCTTTTCCTGATTTTCTCACATTCTTCATCCGTCTCCTGGGCTTCTTTTACTCTATCCAACAATGTCGGACAAGCTTCCATTACAAATAACTTCTCTTCATACCTTTCGGGTCCCTTCACCTCTATTTCCAACTTCTCCATATCTCTTATTAACTCATCCTGAGGTGTTAGTTGAAATAATTTCTCTCTTCCTTTCCTCCTCAGAGCGTCGGCAATTATGTTTACCTTCCCCAGGTGATAAAGAATATCACAGTCATAATCTTTGATCAATTCTAACCACCTTCTCTGACGCATATTCAACTTCGTCTGCGTGAAGATATATTTCAGACTTTTGTGGTCCGTGTATATCTCACATTTCTCTCCGTACAAATAATGTCTCCATATCTTTAACGCAAAAACTACGGCCGTTAACTCTAAGTCATGAGCAGGGCATCGTTTTTCATAATCCTTCAGCTGTCGTGATTCATACGCAATGACTTTGTCGTGTTGCATAAGCACACAACCAAGTCCTCTATGTGATGCATCATTATATACCACAAATCCTCCCGTATCATCTGGTAATGATAATACAAACACCTCGCTTAATCTCTTTTTCAACTCTTGAAAACTTTCTTCGCATTTGTCGGTTCATACAAATTTCACCGTCTTCCTCGTCAGATTAGTCAATGGGGTGGCTATATTAGAAAAATCCTGGATAAATCTTCGATAATACCCAGCTAACCCTAAGAAACTTCTCACCTCCGTTGGATTTTTCGGTTGTTCCCAATTACTTACTTCTTTGACCTTCTCGGGGTCTACGGAGATTCCATTCTCATCCACCACGTGGCCTAAGAACTGAACCTTCTTCATCCAGAATTCGCACTTAAAAAACTTCGCATACATCTTCTCATTTCGCAGTGCCTCCAAAACAATCTTCAGATGTTCGGCGTGTTCTTCCACTGTCTTCGAGTAGATAAAAATATCGTTGATGAAAACCACCACAAATTTATCCAAATATGGCTTGAAAACTCTATTCATAAAGTCCATGAATGCTACCGGAGAATTAGTTAAACCGAATGACATTACCAAAAACTCGTAATGTCCATAACGGGTTCGAAATGCAGTCTTTGGTATGTCCTCATCCCGTACTTTCAGTTGATGATATCCCGTCCATAGGTCGATCTTCGAGAAACACTTCGCTCCCTTTAGTTGATCAAATAAGTCATCTATCCTCGGTAGTGGATATCTATTCTTGATCGTTACTCTGTTTAATTCTCGATAATCGATACAGAGCCTCATCGATCCGTCCTTTTTCTTAACGAATAACACTGGTTCTCCCCAAGGAGACACACCCGGTCAAATGTAACCCTTATCCAATAACTTTTGAAGTTGTATCATTAATTCCTTCATTTCTACTGGCACCATACGATATGGAGCTTTCAAAATCGGTGTTGTTCCTGGTGCTAAGTCTATTACGAATTCGATTTCTCTGTCTGGCGGAAGGCCGAGCAGATCGTCCGGAAGCACATCCTGAAATTCACTCACTACGGGTATCTCTTTAATCTCTACTCCCTTTTTCTGAGTATCCACGATGTAAGCTAAATAACCTACACATCCTTTCTTTAACAATTTCTTAGCCTGCATCATCGTAATGCAACATGATTGCTTAAGCGATGAGCTACCATAAAACACTACCTTAGACTTATTCGGAGTCTGAAGGTTCACACATTTGTTCTGACTGTGATGCCCCCAAATCCGGGTATCTTCCAACTCAACAGATGGTGCTACACGGTACTCATAACTGTACATTTATTCTATTGAAACGACATCAAAATGTGTGTATCAACGACATTCTTATTACATTAATAATATTACATCTCGTTCCCATGTTCTAAAACCATTACATTCTTTGTTCATCATTCTATAATATATACAACTTACTAGTTTATTACAAGGTAAACTAATTGTTCAGCTTCGTCTTGCCTCTATCCTTGTCAGATACCTCTGTTCGTTCGGTCCTAGCTGCATTCATATGGTTCAAGCAAGAGTGAGCATAACAAGCTTAACAAGTACAATAATTTCTTTCAAACAACATGCTTGAAACATAGGAATCGTATATCTTCAATAACTGGATAGTAGTTACGAAGTACTATCAATAATTCAAAATAGCATTTCTTTTCCTTCAAAATGTTTTACAATGACAATATTCAGTTAAACATTTATCCTGGTCAAAGACCATGAGCATTTCATAATTTCTTTAAAAAGGACAACCCGGCACTAAGTCCGTAAGTCCGATATATCTTACGAGCACTTCTGGGTGATCAACCCATAGTACTTTATGTTGATCAACACTACATCCATTAAACGTATGTACATTTAAGTTTTGGCAACCTCGCGTGCCCATCGAATAATCGATGAAAAATACATTTGTGTATTCATACTCAGGCTTACCTTGAATCCGTACCAAACACTTGGCGTAAGATAGCGTTAACAATTCTATATTTGAAAGACTTGTAAATAAATCAATCAACTCTTCAAGATTAGTCTAGCCGAGGTAAAACTGGCATCGACCCTTTAGTAAAATAGTTCGTGCATCTCATAGCATGAATCACAGAAAACTTGGCTAACACGAAGGTTAGACAAGCGTTTAAGAAAAACTTGCCTTCAGCATCTGCTACAGTATAATAACGTTTCCTTTCAGTCTTTACGGTCTCTACAACACATAACCACATAACATACCACATTAGGTCATGAATGAACATACATGGTTCCTAATGAATCTTACCCTTCTTCTCAATCTAATCCTGTATTAGATTTGTTATTTATTGGTTTCGGCTCATCGTTATAACTTACATCATTCTTACCAACTTCTATCTCTTCTATGTCTTACTTGGATTTACTTTATTAATAAAACTCATTTTGAGTTAATCATCCTTCCTCACGGCTTACTAACTTTCTTACGTTATTAATCAAAACTTGATCGTCATTGGTTACGTACACTTACTGCATATCGTTCATGTTCAATTACTTATCTTCAACCCTAAGTGATCATACTTAAGGTTTAAGAATATCTTAATAATACCACCTTATGTTTGTTAAGGTTGTGTTACATCATTTGTCTTTCCTTTTATCTTCATAATCATTCATATCTATGCAATCCCTAAAGTTGGCGTTGCGGCGCCGACATTTCTTCTTTATGTCATGTCGCGGCGTGACTTAGCAGTGTGCATGCTCCGGACTCGGCGCTGCGGCACGAGTCTCCTTTGTTATGGCCACGTTGCGGCGCCAATTAGCAGTGTACCCTATCTCAGCCTTGTGCTGCGGTGCGGGCCTTTGTGCCTTGAGTCGCGCTGCGGCACGGACTCTGTGCCTCAGAAAAATTTGACAGTTTTTTATTTTTATGAGATTCCCGGACGCATAACTTCTTCGTTATAAGTCCGAATTAGCTCGTTCAAAAGCCTACGGTTCACAAAATACATACTCTACGCGTTCATGCAAGAATTTTATCTATTTGACTTCGTTTGCTAAAAATTCACCTATTAGTTCATTTATAACGAAAACGGTAAACGTTCGTGAACGTTCAACACTCGTTTCTTCGTTCTAAGTCGGAATTCGGTCATTCTTGAGTCCGCAACTCTAAAATGTCAAATAAGACTTGTCTCCATTGAAAACCAATGTTTCCAACCTCAATATCAAAATTCGACTTCCATTCTGAGAATTTCATGAATTTGACGATTATCGTCCAAACTCGTAAATTTCGCCTTAACATCATTTCTTATGATTTGTTCATCATTTTAAATGGATTCAATCCATCATATTAATATCTTGACATACATACATCATTAACTTATTGACATGATAAGTTATTACTTGTTCTTCATTAGTCTATAACTTGTAAAAGTATGAACTACTTATGAATTCACTTTGCATGAATTATCATAGCTTAAATCTTTTAACCATCATCCTTACTTCTTATTATCATACAACCTTATTATTTCAATCTAAAACAAGTTCCTACAAGTTCTTCTTTATTTCATAACTTATATGATTACGAATCACTTATTCATGACTTATACGGCTTATTAAGACTTAAGCCCTTTGATTACTCTTTCTTATCATTCCTTATCATACAAGTTCTACCACTACCCATTTCCCTATCAATGGAAGAGAAAGAGAATTATGGTTTAAGTCCTTACCTATGAAGATCACTTGATTAATCCTTGTTCTCCTTCTTGCTTCTTAAATTATGAAGACTAGCTTTCTAGCTTTTCTAACTTATTCTCACTTATTCTCTCTAACCAATAAGCTCTTAATGTAAGACCCCAGCTTTTATAAATAAAGATGATTTTTTTTATAAATATTATTTTTGAATATTATGGAATAAATTTGATATAATGTTATAGTTGTGGGTAATATTTATAAATTTTGCAAAGTAAGCAAGTTGTTATAAAATATTCGTTTGGTCGGGGAATATTCTTTTTGTCGGGGAATATTTATACGACGACTCAATCATTAGTGGACCTATTATGGAAGTATTGTCGTAGTTAGAAAACGACAAAATTATTTTCTATAAAAAATAACGGCAGAGGTGTTATACCATCAAAAACTGTTGAACTACCCAGGTAGTAAAAGTACGATGTCTACGCGTGAGTTGATAGTAGCACACGATATTGATTATTGATGCTTACGTGAAAAGTCACTTCACTATGCTCAATTATTGCTACAGAATTATTCTTTGCATCATATCTCTTATATTATTGATTCAATTATTGTCACAAGATCATCATCGTATAATATGTTATAGTATTAAATTATTAATTGAGACGACAAGTTATAAATGATTAATAATTGTTGAAAGATTAAATATGTGTTGATTAAAAATAAAATGATTTGTGGTAATATTTATTCAATCCTTGATGTATATAAAGAGTCATCATATGAGACGTTTGTGGTAAGTTTGATTATTTTATGGGGGCCCATATGTCATCATCTAAGAGTCCTTCACAATAGTAATTACCTTTGTGAATAGTAATTACCTTTGTGAATAATAATTACCTTCGCCAATAGTATTTACCAGCCAATCGATAGTAATTACCTTTGTGAATAGTAATTACCTTTGAGAATAGTAATTACCTTCTTCAATAGTATTTACCTTCGTCAATAGTAATTACCTTCTTCAATAGTAATTACCTTCGTTAATAGTAATTACCCCTCCAAATTGTATTTATCCCTTTAATATTACCAAGAGTTAAGCGCCTCTTGATGTTCCAAGGGTTAATTACCCTTTCATGAAATAGTAGTTGTCTCTTCATATTACCAAGAGTCATTTTGACCCTTCGTTAAGACCAAGAGCCACCCTCACTTTTCTATAAATAGAAAGCTCATTCCTTCATTATTTCTTACTTAATTCACTAAAACTCTGTAGAGAGAAAACTATAGAGAGAAGAAGAAAAATATTTTGCTACTTCACTTTTCCAATATTCAACTCTTCTAAGGTAAGGGATATTATTTATTGTACTGTAAGGGGTGTTATTCTTTCTTATTCATGAAGAGAACTTATGTTATTCCATTCTTATTATTCATTGGAATAACTTTTGTAAAAGTGGCGTACCTATACATGACCAGTATATGCTTGAATACCTCTACTTGGTGAAATCCTTTTATTATTCCATTCTTATTTATTCATTGGAATAACTCAGATATCTTGGAATCCCTATACTTGGTGACATTCTTCTATTATTTTATTATTCCGTTGGAACATCCTGTTCTGCATGCTTTCGCCTGGGACTTCGTTCCATCTTTATTATTCTATCTTTATTATTCTATTGAATATCCCGTCTGTGTGTTTTACACCTAACTGGTTCCGCTTTTTATTATTCTCATTGGAATAACTCATCTCATACTGGCAAGTACCGCATGCGTGGTGATTTCTTTTGTTATTTCATTCGCTATTATACTCGGTTGGTTAAAATTTTGACTTATATACTCCATGAATTTAGTGGAATATCCTTGATATTTGCGCTTCATCCAAAGATTTTTAATGAAAATATATTTTCCGAGCATTCTTGAATTTTACTCTCTACAAAGCGGTATCATGTTGACAATTTGACGTTATTAGTTCTCGAATAAATTAATTCGTGAACTTTTTTTATTGAATTATTATGTCATTGTCATCATCCTCATGTTATATTATGTTATCTTTGGCTTACGTGCATAGATGAACTTAGTATGATTATGACCAAGGATCATTCGGTATAATCATGGCTTGATATAAATGATATGACAAAAGTTCTCAGTGGCCTGTAATGCAGTGATGGATAGTTTTTGGTATGATTATGACCAGGGGTGATTCGGTATAGTCATGACCATTGATAATTTGATGAAAATCCTTGACCGTGGTACAGGGATGATTAGATATTGTGGTTTATTCATTAAACTGAGTCTTAGTGATAAAAATTGATGAAAACCTTTTAAAACCTAAAAGATAGTAGACTTTATTTTCTACTTGACTCTTTTAATGGATTGCATATTCCGCTGTAGTTAAACTGGTTGTCTATTGTATTTTATCAGTTTAACATTGTTGAATACTATTGATAATTTATTCTGCATTATCTTAGTTATAATATTTCTTACTGGGCTAGTTGAGCTCACCCTTTCTTTCACTGTTCTCTTCAGGAAATGAGAATATAGCTGGGACGAGTCGGGGAAAAGAGTGATGGTCCCGAAGATAGCATTAGTAGTCCTCACTACTCTGTTAAATAGTGTGACAATAAATGTAATGAGGACTCCATGAGTATGGATATTGTCTAAATGACAATATTCCTATTAGAACTCTCAGTTTATGTATTGTCGATATTATACGTTATGTATGTATAATTAAGTTTGTATTTGAATTTATGTACCATGTAAGTGGCGACCCAAGATGGGTGACGTATACCTAATTTTGGGGGCGTCAAACTTAACTTGTTGGTGTTTTTGAACAAGGAATAAATGAAATCCAAAGCTTGCTATTTATAGGACTTGCTAGGTTAGGGTATAATGGTCATAAATCCACTCCACCTCCTTAATCACCTCCTTACTATTCATTACCTAGCTATTAAGTAAACTTGGCCACCACACTTACTTAGCTCTTAAGTATACTTGCTTAGCTCATAGCTTATCCTTTGCTTGCTCATCAAATTAATTACTTGGCCATCACAACACTTAGCCATTAAGTTTACTTAATCATCACATATAAGCACTTTGCTTGTTCATCACACATAAGCACTTTACTTAGCCTTTGAGTTACTTAACTTATCCTTTGCTTAACCCTTAAGTCTACTTGCTCATCACACAAAGTTCTTGATCACCAATTCACCCATATGATCATGGGTTGCCCCATAGATCCTCCTAATCCATTGGATTCTTACTTTGGGCTTAAGGTTTAATTAACCTAACTTATACATTGGGCTTGCATTAACAATTCTTTGGGCTTTAACATTAATTCACATTGGGCTTTATTATTATCCCAATTGGTCATTACAATCTCCTACAAATTCATTACATATGGCTTAAAGCCTTATAATGTATAATCTACGTATAATTCTCGTATTCCAACTCGTATACTTATTTAATATACGATATTCCATCCTTCATACATACTCGTATAATACCTCGTATTAAACTTGTATCCATTACTTCGTACAATACCTATGTATTATACGATCATCACTTTAATTCATCATACACATTTCATTTCTTTCTCGAAAATCATTTTTCTTAATCGTTAGATTTTAAGTCCACAGGCGAAAAACTGTGTTTGCCATAACTAAAATATTATTGGATATTCTATCTCACCTTGATATTCTATCATTACGTATTTCTCAAAAATTCAAAAATAATTCCTAAGCAGAAATGTGTGAATACTGTTTTTCAAAAAATTTCTCAGAAAACTTTTATTTTCGTCTTGGAAATTCAAACACTTTAATTCTATCACATAGCCAAAATACTACGACATTCCAATAAGTCTAGGTCATAGAACGACCTTCAAATAGCTTACTCCCATAATTAATTAATTAAATTCATTTAATCCACATAATCAAATAAAAAATTTAATTCTCAAAAATCCGATTTTTCTGAGGCATTACACTGACAGTCAATTACTGCAGCATGATTGTATAATCAATCCATCCCCAGTATGACGTCGAATTCTCCTAGTCTAATAGGAATCAAGTTTACGCTCAGTTCATGTTCTTTAATGTTTGCGTGACAATTTCGATAGACGTATTCTACAGGGATTATTTCCTTATTTGCAACTTCTATGTTCAAAGGATCATCTAAACGTTCTCGGGGTGTACTAAGTTTACTAGCAAATTCTTCATATACAAAGGAACAGGTGGCACCTGAATCAAATAATACATAAGCATTTATATTATTGATTGGGATTATACCTGACACCACGTCCTTCGCAGCTACTACGTCCTGCACGGTCATGTTAAAGGTTCAAGCGGTCGATCGGTTGGGTTGCGCAGGTCCACCAAGCATCAACTTACTTCCTCCACCTTGGCTTCCGCCAGCTCCACCGCTTCCTTTCTTCGGGCAATTCTTTATCTGGTGCTCTGTTGATCCACAAGAAAAACATCATCTGATCTTCTTCGGCTTTAGGCAATTTGGCAATATGTGCCCCTCCTGGCCGCAATTATAGCAGGTGTTCTTTCTCTTCCCACACTCCCCCTGATGACTTCTTCCACATTTGTTACAAGCTTTAGTCCTTTTCTTGAAGTTTCCCTGCTGACTCCCACCTTGATTATTGCTTCTGTTGTTATTGTTCTCCCATTTCCTCTTACCGGAGTTACTTCCTCCGCTGCTGCTTCCTCCACGATGCTCACTACCGGTGTTTTTGTTCTTCTTCTCCTTATGATATAGACTTAAGGCCTCACTGCCACCTTCCGCAATGATTGCCTTCTCGAACAATGTTGTAAAGGAATCAATCTGGAAGACTGATACCTTATTATACAACCACGGCTTCAATCCTTGCTCAAAACGTCTCACCTTTCTTTCCTCATCCATAACTTGGTGCTCCACAAATCGCGCTAGCTCATTGAACTTAGCTTTGTATTACGCCACCGTCATATCACCTTGTTTTAACTCTAGGAACTTCACTTCTATCCTACTCTTCATACTCTTCGGGAAATAATTCTCAAAAAACAACGTACTAAACCTCTCCTATGTTATCATTCCTTCTCCCTCTCTCTGCTGATTAGTTTCCCACCAGTAGTTCGCTTATCCCCTCATCATGTATGTGGCAAATACTGTCTTTTGGTCTTCACCCACGCGAGCTATAGTGAAGGTCTTCTCGATCTCCTTGATCCAGGTTTGCGCAACTATCAGGTCAGTGGTTCCCGTGAACTCTGGGGGTCCTACACTCTTAAAATCTTTAAAGGTTGTTACTAGGACAGCTTGGGGAACGGGTGGTACGAGTTCGTTTTTTCCCCTCAGAGCTTCTCCTAATAAATCTACCAGTCTCTGTATCAGATCTACTGGACCTCTCTCATCATTAACTGACTCTTCTGGGACAGTTATTCTACGTCTGGGCGGCATTTTCTGTATCACAAAATTTTTCATTTTATTGTCTAATTATCATATTTAGATATTTCCTAATAGAAAAGAACTATAGGTTTATAACACGTTTTTGAAATAAGATCATTTATATTCATATGCCAAATGGTTACAATACATGTTCTTTTCTAGCATACTGCTATAAATGGTAACACATATCCCCTAATATCACAAAAGACGGGGACAACACTAGCTTCCTACCCCTCTAACACTTTTCAAAAGTTGGGGTTACCATCATCTCGCCTCTTACACAAAAGATTGAGATTTACAACAACATATGAATAATATATAAATAAAGTACTACACTAGTGAGCTTTTCCTCTAGACTCAATCTAACATCCCACGCTCCACGGCGCTCTGATATTCCTTCTGCATAATGTGCACCACCATATCTCGACTTATGGTATGCCGGGTCTGTCCTTGCTCAGCTGGGTAGTGATTTACCCCATCGATCAATCTCTCCATGGTCGTGCATAGAGCATAGCCCATCTTGTTCATCTTCCTTCTTTTACATCGCACTTCGTCTTCTAGGTCAACTACCCTATCATTAGCTTCCTCCCACTTCTCCTTGAAGTGAATCCTATCCATCACCTCCATCTCTAACTGATTTCGGAGAGCCTCCTTCTCCGTCCGCTCACTCAAAACCTTCTAATCTATTTCCTCCAGCTTTCCTACCATCTCAACATTCCTCGCTACCGCTCAGTGAAACAAAGCTCCCATCTGGATTCCTACCTCCTTACGGTGATCAATTTCCACCTCCATTTCCTGCATCGCCAATTTTCTCTGATGGTCCTCATCCCTCAACTTCTAGAATGCAGAATCCCTCTCCTTTGCCTCAGCCTCTAGCTCTTCCACTCTACATCCTAACTCTAATATCTGCTCCTCATATTCTCCTAACATCCGATCCTCAAAAGTAGCCTCGTCGGAGTCCTCCAAAGGCTCCTCCTCCGGATCAGACTCCACCTCTTCCTCATCGTCATCGTCATCGTTAGGAACCACTACTGATATAGGTTCTACTATCAAGGGTGTCTCAAATACTACGTCGATATCACGCGGCTCCCCCTCTACTACTCGGCTAGGTCCTCCCATGTCAGTCATCCTACAATCACCAACATAAGACAAGACAAACAACAACTCCATCGGAATGTTAAATAAACATAAGTTTATTGTATAGAAAGAAGTTACATTTTATAACAAACCAAATCCCTCAAGGAAGACTCTACATGAGTTTTATCTCCTTCCTAACTTCTAAGTTCTCCTGAGTTATAATCTAAGGACACTCGCTCCTAAGGTTTATAACTATGGCTCTGATACCAACATGTGAAGCCCCCAAATTCTGACCTCCACTTGGTCACTCGAATTTGGTTCATCACGTTCTTATGGTAAAACCATAATAACTAAAATAACACATTCACAACGGAAGATCTAAATTTAGAATAATATACAATGATTTATTATAATTATTCCCCCAAGTCTCGCAACCTAAAGTACTTAATAGATTACATAACAATATCGAATAAAGACTTATTACATAATCCTACTTAAGCTTAATCATAGTCTAAAAATAGTCTTAATACAACATATTAGCCTTAAACATAAAAGGGACAAGCTAGCCGGTAGCCTTGACCTTGCTCTTGTCTGTTCCAAAGACACCAACCTGTTCCTCCTTAACTGAAAGGTTTTAAATAAGCAAGGATGAGCACAAATTGCCCAGCAATTAATTTACAACAAGGGTGAAGAATATAATATCACAAGTTTGAATTATCGAATTATTATCTCTAAGATAGTTCAGAGTTTCAGAATAATATCACGAATAATGAATATCAATAATTCCTGGAATAAGAATGATAATTCAATATAAATCAACAGATATATATGAATTCAAATATTATCAACGTATCCAACTGGATAAACAATTTATACCGAGCAGTCACTAAGGACTATTGAACCTCCACTAGAGTTACCAATATTAAACTGATAACCAAAAAATATCAAGTACTATAGATGATCAGTCTACAATACTTTACATTATGCATAACACCACAATAATATCTGTTCATATGTTGGGGTTTCCAACAACATACACTCCCCTTACCATAAAGGTTGTTTAACTCAGTTTTCAAGATTTTTGCGCCAATCAATTGGTTTGGACAGTTTTATAAACATGCATATAGTCTACCCGATTCACATGGCATCGACCTTTTCACAATATTCAAGAACAATACCAAGTTTCATATGAATAATAGCTTTCACAAGAGTTAAAGCATACTTGTTCATTTGAACGAGAAAGTAATATAACTTGCATTCAAGGAGATAAGGTTCGGATACTTGCTCAATATAAATTTGAGTAAGATTAGAGAACTTGCACAATCTAAAGGATAGTTCAGATACTTGCCTTAAGCGTAGTTTATCCACTTTAAGAAATCAACACTTTCGAATCCTATTTATAGCGTATTATATGTTAAAGATGTTCATTAGCTAACACAGTCTTTAATCAAGCTTGACATAATTCAAGTATGCACATATGGTATAAAATCAGCTCATACGACATCAAATACCTAGTCACTTCATAAGCAATTTAAGAATTCTCAAGTTTAAGGTCTTTTTCCCCATGAGCTTTCACTATATAAATCAAACACTAACTTATTACTTAGTCTTCATATACATATGCATCAATAGGTTTTAGATCACTTTTAGCAACATAAGCATCACACAAGTTACTGTCCAAAAAATCAGAATGTAGAATCTCGATTTTCAGATCAAGGCGTGCATACCTATCTAGAGCTTAGGGATTACAAGAATGTTACTGTCCCCCTCCACCCGCACTGTGGTTGAGCTACTGCCTTTCTGTTTTTACCCAATCCTTACACATCTATGTACTAATACTCTACCATATCCACATGTTAGAGGTGTTCACATAATCACATAACCATTCTTAAGTTCATTTGTATAAGTTTGAACTTACGTCTTAAATGGCATTCAAGCAAAATATTATCAAGCGGTTACCATGACTCGTTACTTGGCTATATACCCACATAGAGATTTCAAATTTTGTTAATGCATATACTTGTAGCATTCATATTGCTTGTTCATAGCTATTACTGTTTAAAGCTTGAAATCATGCTTTCAACTCATGTTTATTTTGAAATCATCAAGTTCTTTACATATAAATCATACCTAGAGATATTATAGACATAACATGGCATCTTATCTCATTAGCATCTAGATATTCATATGATGCAACTATATTTTGAAAATATGTTCAAGTTTGCTTTTGAAACCATTTTAGGCTTGAACTAGGCAATCTAACACACATAAGACAACTTCAAAACTCTAAGCATAGGTAGTCAAGTTATGTTAACATGCTCGCAAAGTCATAACATACATGGCATACATACATATCAAGTTCGTCCTAAGTTCCTAAACTTATTTTAAACTCCACACTTTCGTTAATCATGCTAAGCTAATCTAACATGCTCACATTAGGTTCATATAGCTATATATACCCCTTACACATGCTTGCATGCTAGTATATGACATAATGAGTGACTAACGCTTGGCAGATTGCAAAAACAGAACTCAAAACTGAATTCATCAAGGCGGCAATTGCTGCCAGCATCCTAGTTCGAGCGAGAACGAGAAACTTCAAAGAATCGCTAGCCCAAACACAGAAATTACTCACGAAATTGATTCTAAACACTCATGTATCAGTTGAAACATATTTATATGGTCATATAACCACTACCCAACTTCATTAACATCCAATTCCATGAATTCAAGAATTTGAATTTTAAGAGTTTGAGAACTCTGTTTACAGAAACTGAAAATAGAAGCAAGAAAGAGCAGTTATACCTCTACAAACGTGAAAGGAACTTGCTCCAATGAACTCTTAAGCTCTAAGAATGCTTGTATGCTTTCAACTCTTACTTAGCAAATATCAGACATTTCAAACAATACCAACTGATAAACATGTCTACTATTTATAGAAGAATTCTTACACATGAAAGTAGTATGCACACAAGCCAATCATGTTTGATGATAAAGCATATACTTTGTAACAATCTTATTCATTTATTAATAAAAGGTATTAATTTATTAAAGGCTTTTTAATTATCTACATGATGCTATTTTATAATATGTGATAAACCCATAGTTTTAAGCAATGCTTTTAGAATAATGATGATGATCATTCTAATGAGATCTAAATTCTTAGAAAGCTTAAAACTAAAATAGTTCCCAATCGTTGGATTACTAAATTGGGGATTAGTAAATCCGGATAGATTGGTACATACGTTGCTTGCTCATTGGATGAGGATGATTGATCTCATGATCATTTGTGTGGAGACACTAAAGCAAGTATGTAGATGCTTATTAGAGAATAAGTTCACTGAACATGGCTCGCTAAGGAATACCTAATGGAGTTTTATTTGCCTGTCAATAGGAATTCTGTAGTGATAGTAGTATAAGTAATCCTTGGACTTGAGATCATCATAGTATCTTGTGTATGATGAGTTATACTTTGACTTATTCCTTAAGACCCTTAGGGTATATCAAAGGGTTTGCTTGGGTATAATAATTAAGTTGTACATGGAGATAATGTATGATCAATAAAGAATCTACCACTTCTAATAAAGAAGAGAAATGTCTATGTGATTCGATAAATGACAACCCAAAGAAGTCCTTGGCGAAGCGAAATGAAATTAGAAAGGAGTTTCTAATTTGCATTATTTGAGTTGTGCATTTAAGGATCGAAATACATATGATTAAATAAAATAAGACTTGACGTAAATTCCATGTCTTATATTTAATTGGGACATTGTATGGTGGAAGGATTGAATTATGCGGTAACTATTTACTCAAAGGTTCTTTTATGATTAATGTTGAAATCTATATTATCTGGAAAGTCGTTGATCGCTAGGGAGGCTTATCCTATTGTAGAATAAATATTATTTATTTAAATAAATTAATTGTTTAATTTATTTATTTAAATAAGATTAGAATTGTTCTAATTGATTTATTCACAACCTGTTTTAATATGGAGAACCTAAAGGGTCACACCATAAAAGGAAGAATAATTATTTAAGAAGTTAATGGCATAATCGTAATAATATAGTTAAGTATATTTAATTTAATCTATGGTGATAGAATAAATTAAATAGCTTAATTTTTATTATTTAATATTTTAGAAATATTAAATATAAATTAATAAGAGGAGTCTTATTAATATTATTACAATTATTATTATTTTAATTTCTAAAAGAGTTTAGGAATTAATTTAATATAAGTACTCTCATTTATTCCTAATTAGATTAGGAAGGAAAATTAGTTAAAGGAGTTTAATTAATTATCCCTAATAAGATTAGGGAGCTTAATTAATTAAAAGAATTTAATTAATTAAATAAAACCCAATTCCTTAATTGTTAAGGTGGGTTGCCCACATCTATTAATAAGAGGAGTCTTATTATGGGTGAGGGGGTTGTTGACTTTTACAACGACATAATTCCAATTTGTTGGAGAGTACCCTTTTCCATAGAGATAGAAAACTAGGGTTTGAGCCAAAAATACACCATCTTCTTGAATTCTTTATTTTCCTTGGTGGATCACCTCTGAGGCCAAACGCTTGGGTGGCTAATGTTGATCTAAGGAAGGAACCAAACCCGGTGGATTCAAGTTGAACGCGAAAAGGATTGGAGGTGAACTTGTACCTGAGGAAGCTCGATCTTCAAGGGTATGATTTTATTCTTTATCTTTTCGTTTAATTAATAATTATGCATAAAGGGTGATCCGGGTATATGGTTTGTAAATTTTTTTTAAACTCTGTTTTTACATGTTTCCGCATTTTTATGCAATTTGATTGCGCTCATGAATATTACAAACCTAACAACACAGACATAGCAATTTTCCATTGAATCAAACCCATGGATTGAAGGATTGCATGAGAGTCAACAAGGAGTTGTTAGATGGTGGTTGAAACTCATCATAACCACCACTCCCTACCATAATCATCAACTAAAAAGCTTGGAAGAAAGAAAATAAAATAGGCCATAGCCTTTATGGAAGAATATGTATTCTAGCCTTGAGTTACTATTCAAGTACTTGTGACACTCATTTTGGGACAAAAGAAATCTCAGCAACACTTAGCTCCAACCCATTTAGTTACTTTGTTATCCAAAAATGGTTTTAATATCCAAGTGTTACCATATTAGGAATTTAGGGATTAAATATATACTCACATCATATAATCTATGTGCATTAAATATACGTAATAAAATAATGCAGTCAGGTATTATTGTACGGGTAGTTCCATAATCAACTCTACTACTTACATAACCAAAATATAATCTTAGTTAATAATAATGTTCATTTAAACATTTAATTACTTTCTCAGTTCCTAGAATACACAGATAACTAATCATTTATGTGTTGCCACTTCATAATATAGTTTCATAAAACTTAATATATAGTCACACAAATGTCACACTACACTATATAGTATAGTTGTATTACTGCTCACCTGCACATAACCGTTAATCTAATATTATTATATTAATAACTTATTTATTTATGTCAAATAAATAAATTATTCACTTCCTTGATTAATTAACACCATTATTAATTAATCCAATCATCATTGATTAATGTATTTATGGATTTCCATAATCATTAATTATCTATATAATTCTTATTATATTTATTGATATATTGCAAATAATTGAAATCACATATTATTAGTTAATTACCAAGTAATCAATATTCTACCACAATTAATTAATATTAATTAATGGTTTAAAAATTCCATAAAATACTTTATTTCATGGTTCATCAATGTCACACGAATCACATAATTGTTTCATTCAATTTCTAAGGTAGAAAAATAAACTTTTCTCCAACTGACTACTAAGCCTTGATTGTGCTGGGTTTATCTTTGTTGAGAGGCGGTAGCAATTGCTGCAGCACCGAACAAAGCATTACCAGACCTGGTTTAGCTTCAGCCCGTGCCAATTTTCATCGTTAAACTCGTTTTATATGACATGAATTGATGTCCACAAAAGTGTTACTACAAGTCTACGAGCGTATTGATTACACATATGAAATCACATGTTCAACACGATTAATCTTCTAGATTCTCGTTTTAATTTGCTTAATGGATTTTCTCATTTTGCATTATGCCACACAAGGCATTTCACAATTCTCATTGTCAATTCACACTTCTTAATAAGCATTGATCTAATACGAATCAATTGAATTAACCAACTCACAAAATAATAACACTCATATTCACATAAATATTATTTCCATTAATATATTCATTTAATAATATGTGAAAATTCTCGAGTATTACACCTTATCTAGCAATATTAAAGGTTATGATTATATCAATACATAATTTCTGGTCATAATCATACCAATCAACAGTCCATCTTTGCACTACGGGCCAAAAATGAATTTCAACACAATATAAACATGAGGATGATGATAATAATATAAAGATTCAATCAAGTGAGATAAAGGATAAATATTAGATATTTATAATTCAATTTATTCAGAGTTCAAAAATGTCCAAATTGTCAACATGATAACTATTTGTGAAGTAAAATTCAAGAATGATATTCATGTATCAAAAATAATTTGGACAGAAATGAAAATTTAATTCTGTTATAAATAGTACTCGTGAATAGTACCGTGTGTATAAATAATACCGTATGAATAGTGCCCATGAATAGTACCGTATGAATAGTAACCAGACATGAATGGTTTAAAATTTAATAAGAAATTTCAGACCAATATTCCAGTGAAATGATATTAGATGAAGCGCACAACTTAAGGAATTTCTAATCATTTTAGGAATTATAGAAGTAATACTTACCATAGTAAGTTTAAATTTAGGAATATAAAATGAAATAATATCCCTTACATAATATGTAGTATGAAAGAAAATAATATTTCTTACGAGTATTGCAATAAAATAATATCCTTTACCTTAGTAGAAACTGAATTTGATTGGAATATCGGATATTGAGAAAATCTTAAACAAAAAGCTACACTCAAAGTATCATTATACTCTCAAGAGAAATACTCACAATACTATAAAATAAGAATTTCTGATATTGAAATGGTGTGTTGAGGAAGGAGGGTTACCCCCTCTTTTATAGAGCAGCACGGAGGAAAGGATAAATGAATCTGCCAACCTTTCATGCCAAACTTTTAATTTCCATGATTGGGGCTCACTAATTTTGAAACAAGTTTGCAGGCAATCAACCACATCTTTGAAAAAAAATGTGAGAAAGAAACATGCACGAAAGGTATTCAAAATAAAAATGATAACCTTCTCTCCACTTTTATTCACATGTTGAAAATTATATATAATAATAATAATAATAATAATAATAATAATAATACCATTTAAATTATAAAAAATTATATTATTATATTATTATATTATCATATTATTATAATGTAATATTATAATAATATATTTGAATGAATATTTTATCGGAGAAAATAATTGCAAAACTTTCAACAAATTCCTTCATTTATATCAAAATTGAACCAATATCCACCACGTAATAATTATTCATAAATAATATTATAAGGTCACAATATTAACATTCAGATCATTCCCAGGAAATAGGGGATTATTCGATAAGAATTTATCTTTATTGGCACGTAATTATATAACCTAACCCCTTTCCTCGACAAAATTTTCTAGACATTGCCAATAATGCTAACTAATAATATGAATAATTATGTCATGTAAATTATTGATTTAATAATATAAAATATTATGCAGATGATACTATGACAATAATTGAATCAATAATATGAGATACTATGCAATAATTATTGTGGCAATTATTGAATAAAACTGAGTGATTTCTTACGTAAGAATCAATAATCAGAAATACTATGCAATACCGTGTGCTACTATGCAACCACGTGTATTACTGTACTTTTATCACCGGGTATTTCAACAGTTAACGGTATAAGTTTTGTCATTTTTTTTATAAAAAGGTTATTTTTGTTGCTTTCAATATCCGACAGTTATTCTGTTATGTGGTCCACCAATGATTGCGCCATTGTACGGATATTCTCCGACAAAAAGAATATTCTCCGACCAAACGAATATTTTATGACCACTTGCTTACTTTGCAAAATTTATACATTTCACTCATAACTAAAGCATTATATCAAATCAACACCTTACTATTCAAAATAATATTTAGAGAAATTAAATATTTATTCATAAAAAGTTGGTGTGACTCCCCCAAAACAAGTATACATCACCCATCTTGGGTCGCCAGATACACACTACATAAATCAAATACAAACTTAATTATACAATTGTCGTGCAAAATACGACAAAACATAGCTGAGAGTTTAAACACGAATATTGCCTTCTGGACAATATCCACACTCAATGGAGTCCTCATTACAATTATTATCACACTATTTTATAAAAATAGTGAGGACTACTATAGCCACTTATCCTGGACCATCACTCCATTCCCAGGACTTGTCCTTTATATATTCTCATTTCACAGAGAACAATGATGAAAAGAAAGGTGAGCTCAACTAGCCCAGTAAGAAATATTATGACTAAGATAATGCAGAATAAAGTATCCTTAGCCTTTAATAGCATAACAACTGATAGAATACAATAGACAACAAGTTTAACTGCAACAACTGCAGCAGAAATAAGCAATCCATTAGAAGAGTCAAGTAGAGCATAAAATCTACTATCTTCTATGATTTAAAAAGTTTTTCATCAACTTTATCGCTGAGACTCATCTTAATAAATAAAATTGAATCATCCCTGCACCACGGCCAAGGATATTCATGTAATCATCAATGGTCATGATTATACCGAATAATCCCTGGTCATAATCATACCAAGTCCATCTATGTACGTAAGCCAAAAATGACTTTAATCACAATAAAAGCATTAGGATGATGATAATGACATAATAATTCAATAAAACAAGTTCAAGGATAAATTTTAAAGATTTATAATTTAATTTATCCAGAAATCAATAACGTCCAAATTGTCAACATGATACTACTTTGTAGAGTAAAATTCAAGAATAATATTCATGTACCAAAAATAAATTGGACAGAAAAGAATTATATTTTTCGGGTGAATAGTACCCCGTGAATAGTACTTCGGGAATAGTACCCCGACACGAAAAGTGTCCCGAATACCCGAGTGAATGATACTAGAGTGAATAGTAATCGGGTGAATAGTAACTCGTGAATAGTACTCCGGCACGAAAAGTGCCCCAAATACCCGAGTGAATAATAGTAGAGTGAAAAGTAACCGGGTGAATAGTTACCCATGAATAGTAACTCGTAAAAAAAATACCAAAGAAAATGATATTCTATGACGAGTACAAAAGAAATGATATCTCATACGAGTATAATAGAATTTACAAAACTGCAAATGGATTTTCACCCGCCATGCGGTAATCCATGTAGACAGATCATTTCCACAATTTAATAAGGAATGAATACGCAGGATCTTTCATCATGCATGCGGTAGTCCACACAGACAGGTTATTCCAACAGAATAATAAAGAATGGAATAAAAAAAGAATTCACCAGGCATATGATAGACCGAACAGACAGGTTATTCCAACAAAATAATAAAGAATGGAACCAGGTCATGTGTAATCCGTACAGATAGGATATTCTAACAGAATAATAAAGAATGGAACCAGGTCATGCGTAATCCTTACGCATGTGATATTCCAAGAATAATAAAGAACGGAACCCGGATCATGCGTAATCCGCACGCATGTGATATTCCAATGAATAATAAAGAATGGAATAACAACAAAATTCACCGTGCATGCGATAGATCACACAGACGAAGTTATTCCAATGTAATAATAAAGAATGGAATAACGAAAAAATTCACCATGAATGCGGTATTTGATGCGTTAACGCGTTATTCCAACATAATAATAAAGAATGGAATAACAACCCTTACGAGTATTGAAAGGAAATAACTCTCTTCATGAATACGAAAAGAATAATACCCTTACCTCGTAAGAAAATCGATACTTTGGAATAGTGAGGTAGCAGAAATTCTCTTCTTCTTTCTCTCTATAATTTTCTCTATAATAATTGCTTTCTATAGCTTTAGTGAATTGGTGAAAAATAATGAAGGAATGAGCTTCTATTTATAGGAAAATATAGTTTTGATAATTGCACGTTTTGGGGCTCAAAATATTACAGTATAATACCTTCCTCTTTTTCTTCATTTTTAATTTAGTCCTGCAAGTATTATCAAACTTGCACCACCTCCCCTAATAGTAAATCATATGAATCAATAGTAAAATCATGTGACTCAATAGTATAATCATGTGAAAAAACTAATTACAGTATAGTACCTCCATCTATACCTCCATTTTTAATTTAGTCATGCAAGTATTATCAATCTTGCACTAACTCCCCTAATAGTAAATGAATATGAATCAATAGTACACACATGTGAACAAATAGTTATAATCATGTGAATCATTAGCAATTAATTGCTCATTTATCCGGTTAATTACCCGATTGGTCAATATAACCTCTAGACATCAATTATTATCGAAATAAATGTCAATTTTCACTAACACTAATAATTCCAACACAATGGAACTATCAATTTCATCTTTAATCAACACAAACTTATTCATAATTAATATTATAATTCACAATATTTAACAACCGTGTCGTTCCTGTGAAAGAGGGGCTTTTCAGATAAGGATTTCTCCTTATCATGCCGCATTAGGTGACCAAACCTCTCCTCGATGTAACTTCTGACATTGTCAATATTGCAAATAATAATATGAATAATTTTGCCATCTCAATTAATGATTTAATAATATAACATATTATGCAGATGATACTGTGGCAATAATTAAATCAATAATATGAGAGATATGATGCAGCAATTACTGTAGCAATAATTGAGTATAACTGAGTGACTTCTTACGTAAGCATCAATGTGACGCCCCCAAAATAGGTATACATCACTTATTCTGAGTCACCAAATACATGGTACAGAATACAAATACAATCTTAAATATACAACATGAGCTGTGAGTTTTAATACAAATATTGTCTTCTAGACAGTATTCAAATTCAAAATAAGTCCTCAATACATTTATTATCACACTATTTCATAAAATAGTGAGGACTACTAATGCTATCATCTGGACCGTCACTCCGTTCCCCGACTAGTCCATGCTACGTTCTCATTTCCTGAAGAGAACAATGAAAGCAAAAGGGTGAACTCAACTAGCCCAGTAAGAAATATTATGACTAAGATAATGCAGAATAAATTATCGTTAGCCTTCAACAGTGTTAAACTGATACAATATAACAAACATCAAGTTTAACTGCAGCGGAACAAGCAATCCATTAGAAGAGTCATGTAGAGAATAAAATCTACTATATTCTATGATTTAAAAGGTTTTTCATCACTTTTATCACGAGACTCCTACCAATAAATAATCCACATCATCCCCGCACTACTACCAAGGATATTCATTAGTATCACAACCACAAATTATCCATGCACTACGGACCAAGGATATTCATATTTTCATCAATGGTCATGATCATGCCAACAACTGTCCATCAATGCACTACGGGCCAATGAGGACTTTTACCACATCATTTATAACATTACGGTCATGATTATACCGAATAATCCTTGGTCATAATCATACCAAGTCCATCTATGCACTATAGGCCACAGATGACTTTCAACATAATATAAACATGAGGATGATGACAATGACATAATAATTCAATAAAACAAGTTCAAGAATAAATTTTAAAGATTTATAAATTAATTTATCCAGGAACCAATAACGTCCAAATTGTCAACATGATACTGCTTTGTGGAGTAAAAATTCAAGAACGCTTAGAAGAATATTTCCATGAAAAGATACTGGATGAAGCGCAAATATCCAGGATATTCTACTAATTTCATGGAGTATAGAAGCTAAAACTTTAACTAACTGAGTATAATAGAATATATAAAACTGCAAATGGATTTTCGCCCGCCATACGGTAATCCACGTAGACAAATTATTTCCAAGAGTTAATAAGGAATGAATACAAAGGATCATTCACCATGCATGCGAAATCCACATGAGCAAAGTTATTCCAACAAAGTAACAAAGAATGGAACCGGTCGTGCGTGTCCGCATTGACGGGATATTCTAACGAGAATAATAAAGAATGGAATCGAATGCAATGCGTAATCCGCATGTATGCGGGATGTTCCAACGTAATAATAAAGAATGGAATAACAACGAAATTCATCGGGCATGCGATAGGCCGCACAGACGGTTATTCCAAATGTAAATAATAAAGAATGGAATAACGTAAGAATTTTACCATGTATGCGGTATTGCATGATGATGAAAGTTATTCCAACATAATAATAAAGAATGGAATAATAACCCTTACGAGTATTGAAAGAAAATAACTCTCTTCATGAATACGAAAGAATAATACCCCTTACCTTAAAAAGAAGAGTATTCCGATGGGTAGGACGGGGGTATACTTGAAGAAAACTTGTACTATTTTCTACGCTCAAAACTTTCTTAAACTCTAAAGAAATACGCTCAAGATTATAGAAGAAGAATTCTCTGAATTTCTAGTGTGTTTTTCAATTCTAACTAAGCAACCTATTTATAGGAGAATGGAAAGGATACTATGCAATAATATATAATATATTCTATTTATAATTATATAATAAAACAAAATTTATAAAATATATTTATATATATATATATATATATATATTTTTAAAATCTAATAAAACAAATAACTTTATAAAAGTATTCTGCTTTATATATAAAAGATTTTACTATACAAACACTATGCAAATACTATGCATAATAAAATATAAAATATTCTATTTATAATCAAATAAAACAAAACTTTATAAAAAGTATTCTGTTTTATATAAAAAGTTTTCTGTTTTATTACATTTATAATAATAATAAAATAAAATTTATATATAATATATATATATAAACTTCCGTGACTTTCCAGATTCCCCCCCCCCTCCATTTTTCTTTCGTGGGCCCCACATGTGGCCCCATATGTGGGCCCACCTTTTAAGAAATTTCTACTGATTATTTTGAAAATTGGGTAAATGGGTGTCCATAAAATAAGCAAAACTTCATAAAAATCACCTTAATAATTTTAACAACATTTATCACCGTTATTATAATTCACAATATTAATTGACCAGGTCATTCCTGTGAAAGAGGGGCTTTCGATAAGGATTTTTCTCTATCATGCCAAGCAATTAGATTAGGTGACCAAACCTCTCCTTGACAGAACTTCTAGACATCGTTAATATTGTAAATAATAATATTAATAACTTTGTCGTCTCAATTATTGATTTAATAATATATATATATATATAATATTGACAATAATTGAATCAAATAACGTGAGATACTATCGGCAATTCTCAGTAGTAATAATTGAACAAAACTGAGTGACTTCTCACGTAAGCATCAATAATCAATACCGTGTGCTACTATGCAACCACACGTATTACTGTACTTTTACTACCGGGTAGTTCAACAGTTTTAACGGTAACACTTCCGTCGTTATTTTTATAAAAAGATAATTTTGTCGTTTTCTTACTACGATAATACTTCCGTTGTGGGGTTCACCAATGATTGTGCCGTCGTACGAATATTCCCTGTTAAAACGAATATTCCCCGACCAATCGAATATTATATAACCACTTTCTTACTTTGCAAAAATTTTCACATATCACCCTTAACTTTAACCTTTTATCAATTTAACCATTTATGAAATAAAATAATAATTATAAGAAAATTGAATGCTTTCATTTCATAAAATTCAGGGTCTTACAATCAATAATCAATACCGTGTGCTACTATACAACCACGCGTATTACTGTACTTTTACTACCGGGTAGTTCAACAGTTTTAACGGTAACACTTTCGTCGTTTATAAAAAAAATTTGTCGTTTTCTAACTACGACAATACTTCCGTTATGGGGTCCACCAATGATTGTCTTGCGTCGTCATTTAATATTCCTGTTAAAACGAATATTCCCCGAACAATCGAATATTATATAACCACTTGCTTACTTTGTAAAATTTGTAAATATTACCCACAACTATAACATTATATCAAATCCACGCCATAATATTCAAAAAAAATATTTCGAGAAATTTAAATCTTTATTCATAAAATTTGGGGTCTCACAGTTGGAGTCTTACAAATTTTATCTATTTAGTTAATCCTAAAAACTTGTAGGGGAATTAAATTAGAGATGAGAGGAGTGTTATTATGGTTATCTAGAGGGGTGTCACTGTATTTTACTTTATTGTTTTAATGTAAGCACCAATGATACAAACCTTAGCCCCTTTGACCCACCTTGAAAAGGTAGCTACCCAAGGGGAGAGGCTAAAGCCTATATCAACCCATATCAAGTTGCATTTGTAACCGATGTTGTAAGATCTCGAATTTTAAGAAATAAAAGTCTAATGTAATTTATAATTATTATTTAAAAATTTCAAATGTTAAATTAATAATTGATCAAACGAACAATTAATTGAATAAGTGAGTTAATAAAAGAGGAAAGGATATAATTTTTAGCCATGTGGGGAGTATGCTGAAATTATTTTTCATATACTTCCAAGCCATTTCACATTTGTCTCACCAAAATTGTTTGTGATTGGTTGATTTATTAATGGGGGAACATGTGGGGTTGAAAGGAAGAAAAGAAAGAAAAGGAAGGAAGAAAAAAAAGAAGGGAGGAAGAAAAGGAAAGGGAGAAGCTCACGGGAAGAGTTAAGGGAAGAGAGAGAAAAGTATGGTGGAGGAATATTATGTGAATATACATATATAACAAACAAACACTCCTTATCACTCCCATCCATTTCCCTCCCTCGGTAGAAGAAAAAAAAAGAATAGAGAAGAGAGAAAAGATAATAGAGAAAGAGACAGGGGAAAGAGAAAGAAAGAAGAAAGAAGAAAGAAAAGGAAGAAGAAGATGAAGAAGATATTAAGAAAAAAGGTATGTTTAAAACCTTTTATTTATTTTTCTATTTAAGTTTTCATGAATTTTTATATAAAGAGATTTTTTTTATACTTGATTTAGATGATTTAAACTTGTATAAACAAGGATCAAACGAGAGAAATCTAAAAATCAAAAGAAGAACAAAATATGGAGATTTTCAGAAAAATTAGTTTACTACTTGATTTAGTAAAATCCATAACTATTTGTGTATAATGAGTTAGAAGATCAGCCATATATCAAACGAAAGCCCTGGAAGTAAGCTAAACATAAAAATTTGAATCACCCAAAAATTCTTTATGGATTTTTCATGGTGACAGTTTGAGTGAAACTAATCCAAAGGAGTTATAGCCCGAAAAATCAATTTTATTAAGCTCTATTGCGTGAGTTATAATTTTTAATTCGACCGTTGAATCGTTGTAATTTTTGGATATGTTATGAATATTTAATTTGAGTATGTCTACAAATTTTGAACCGTTAAAGATTAACGTATGATTTGTTATAAATTTTAAGAGGTGACTGATTCATAAATTGTTGTAGCAGAAATTTTCGGTAAGTCTTATCTCTATGTTAGAGTCAGAATTTGGAAATATTTTCTTCTAAAAAGTTGTAAAGAATTAAATTTTACATGGAAAGGTCATAAGATCCGTATTTTTTTAATAAAAGAGCTAATTATTGTGAATTATTGAAGTTTCTGAATATGGGAATTTATAATTAATTTATCGTAAAAAATTATTTGATGCTAAAATATTTTTACGGGAAGTTTATTATATCATATTAGAATTTTGTAAAATTTTGATGAATTATTGAAAAGTAAAAGTAATTATTATATTTTAAACTATTTATAGTTAGTTTGAAAATAGAAGAAATTCATAGAAAATTCTATGAATGATGAAAAATTATGAAAGTTGGTGAAAAATCTTATAATTTTTTTTATAATTTTTGACATTTTGAAAAAATATTGAATAACATAAATATTTATTGTATTTTTAAGCTATTTATGGTTAGTTTAAAAATAGAGTAAATTCATAGGAAATTCTATGAATGGTGAAAAATTATGAATTCTGCTGAAAAATATTATAATAATGTAAGATTAATATTGATAATGTTTTAAAGATATAAAAGTATGTGGAGTTAGTATTTCTATTTTGAAGCTATTAAATGATAGTTTTTATAAATAGAAATAATTATAGAAAATTGGTGTATAATCCGAAAAATGTGAAAATAGTTTAGAAAGTTCAGAATACTATTTTAAATATTTTAGATGTGTTAGTAAGCTCATGAGGTGTCGGAATGTAAACGCACAAGTAACGAATGAGTTATGATAAAAACAAAAATAATATTTTTGTCAAAGTAAAAATGGTGATAATATCATAATAGTGGATTGTTGTGAGACCCCAAATTTTATGAATAAAGATTTAAATATCTCGAAATATTTTTTTTGAATATTATGGTGTGGATTTGATATAATGTTATAGTTGTGGGTAATATTTATAAATTTTGCAAAGTATGCAAGTTTTTATTTAATATTCGATTGGTCGGAGAATATTCTTTTTGTCGGGGAATATCCGTACGTCGGCACAATCATTGGTGGACCCCACAACAAAAGTATTGTCGTAGTTAGAAAATGACATAATTATCTTTTTATAAAAATAACGGCGAAAGTGTTACCGTTAAAACTGTTGAACTACCCGATAGTAAAAGTACAGTAATACGTGTGGTTGCATAGTAGCACACGATATTGATTATTGATGCTTACATAAGAAGTCACTCAATTATACTCAATTATTACTCTGATGAATTGCTTGCATCATATCTCTCATATTATTGATTCAATTATTGTCATAGTATCATCTGTATAATATGTTATATTATTAAATCAATAATTGAGACGGCAAAGTTATTCATATTATTATTTGCAATATTGACAATGTCTAGAAGTTCTGTCAATGAGAGGTTTGGTCACCTAATTGGGCGTCAATAAGGAGAAATCCTTATCGGAAAGCCCCCTCTTACCTGGGAACGACCTGGTTATTAAATATTATGAATTATAATATTAATGATGAATAAATTCGTGTTGATTAAAGATGAAATTGATAGTTCTATTGTGTTAGAATTATTAGTGTTAGTGCAAATCAACTTTTATTTCGATAATAATTGATGTCTGGAGGTTATATTTGACCAATCGGGTAATTAACCGGATAAATGAGAAATTAATTGCTATTAATTCACATGATTATAACTATTTATTCACATGTGTCTACTATTGATTCACATTCATTTACTATTAGGGGAGTTGGTTCAAGATTGATAATACTTGCATGACTAAGTTTAAAATGGAGGTATAGATGGAGGTACTATACTGTAATTCTTATTTTCACATGTCTAGAACTATTGATTCACATGATTTACTATTAGGGGAGGTGGTGCAAGTTTGATAATACTTGTAGGACTAAATTAAAAATGAAGAAAAAGAGGAAGGTATTATACTGTAATATTTCGAGCCCCAAAACGTGCAATTATCGAAACTATATTTTCCTATAAATAGAAGCTCATTCATTCATTATTTTTCCCCAATTCACTAAAGCTATAGAGCAATTATTATAGAGGGAAATTATAGAGAGAAAGAAGAAGAGAAGTCTGCTACCTCACTATTCTAGTATCCAGTCTTCTTTTGAGGTAAGGGGTATTATTATTTCATATTAATGAAGAGAGTTATTTTCTTTCAATACTCGTAAGGGTTGTTATTCCATTCTTTATTATTATGGAATAACCTGTCTATGCGAAGTACCGTATACATGGTGAAATTCTTTTGTTATTCCATTCTTTATTATTCTGTTGGAATAACCTGTCTGTCCGGTCTATCGCATGCCTGGTGAATTCTACTTTTATTCTATTCTTTATTATTCTGTTGGAATATCCTGTCTGTGTGGATTACGCATGACATGGTTCCGTTCTTTATTATTCTGTTGGAATATCTTGTCTGTGTGGATTACGCATGACCTGGTTCCGTTCTTTATTATTCTGTTGGAATATCCTGTCTGTGCGGATTATGCATGACCTGGTTCACTTCTTTATTATTCTGTTTGAATAACCTGTCTATGTGGATTACCGCATACATGGTGAATGATCCTTCGTATTCATTCTTTATTAAATTATGGAAATGATCTGTCTACGTGGATTACCGCATGGCGGATGAAAATCCATTTGCAGTTTTGTATATTCTATTATACTAATATGGGATATCATTTCTTTTGTACTCGTCATGAAATATCATTTTCTTTGGTATTTTTCTGTTACGAGTTACTATTCACGGGTTACTATTCACCCGGTTACTATTCACTCTAGTATTATTCACTCGGGTATTCAGGGTAGTTTTCGTGCCGAAGTACTATTCACGAGTTACTATTCACGGATTACTATTCACCTAATTACTATTCACTCTAGTATCATTCACTCGGGTTTTCGAGACACTTTTCGTGTCGGGGTACTATTCACGGGGTACTATTCCCGAAGTACTATTCACAGGATACTATTCACCCGAAAAATATATTTCTTTTCTATCCAAATTATTTTTGGTTCATGAATATTATTATTGAATTTTACTCCACAAAGCAGTATCATGTTGACAATTTGGACGTTATTGATTCCTGGATAAATTAAATTATAAATCTTTAAAATTTATCCTTGAACTTGTTTATTGAATTATTATATCATTGTCATCATCCTCATGCTTATATTATGATGAAAGTCATCTTTGGCTTACGTGCATAGATGGACTTGGTATGATTATGACCAGAGATTATTCGGTATAATCATGACCGTAATGTGACGAATGATGTGGTAAAAGTCCTCATTGGCCTGTAGTGCATTGATGGACAGTTTTTGGTATGATTATGACCAAGGATTATTCGGTATAGTCATGACCATCGATGATTTAATGAATATCCTTGGCCGTGGTGGAGGAATGATTCGATGATGTGGTTTATTTTTTTAAGTTGAGTCTCAACGATAAAGTTGATAAAAACTTTTTAAATCATAGAAGATAGTAGATTTTATGATCTACTTGACTCTTCTAATGGATTGCTTATTTCTGCTACAGTTGTTGATCTAAAACTTGTTATCTATTGTATTCTATCAGTTGTTATACTGTTGAAGGCTAAGGATAATTTATTCTGCATTATCTTAGTCATAATATTTCTTACTGGGCTAGTTGAGCTCACCTTTCTTAGTTAGTTGGTAACTCTACTTGACTCTTTCTTTCATTGTTCTTTTCAGGAAATGAGAATATAGCTGGGACGAGTCGGGGAATGGAGTGATGGTCCAGGATAAATGGCTTTAGTATTCCTCACTATTCTACGAAATAATGTGATAATAATTGTAATGAGGACACCATTGAGTGTGGATATTGTCTAGACGACAATATTCTTGTTTAAACTCTCAGCTATGTTTTGTCGTATTTTACACGACTGTTGTATAATTAAGTTGTATTTGAATTTATGTACCATGTATCTGGAGACTCAAGATGGGTGATGTATACCTATTTTGGGGGCATCATAGTTGGTATCAAAGCTTAGGGATATGATCCCTGGCTGAGATGTGAGACAAGAACTAGGAGGGGAGAGACGGGGAATTCCTTTGCTAGTATGACCTACCTAAGTTTATTTGGTATTTAATTGGTCGATCAGAGTATAGGGATAATATGTGATATATTAATTAACCCTTGTTTTGTGTGACGGTGTTTGAAAATGGCATCCGAAATGTTAAGATCAAGATGAAGCACATAAGACCGCTGAGTCACTAACGATCAATACCGGTGATAATGTCTGCAGGAAGACAATAATCCTCAGGTAAATAACAACACCAATCAAATGATAAACTGTGACGCCCCCAAAATAGGTCCATTCCATCCAACCCATTCTGAGTCGCCAAATACATGGTACGAAATAACTACAACTTTATTAATACATTTGTCGTGCAAAATACGACAACATATATATTTGTGAGTTTAAATACAATTATTGTCTTCTAGACAATATACATACCAAATAAATCCTCATCACAATTATTTATACATTACTTTACAAAAATGGTGAGGACTACTAAACAACTCTCTCTATAACCATCATTCCATACCCCACTGCATTACTTCATTACATTCTCGCCTCCTGAGAAGAAAAATGGAACAAAAAGGAAAAGGGTGAGCTCAACTAGCCAAGTAAAGAATATTATGACTAAGATAATATACAACAAATTATCGTTAGTCTCCAATAGGAAAAAATCTAATAGAATACAATAGACAACCAGTTTTAAATCAACAACTGCAGCGGAAACAACAATTCATTAGAAGAGTTAAGTAGAGAATGCAAACTACTATCTTCTATATATGAGTTTAAAAGTCCATCGTCGATATTTTATCCCTGTAACATCAATCAATATATATCTGGAATCAAATATTCATCTTTGAACTACAGGCCAAAGATATTCATCAGTTGGTCATGTTCATCTAAACACTTGTTCATCTTTGCACTACGGGCCAAAGATATTAATCAGTCGATCATGTTCATCTCAACACCTGTTCATCTTTGCACTACGGGCCAAAGATATTCACAAGAAATCATTCATCTTTGCACTATAGGCCAAAAATATTCAGTAATAACATTATTTAGGACTGAGGATGATGAAAAATATTTTAAAGGAAACGAATCCAGTGAAACAAAAGAACAATTATTAAGGATTCATATTTTAAACAATCCAAGTTCAAAATACTTCATAAGTAATCGAGTGGAGTAAAATTCAAGAATGATCAAAACATGGATACAATCAAAGCTAGTATCCATAATAGATATTTTGGACAAAAAGAAGAAATTTTATTTTTTGGTGAATAGTCTACGTATTAAGTGAATAGTAACGTTATCGTGAATAGTCCGTGATCGTGAATAAGAACTCAGACACCAAAAGATAGAAATTTCACAAAAAACATCTTCACGCTTACGAATAGTACTCGTGAATAAGAACTCATGAATAGTAACTCATAAATAGTAACTCGTGAATAGTGACTCATAAATAGTAACCCCAAATCATGAAAAAGTTCCAAATTTGATAAAATTTCCAACCAATATTTCGGCGTAATGATATTGAAGAAATAATATCATTTTCGAATAAAATAACATCCCTTACCTCGAAAGACAAGACTTCTAGTTGAAACACCTGGATATAGGCTATGACTTGAACTTGCACCGTATAGCAATACTCAAAGTATACTCAAAATACTCACAAGAATACGATAATAATATAGAGAAAAACTTCAATTTACGGTGTGATTTTCAATTCTAACCTAAGCACCCTATTTATAGGAAAATGCTTTAGAACACCAAAAGTAGAAAATTTATTAAATATTATTATATTTTTCCAAAACTTCATACGCATGCTTTACCATCCGAACTCAGCCCCTATCACATGTTAAATGAGGGAAACAAAATGAAAAACACGTTTTGTAAATAAAAATAATTAAAACTTTCAAAAATCAATTATTTGAACTTGAACTTCAATAATTCATAATAAATAGCCTTTTATCAGAAAAATTCAAATCACGCGAATTTTTATAGGAAATTCAATTCTCTACAACTTTGCGAAGAAAGTTTTTCAAATTTCAAACAAAATTGATCAAAATCCATAAACAGACGATTTTTACATGCTATAATCAAATTTCTATCGATAATTGTGTCCACCAACACACAAAATATGTGTTAAACATTTAATGCCACAAAAATACTCTTCCTCCTCATATACTCATATATCCCACACTCATTATAAAATATCACCGTTAATATATTATGAAAATAATATATTTAAATGAATTATTTTATCGAGAAAAAGATAAAATATTAATTTTCAACAATTGTCATTTTAAAATTTTTTCTCCGCTCTATATCCACATAAAATTAATATTTTCCTCATCATATAAATCAATAATTAATTATTCACAAATAATATTACGAATCACAAAGATCTTGACAACCAGTAGTTCCCGGAAAGAGGGGCTTTTCGATAAGAATTTCTCCTTACTAATACAGATTAGGTGACCAAACCTCTCCTTAGATGCGAACTTTCTAGACATTTCCAATAATGTTATCCAATAATATTATTTAGATAATATGAATTATTGCTCGATAATGAAAAATACCGTGTAATGACAATTATTGAAACAACAACAATATATAAAATATCAACGCAAAGACAATTATTAAATCAATAAAATCTTTGAGCAAGAATTCTCAGTAACCATTATTGAGTAGTGCCTTCTTACGTAAGAATCAATAATTGGTGCAATACTGGTGCTACTCTCGTTCAACAACGCGTATTAGTGTGTTTTAACCACCGGTATTCCATTCAAGATAATACTGGTAACAACTACTGTAGTTATTTATAAACAACTTATATTTGTCGTTTCTTCATCCAATCGCTTTTAGTTATGGGGCCCACAAAAGATCTGCTACCGTCGTATACGAATATTCCCCGAAACATTCTGAATATTCCACAACCAAACGAATATTCCCAGAAGCGATAATAAATATTTTATAACCACTTTCTTATTCAAATATTTATGTATTTTACCCATAACTATCCACATTAATCAAATCAACCCTTACTATTTCAAAATAATAAATAGAGGAAAATAAATTTCATTTATTAATAATTTGGGGTCTTACAACCTCCCTCCTTATGAAATTTCGTCCTCGAAATTGGCGTCACGATACTGGTGTTTTCGAAAAGATGAGAATACCTCGCTTTCATTTCCGTTTCCAACTCCCGGTCATTTCCTCAATAGCATGGTTTCTCCACAAAACCTTAACTTGTGGTATAACCTCAGATACATGGGACATGTTCTTTCCTATCTAAGATCTTGACAGTACCTCCTCGTGCGTTAAGTCTTCTTGACTATCTCGTCCTGGTTCTAACTCAATGACGTGGTTCGGTCGTCCATATATTTACGTAACATCGATCGTGAAAAAACGTTATGAACACGCGTCGTACTTGGCGGTAAAAACAAGTCTATAGGCCACGCCCCTATTCGATCGAGAATTTCAAATGGATTAATAAATTGAAGGTTTAAGCTTTCCTCACCTCACCGATTCTCGCTTTTGAAATAACAACTTCTTGCACCTCCTTCTTCAAATTCATCACTCGGGTGTGTAGCTTGAATGACTTTAACTTTATCGATTAAAGTCGATTATACTCGTATATCATCACGTGGGTACCTAGAGTTTTCATCTCCATCTCTATTATTTGTAAATTATACGAAATTAGTCTTTGACAATATCATACTTTCGTGCTTGTATCGATCTTCTACTCAACACGTCATTTACCACGTTAAGCTTTTCCGGGATGGCATGGTCGAACATGTGTCTTTGAATGAGTCTCCTCTTGAGTTCTTGAAGCTCTTCCCACATTCCTTTCTCCATTCGAATTTTGTATCTCTACGAGTCACCAAGTTAATGGAATAGCGATTCGAGAATATCCTTCAACGAATCTCCGATAATAACCAACTAAGCCTGAAAGCTACGTATTTCGATTACCGCTTAGGTTGTTCTCAATCGTGACTCATATCCCAACCTTGGATAAGCGTTACAATGACACCTATCGGTTTACTATCGCACGAATATGGTGTCCCCTACGAGAGAGTCGGCTTTGGTGCATTCCACAAAGGAAGTCACCGGATAAAGGCTCGGTACCAAATTCTATAGTTGAATTTTTAACTCACGAAGTTCAATAGGAGCCATTCGATATGAGATTTTAGAAATGAGTTTTGTCTTAGGGTTCAAAAGTCGATACAAAATTTAATATCGAACTTTGGGAGTAAGCCAAGAAATTCTTCAGAAATACGTCGGAAAAATCAATAACAACAGAATATTATTCAAATCGACGTGTCTTTATTCAAATCCATAACATGGACTAAGAAAACTTGACATCCATAATAAACGAATGACTTCATGGCGATATGAAAATGTTTGACTACAATGGTTTGATTGCTTGAATTGAATAACGAGGTTGCTTAGGAATATGAAAACTAACAACCTTACGAAAGTAATCAATTTCGGCGTGATGAGTAGTTAACCTTAAAATCACATCAAAAGCAAATATCTCTATAGAAATAAGGTTAACGGTAATGTGATAGTGCCAACTGAATCAAGCAAGATTTCAAAACAACGAATGTAATGAAAGTTTCTCCTAACGGATTCTCCATAAATAGGTCAAAGTCTAATTTCTCCGTAGTCAAGTTCAAACTTTGAGCGCAAGCAAGAGAGATAAAAGAATGGGTAGAACCGCTATCTAGTAAGGTATAAACTTCGCAAGAATTTATAATTAACTAACCTGTGCTAACCGTTCGGGTTCCTCGCATTTTAACCGGTCACAAAAACGCTCTTCCGAGAACCGTTGACTTTGACTTTTTGGGACATCCTTTTGAGTCACCATTCCGCTTGATTTGGTTTCGATCTGCGTCTGATCTCGAGCGATATGTCCTTCTTTTCCACAATTATAGCATACCTTAAACTGTTGTAGGCGGTTTGGGGTGATATGTCCTCTTTCCGCATTTGTAACATACGACCGTGGTCGTTCTCCTCCCTTAGAACCAATTCTTTGTCGGCTGACCGTCGTCTTCACATGGTCATTGTTAAATCTCCTCTTTTTAAATCTCCTCCCGACTTCGCTTCTTCTATTTTCATGGCCACGATTACCACCAGGAGTGGTTACCACCTTTGTCCGTATTCTTCTTTCTCCGTTTGGTTATCGTTATTACGATGGTACTTTGCTATTTTCGGTATGATCCTGGTTATGGTCCCTCGGTTGAACGTACTCGTTATCTCGCTCTAACAATGAGCCTGTTGACAACATCTGAATAGAGAAAATTTATGAGAAATGATATCTTGGCGTATCTTAGGGTTTCAAACCTCTCAAAATATCCGCGTCATCGTTCCTCATTCTCCACCAAATGAGGTGCAAACTGGATAACTCATGCGAACTTCTCCTCGTCTTGGGACACTATCATGTTATTCTGCTCCAGTCTAATAAACTCCACTTCCTTCATATATATTGAATACTTTCGGGGAAGTACTTGTCATTGATATGTTTCTGAAACATCTCCCATGACATGTTGAGTCACGGTTGGATGGAGTGCGCTTCACGATTCCCACCAATGTCTCCCTCATTCTGAACATAAAAGTAGCGAATGGAACTTTCGTTCCTCCGTGCATTCCAAGACATCGAATATCTTGGTAATTTGTTTGACCCACGTCTCGCGCTTAATTGGATCCGGCTTTCCCAGAAATGCAGTGGTCCCAACTCTTTGAATTGCTTGGGCTGTGACCACCCATGAATTACTATCATTTCCTCCTCAGTATTTTGAACACGAGTCTCCTCGTGCGATTTTGCATGAATCGCAAAAAGCTTCTAAACATCCCTCGTTCATCATCTATTCGCTCGGTGGTGTTGTTCACGGGAGGTACATTACCGACTGTTGCACGTTCTCCTCGTTGGTAAAATACAGGAGCATCCACGGTCTCATTTACTCCATTCGTTAATATTCTCGATTCGACATTTTCAAATCTTGTCATAAAACAAGGGTTAATTAAAGAAATCAATATATCACATAATATCCCTATATACTAACCAACTAACAAATAAGCTTAGGTAGGACACAATAGCGAAGGATTTACTCGTCTCTCCCCTCTTAGTTCTATTCCCCGATCTCCGCCAGAGATCATATCCCTAAGCTCTGATACCAACTGTGACGGCCCCAAAATAAATCCATTCCATCCAACCCATTCTCGAGTGCCAAATACATGGCATGCGAAATAACTACAACTTTATTAAAACATTTGTCGTGCAAAATAGACAACATATATATTTGTGAGTTTAAATACAATTATTGTCTTTTAGACAATATACGCATTACTAAATAAATCCTCATCACAATTATTTATACATTACTTTACAAAATGGTGAGGACTACTAAACAACTCTCTCTATAACCATCATTCTATACCCCGACTAGTACTGCTACATTCTCGCCTCACGAGAAGAAAAATGGAACAAAAAGGAAAAGGGTGAGCTCAACTAGCCCAAGAAGAATATTATGACTAAGATAATATACAACAAATTATCGTTAGTCTCCAACAGGAAAAATCTAATAGAATACAATAGACAACCGGTTTTAAATCAACAACTGCAATGAAACAACAATTCATTAGAAGAGTTAAGTAGAGAATGCAAACTACTATCTTCTATATATGAGTTTAAAAGTCCATCGTCGATATTTTATCCCTCTGTAACATCAATCAATATATATCCGAATCAAATATTCATCTTTGAACTACAGGCCAAAGATATTCATCAGTTGGTCATGTTCATCTAAACACCTGTTCATCTTTACACTACGGGCCAAAGATATTAATCACCGGTATGTTCATCTCAACACTGTTCATCATCTTTGCACTACGGGCAAAGATATTCATCAAGAAATCATTCATCTTTGCACTACAAGCCAAAGATATTCAGTAATATCATCATTTAGGACTGAGGGTGATGAAAAATATTTTAAAGGAAACGAATCCAGTTAAACAAAAGAACAATTATTAAGGATTCATATTTTAAAAAATCCAAGTTCAAAAATACTTCATAAGTAATCAGAGTGGAGTAAAATTCAAGACTGATCAAAACATGGATACAATCAAAGCTAGTATCCATAATAGATATTTTGGACAAAAAGAAGAAATTTCATTTTTCGGTGAATAGTGCCGTATTCGTGAATAGTGTCGTATACGTGAATTGTGACTCCCCCAAAATAGGTATACATCACCCATTCTGAGTTGTCAATACATGGTACAGAAACAACTACAACTTTATTATTACAACATATAAACTGTGAGTTTAAATACAGATATTGCCATCTAGACAATATTCACACGCAAAAAAATCTCCATCATAATTATTGATACATTATTTTACAAAAATGGTGAGGACTACTAAACAACTCTCTCTAGAACCTTCATTCCATACCCCGACTAGTACTCGCTACATTCTCGCCTCCCGGAAGAAAAATGGAACAACAAGGAAAAGGGTGAGCTCAACTAGCCCAAGAAAGAATATTATGACTAAGATAATATACAACAAATTATCGTTAGTCTTCAACGAGGAAAAATCTAATAGAATCTGATAGACAACAAATTTTAAATCAATATTCGCAGTGGAAAAAAATAATTCATTAGAAGAGTTAAGTAGAGAATGCAAACTACTATCTTCATGTATGAATTTAAAAGTTCATCGCTCATCTTTTATCCTCAGTAACATCAATCAATATACATCCGAATCAAATATTCATCTTTGCACCTACGAGCCAAAGATATTCATCGATTAATTAAGTATTTCATCTAAACACTGCTCATCTTTGCACTACGGGCAAAGATATTCATCGAAAATCATTCATCTTTACACTACAGAGCCAAAGATATTAAAGAATATTTTTAAAGAAATATTTTTAAAGAAATGAATCCAAAGAAAACAAAATGACAAGGATTAAGGATTAAGGATTCGTACTTTTTTTATCCATGTCCAAAATACCTCAAAAATAATCATAGTGGTGTAAAATTCAAGAATGATCAAAACATGGATACAATCAAAGCTAGTATCCAAAATAGATATTTTTGGACGAAAAGGAAAATTTTCATTTTTGATGAATAGTCTTAGTATTCGTGAATAGTATCAGTATACGTGAATAATAAAGGTCGATACGTGAATAAGAACCCCAGACACTAAAAGTTCCAAATTTGATTAAAAATTCAGATCAATACTTCGGCATCATGATATTAGAATAAATAATATCATTAAAAAAAATAATATCATTTACCTCGAAAGATCAGTACTTCTAGCTGAAACACCGAATATAGGCTATGACTTGAACTTGCACCGTATAGCAATACTCAAAGTATACTCAAAATACTCACAAGAATACGCTCGATAATATAGAGAGAAAACTTCAGTTTAAATTGTGATTTTCAATTCTAACCTAAGCACCCTATTTATAGGAAAATGCTTAGAACACCAAAAATAGAAAATTTAATATAATAATAATATATATATACAAATTTGTCTATGCACCTAGAACCATCTGAATTCAAAGAATGGCATGTGTTTAATGAGGCTAACCAAACACAAAAAATGTTTTTTAATTAAAACAATTAAAACTTCCAAAAATCAATTATTTCAGAGCTTTGGAACTTAAATAATTTATAATAAATAGCTCTTTTATCAGAAAAATTAGAAAACCACGACTATCCATAGGAAATTCCATTATCTACAACTTTGCAGAAGGAAGTTTTTCCAAATTCCAAACAGAAATTGACCGAAATTCACAAACAGGCGATTTTACATGCTATAATCAAATTTCAGTCAAGAAATGGGGTCCACCGACATGTTTAACATGTTTTAAACATTTATTGTAACAAAAATACTCTTCCTCCTCGTATACTCATATATCCCACATTCGTTGTAAAAATATCACCATTATTATATTATTAAAATATAATAATATATTTAAATGAATTATTTTATCAGAAAAAGATAAAATTTCAATTTTCAACAATTATCACATTAAAAATTTTCTCCATCTATATCCACATAAAATCAATATTTTCCTCATCATATGAATCAATAATTAATTATTCACAAATAATATTACGAGAATCACAATATTGATGACGAGTGCGGTTCCTCAAGGGGCTTTCCAATAAGAATTTCTCTCACTTTTGAAAGCGCAATTAGGTGACCAAACCTCTCCTTAAATGAACTTTCTAGACATTGCCAATAATGTTATCTAATAATATTATTCAGGATAATATGAATTATTGCTTCGATAATGAAAAATACCGTGTAATGACAATTATTGAAACAATGACAATATAAAATATCAACGCAAAGAATTATTAAATCAATAAAATAATTGAATAAGAATTATCAGTAACCATTATTGAGTAGTGTCTTCTTACGTAAGAATCAATAATTGGTGCAATACTGTGTATCTTCTTGTGTTTTTAACCGTCGAGTATTTTTAATATGATAATTGTAGTAATGACAACTTATATTTATCGTTTTCTTCATCCAATCGCTTTCATTATGGGGCCCACAAAAGATCATATAAATCATTTAATATTCCCAAGCAATGAAGAATATTCCACGACCAAACGAATATTCCCCGACAAACAATGAATATTTTATAACCACTTACTTATTTTGAAATATTTAAGTATTTTACCCATAACTATCTACATTAATCAAATCAACCCTTACTATTTCAAAATAATAAATAGAAAAATTAAATTTCATTAATAATAAGTTGGGGTCATACATGAATAGTCTTAGTATCGTGAATAGTAACTCAGACACCAAAGATAAAATTTCACAAAAAAACATCTTCACGCTTACGTGAATAGTACTTATGAATAAGAACTTCATGAATAGTAACTTCGTGAATAGTGACTCATGAATAGTAACTCGTGAATAATAACCCCATCATGAAAAAGTTCCAAATTTGATAAAAATTTCCAACCAATATTTCGGCATAATGATATTGAAGAAATAATATCATTTTCGAATAAAATAACATCCACTTACCTCGAAAGACAATCTTACAGTTGAAACAGAATATAGGCTATGACTTGAACTTGCACCGTATAGCAATACTCAAAGTATACTCAAAATACTCACAAGAATAAACTCGATAATATAGAGAGAAAACTTGGATTTACGGTGTGATTTTCAATTCTAACCTAAGTACCTATTTATAGGAAAATCTTAGAACACCAAAAATAGAAAATTTATTAAATATTATTATATTTTTTCCAAAACTTCATACGCATGCTTTACCATCTGAACTCAGCCCCTATCATATGTTAAATGAGGGAAACAAAATGAAAAACACGTTTTTGTAAATAAAAATAATTAAAACTTTCAAAAATCAATTATTTTGGAACTTCGGAACTTCAATAATTCATAATAAATAGCCCTTTTATCATAAAATTTGAATCTCGCGACTTTTTATAGGAAATTCAATTCTCTACAACTTTGCGTAAGAAAGTTTTCTAAATTCCAAACGAAATTGACCAAAATCCATAAGCAGGCGATTTTACAGGCTATAATCAAATTTCTGTCAATAATTGTGTCCACCAACACACAAAATATGTGTTAAACATTTAATGCCACAAAAATACTCTTCCTCCTCATATACTCATATATCCCACATTCATTATAAAAATATCACAGTTAATATATTATTAAAATAATATATTTAAATGAATTATTTTATCGAGAAAAAGATAAAATATTAATTTTCAACAATTGTCATTTTAAAATTTTCTCCATCTATATCCACATAAAATCAATATTTTTCTCATCATATAAATTAATAATTAATTATTCACAAATAATATTACGAATCACAAGATCTTGCAACTAAGTAGTTCTGTGGAGGAAAGAGGGGCTTTCGAATAAGAATTTCTCCTTCTTGGCAGCATGATTAGGTGACCGGACCTCTCCTTAGACGTAACTTTCTAGACATTGCCAATAATGTTATCCAATAATATTATTCGAGATAATATGAATTATTACTCCGATAATGAAAAATCTTGTGTAATGACAATTATTGAAACAACAATAATATAAAATATCAATATGACAATTATTAAATCAATAAAATAATGAGCGATAATTCTCGTAACCATTATTGAGTAGTGCCTTCTTACGTAAGAATTAATAATTGGTTAAATACAAATATCTTCTTGTTCGACAATGGCGTATTAGTGTGTTTTAACCACCGGGTATTCCAACAGTATTAAAGGTAACAACTACGTCGTTATTTATAAACAACTTATATTTGTCGTTTTTTTCATCCAATCGCTTTCCGTTATGGGGCCCACAAAAGACTGCGCCGTCATACGAATATTCTCCGACAGTACAAATATTCCACGACCAAATGAATATTCCCCGACAATAATGAATATTTTTGTAAGACCCCAAATTATTAATAAATAAAATTTATTTTCCTCTATTTATTATTTTGAAATAGTAAGGGTTGATTTGATTAATGTGGATAGTTATGGGTAAAATATGCAAATATTTCGAATAAGCAAGTGGTTATAAAATATTCATTATCGTCGGAGAATATTCGTTTGGTCGTGGAATATTCGTGATCGCTTCGAGAATATTCGTATTGACGGCCAGCCTTTTGTGGGCCCATAACTGAAAGCGATTGGATGAAGAAAACGACAAATATAAGTTGTTTATAAATAACTGGCGTAGTTATTACCAATTATCTTGTTGGAATACCCGGTGGTTAAAACACACTAATACGCCGTTGTTGAAAGATGGCACACGATATTGCACCAATTATTGATTCTTACGTAAGAAGGCACTACTCAATAATTATTACGATTTAATTCTCATTGATATTTTATTTTATTGATTCAATAATTGTTGCGTTGATATTTTATATCATTGTTGTTTCAATAATTGTTATCACACAATATTTTCCATTATCGAAGCAATAATTCATATTATCCTAATAATATTATTAGATAACATTATTGGCAATGCCTAGAAAGTTCTGCTTAAGGAGAGGTTTGGTCACCTAATCAATACCAAGAAGAAGAAATTTTATTGAAAGCCCTCTTTCCTAGAGAACTACCGGTTGCCAAAGATCGCGATTGTGTAATATTATTTGTGAATAATTAATTATTGATTTATATGATGAGGAAAATATTGATTTTATGTGATATAGATGGAGAAAATTTTTAAAATGACAATTGTTGAAAATTAATATTTTATCTTTTTCCTCGATAAAATAATTCATTTAAATATATTATTTTAATAATATATTAATCAGTGATATTTTTACAACGAATGTGGGATATATGAGTATACGAGAGGAAGAGTATTTTTGTTGCAATAAATGTTTAAAACATGTTAAACATGTCGGTGGACCCCATTTTTTGACCGAAATTTGATTATAGCACGTAAAATCGCCTTGCTTTGTGGATTTCTTGGCCAATTTTTGTTTGGAATTTGGAAAACTTTCTTCCGCAAAGTTGTAGAGAATTGAATTGCCTATAAAAATTTGCGAGATTCAATTTTCCGATAAAAGAGCTATTTATTGTGAATTATTGAAGTTCAAGTTCAAATAATTGATTTTTGAAGTTTAAAATATTTTTAATTACAAAAACGTTTTTTTCCATTTTGAAACTTATTTAACATGTGTTAGGGTGGCTGAGTTCAGATTCTTGATGCGTAGGAAGTTGTAGAAAAAATTATAATATTAATTTATTAAATTTTCTACTTTCGTGTTCTAAGCAATTTCCTATAAATAGGTGCTTAGGTTAGAATTGAAAATCACACCGTAAATCAAGTTTTCTCTCTATATTATCGAGTTTATTCTTGTGAGTATTTTGAGTATACTTTGAGTATTGCTATACTATGTATGAGTTCAAGTCATAGCCTATATCCTGTTTTCAACTAAAGATCTGCTCTTCGAGGTAAGTGGATGTTATTTTCTTCTCAAATGATATTATTTCTTCAATATCATTATCTTTGAAATATTGGTTGGAATTTTTTATCAAATTTGGAACTTTTTCATGTCTGGGTTACTTATTCATGAGTTACTATTCACGAAGTTACTATTCATGAGTTACTATTCACAAGTTACTATTTACTTAGTACTATTCATAAAGGCGTGAAGATGTTTTTTTGTGGAATTTCTATCTTTTGGTGTCTGAGTTACTATTCACGATACTAAGACTATTCACGATATACTTTAGACTATTCACTTAATCACTTCAAGACTATTCATTCAAAAAATGAAAATTTTTCTTTTAAATTTATCTATTCCGGATACTAGCTTTGATTGTATCCATGTTTTGATCATTCTTGAATTTTACACCCTATGATTATTTTTGAGGTATTTTTGGGCGTGGATAAAACAAAGTACGAATCCTTAATCCTTAATCCTTGTCATTTTTGTTTCACCGGATTCGTTTCTTTAAAAATATTTTCATCATCTTCATCTTAAATGATGATATTATTGAATATCTTTGGCCTTGTAGTGCAAAGATGAATGATTTCGAAGAATATCTTTGGCCCGTAGTGCAAAGATGAACAGTGTTTAGATGAACATGATCAATCGATGAATATCTTTGGCTGTGAGTGCAAAGATGAATATTTGATTCGGATGTATGTTGATTGATGTTACAGGATAAAAGATAGATTTACGAACTTTTAAATTCATACATAGAAGATAGTAGTTGCATTCTCTACTTAACTCTTCTAATGAATTATTATTTCATTGCGAATATTGGTTTAAAAACTTGTTGTCTATTGTATTCTATTAGTTTTTTTTCCGTTGAAGACTAACGATAATTTGTTGTATATTATCTTAGTCATAATATTCTTTTTACCGGGCTAGTTGAGCTCACCTTTTCCTTGTTGTTCCATTTTTTCTTCTCGGGAGGCGAGAATGTAGCGAGTACTAGTCGGGGTATGGAATGAAGGTTCTAGAGAAAGTTGTTTAGTAGTCCTCACCATTTTTGAAAAATAATGTATCAATAATTATGATGGGGATTTATTTGCGTGTGGATATTGTCTAGATGGCAATATCTGTATTTAAACTCATAGTTTATATGTTGTAATAATAAAGTTGTAGTTATTTCTGTACCATGTTTTTGGCGACTCAAAATGGGTTGGATGGAATGGACCTATTTTGGGGGCGTCACAATTTTATAACCACTTGCTTATTCGAAATATTTGCGTATTTTACCCATAACTATCCACATTAATCAAATCAACCATTACTATTTCAAAATAATAAATAGAGGAAAATAAATTTCATTTATTAATAATTTTGGGTCTTACATAAACGATGGGATATTCAGAGGCTTTATATAATTTATGCAACATCAGGTAAGAGAGACTCCTGTTCAAAATATAGGTGGAAATAATGGCAACCCATAGACCTGGCAAAAGAGGCCCAGCCCACTGGGTTGGGCCGACCTGCCTTCCACTCACGGTAGGCGTTGAGCTTCAGATTGTTTAGCCCATGAAAATCTGCGAGGCGTTTTAGCTGGCTTGTGCATGGTGGCTCACCTTATCTACCATGACATAATTTCTTCTTTTTTTTTTTTATACAAAATTTTGATACTTGTGGGTTATGAGGCTTGAACACAAGACTTGTAAATAAATAAATAAGAGTTCAAACCCTTTGAAAGTTATATTGATTAGCAACACCTACCATTTACAATTGATTATATAGTAGAAATAAAAAAAATTCAATCTTTCTGTTTAGTAAAAAGTAATTATCCATAAATGATTAGACTTCAAAGTTGATGTGGATTTTGGGTCCTTTTCTAAATCAGAGCTATATATATGCCTATATGGGATCAACATTAATTGTCAATGGGTTTTGAAATTAATGACTTGAGCTCCATCTTATCATCTCCGTAGCTTATGCCGTGGGACACGACTTTGGTAGCTAGCAAGGCATTTTTCAATTCTTACACTACTACAAGTCGTAAATCATGTGTAGTAAATGTATCTAACGTAATAAGGTTCATCGCTATATGTTTATAAAAATAATTTATTTAATTAAATGGACATGCATGTCACCGAGTATACTGATTAAGCGGACAATCGAGGTGACATATGTATTAAGAAGTTGAATGAAATATGAAAAAAAAGATATATTGTGAATATTTATATAAAGTTATGAATAAGTAGAATTATTGTTTATATTAAGCAGACAATGTTTATATGTATTAGAATTATTGTTTATTATAAATTATTTTATTATTTTTAATATTTATTATTATTACTATTTTGGTGTAGCAAAATTTTACAAAAAAAATAGGGGAAGAAGCTCATGGTAGGTAAAGGCCGATGACAAACATGCCACGGCCCTCACATTTTCGACCGCCAAAACTCAGGCCCTTTTGGCCCACCTTACTTCACGGCCTTCTTCTTCGGGCGAATTCCGCCCGCCTCACTTCGTTGCCACCTCTCTAGAACCCACGGCCTGGTGAGTCAGGCCATTAGCGATTCAAGGAGCTGGGACCACCAGAGTTTTTGGGAAAGTCAGAACCACTTAAGGTGGAGACGTGGTTAAAGCAGATCACTAAGATATTTGATGTCTTGGGATGCTCCGAGGAGCAAAAGGTTCCCTTTGTCACCTTTATGTTGCGTGAAGAGGTAGATTATTGGTGGGAATCTGTAAAGCGTACCCAGCTTGACGCACTCAAGATGTCTTGGGAGAAGTTCCAAGAGTTGTTCAATGACAAGTACTTTCCTGAAAGTATTTGTCACATGAAGGAGGTGGAGTTTATCAAGTTGGAGCAAAACAATATGACCGTGTCGCAATACGAGGCTAAATTTGCGGAGTTATCCCAGTTTGCATCCCATTTGGTCGATAATGAGGAGCGAATGACGCGAATGTTTTTAAGAGGTTTGAAATCCGATATACGTCAATACCTCATTTCTCACAAACAAACTTTGTTTATATTCGGATGTTGTGAATAGGCTCTCGATTATTGGGCGCGATAATGAGTTAACCTGACAACCAAAAGGCAACGACCAACAACACGATAATAATCGTCATGCGGCAGGGCAACGGCCATTGGAACAATGATAACCATCGTGGGGAAAATTATCATGCCAAAAATGGTAACCACTTCGGTGGTAATCATGGCCAAGATAATAGAAGTGGAAATTTCAAGAAGAGAAGGTTCAACAACGATGGAAAGACAAAGAAGACCAACACCCGCTTTCAAGGAAGGAGAACGACCACCAATTGTATGCTTCAAATGCGGAGGGAGGACATATCAGTCAAACTGCGTGATGCGATCCAAAACATGTTACAATTGTGGAAAAGAAGGTCACCTAGCCCGATTTTTTCGTGCACCAAAGTCAAGTCCAGCTGGGACGGTGGCACCAAAGGCGGATACGGACAAAACAAAGTCGGTGGTTTCAAGAAGAGCGTTTTTCATGACTTCTAAAAAAGCGAGTAACCCGAACGAAGTTAGCACAGTTTAGTTAATTATAAATTCTTGCGAAATCTATACTTTATTAGATACCGTTTCTACACATTCTTTTATCTCTCTTGCTTGTGCTCAACGTTTAAATTTGACCCCAGAGAAGTTAGACTTTGACTTATTGGTTGAAACTTCATTAGTAGAAACCTTCACTGTTTATAAATCTTGTTGATTCAAATCGACACTTTCACTTTACCTGTCGATCTTATCTCTTTGAAAATACTTGCCTTTGATGTGATTTTAGGAATCGATTGTTTAACTACTCATCATGTTTTTCGTATGGTTGTTAGCTTTCATATTCATAACCAATATATTATGCGAATTCAAGCAACCAAACCCTAAAGGCAATCACTATCATACCAAGCCATAAGTAAAGAGCCTCGAGCCTTTATCTGGTGACTTCCAAGTCTTGGAATACACCGAAGCAAGAATATCCGTAGGAGACGTCGTGAATAACGGTGGCAAGTGGATAGATATCAATGTGACGTGTTATCCAAGTCTTGGATGAGGGTCACAGTTTTGACTGATATTTCTATTGTTAATAAATTTCCTGACGTATTCCTGAAGACTTCTTAGCTTACCCCTAGAGCGTGAAATCGAATTTTGTATTGACCCCAGTACAAAACCCATTTCTAAAACCCTCAAATATTTCTTCAACTAAAATGAACGTAACATACGCCAAAGACGTTGGCTCGAGTTGTTGAAGATTACGATCATACCATTCAATATCATTGTGGAAGAGAGAACGTGGTAGCTGACGCGTTGAGTAGAAGATCGTATCGTTCTGTTGCGATGTTGTTAACACAAAAACCCATTTTGTATAACTTACAAATGATGAAGATAGAGTTAAAGATTCTAAGGACCCACGTGGTGATATCAAATATACGAGTATAATCGACTTTAATCGATAAAGTTAAAGCCGTGCAAGCTACATACTCAGAGCTGATGAATGTGAAGAAGAAGGTTCAAGAGGGCATTATTCTAGAAGCAAGAATCGATGAAGAGAGGAAATCTCAACCCTCGATTTTATTGGCCCATTTGAAATCCTTGATCGAGTAGGAACTGTGGCCTATAGACTCATTTTACCGCCAAGTATGTCGCGTGTTCATAACATTTTTCACGTTTTGATGTTACGTAAATATGTGGATGACCCGAACCACGTTATTAAATTAGAACTAGACGAGATAGCAGAAGATTTAACGTATGAGGAGATACGTGTTAAAATCTTGGATAAGAAGGAACGTACTCAACACTCAAAGGTTATACCTCAAGAGTTAGAATCTAAAATGAAGTCAATGTATCCTCATCTCTTCGGCATACTAGGTACGTACGTAAATTTCGAGGGCAAAATTTCATAAGGAGGGGAGATTGTGAGACCCCAAATTTTATGAATAAAGATTTAAATTTCTCAAAATATTTTTTTTGAATATTATGGTGTGGATTTGATATAATGTTATACTTGTGGGTAATATTTATAAATTTTGCAAAGTATGCAAGTTTTTATATAATATTCGATTGGTCGGGGAATATTCTTTTTGTCGGAGAATATCCGTACGATTGCACAATCATTGGTGGACCCCACAATAGAAGTATTATCGTAGTTAGAAAATGACAGAATTATCTTTTTATAAAAATAACGGCGAAAGTTTTACCATTAAAACTGTTGAACTACCCGGTAGTAAAAGTACGGTAATACGCGTTGTTGCATAGTAGCACACGGTATTGATTATTGATTCTTACGTAAGAAGTCACTCAGTTATACTCAATTATTGCTACAGTAATTGTTGCATCATATCTCTCATATTATTGATTCAATTATTGTCACAGTATCATCTGTATAATATGTTATATTATTAAATCAATAATTGAGATGGCAAAGTTATTCATATTATTATTTGCAATATTGATAATGTCTATAAGTTCTGTCAATGAGAGGTTTGGTCACCTAATTGCACGCTAATAAGGAGAAATCCTTATAGGAAAGCCCCCTCTTTCCTAGGAATGACCTGGTTATTAAATATTGTGAATTATAATATTAATGATGAATAAATTCGTGTTGATTAAAGATGAAATTGATAGTTCCATTGTGTTAGAATTATTAGTGTTACTGAAAATCGACATTTATTTCGATAATAATTGATGTCTGAAGGTTATATTGACCAATCGGGTAATTAACCGGATAAATGAACAATTAATTGCTATTGATTCACGTGATTATAACTATTTATTCACATGTGTGTACTATTGATTCACATTCATTTACTATTAGGGGAGTTGGTGCAAGATTGATAATACTTGCATGACTAAGTTAAAAATGGAGGTATAGATGGAGGTACTATAACGTAATTAAGTATTTTCACATGTCTGAACTATTGATTCACATGATTTACTATTAGGGAGGTGGTGCAAGTTTGATAATACTTGCAGGACTAAATTAAAAATGAAGGAAAAGAGGAAGGTATTATACTGTAATATTTCAAGCCCCAAAACATGCAATTATCGAAACTATATTTTCCTATAAATAGAAGCTCATTCCTTCATTATTTTCACCAATTCACTAAAGCTATAGAAGCAATTATTATAGAGAGAAATTATAGAGAGAAAGAACAAGAGAAGTCTCACTACCTCACTATTCCAAAGATTCATTCTTCTTTTGAGGTAAGGGGTATTATTCTTTCGTATTCATGAAGAGAGTTATTTTCTTTCAATACTCGTAAGGGGTTGTTATTCCATTCTTTATTATTATGGAATAACTTTGTCTATCTGGCACCGTATACATGGTGAAATTCTTTTGTTATTCTATTCTTTATTATTCTATTAGAATAACTCATGTCTGCATCGATCTATCGCATGCACGATGAATTCATTGTTATTCCATTCTTTATTATTACATTTGGAATATCTTGTCTGTGCGGATTACGCATGACCTGGTTCCGTTCTTTATTATTTTGTTGGAATATCCTGTTTGTGCGGATTACGCATGACCGTGTTCTGTTCTTTATTATTCTATTGGAATATCTTGTCGTTGCGGATTACGCATGACCTGGTTCCATTCTTTATTATTCTGTTATTCCATTCTTTATTTTTCTGTTGCGAGTTACTATTCACGGGTTACTATTCACTCTAGTATTATTCACTCGGGTATTCGGGGCAGTTTCCGTGCCGGAGTACTATTCATGAGTTACTTATTCACGGGTTACTATTCACCGATTACTATTCACTCTAGTATCATTCACTCAGTATTCTGGACACTTTTTAGGTAATCAAATTACTATTCAGAAGTATTATTCATGGGGTACTATTCACCCGAATTTTTTTTTTCTATCCAAATTATTTTTGGTACATGAATATTATTCTTGAATTTTACTCCACAAAGCAGTATCATGTTGACAATTTGGACGTTATTGATTCCTAGATAAATTAAATTATAAATCTTTAAAATTTATCCTTGAACTTGTTTTATTGAATTATTATGTCATTGTCATTGTCATCATCCTCATGCTTATATTGTGATGAAAGTCATATTTGGCTTACGTGCATAGATGGACTTGGTATGATTATGAACAGGGATTATTCGGTATAATCATGACCGTAATGTGACTAATGATGTGGTAAAAGTCCTCATTGGCCTATAGTGCATTGATGGACAGTTTTTGGTATGATTATGACCAGGGATTATTCTGTATAGTTATAACCATTGATGATTTAATGAATATCCTTGGTCGTGGTGCAGTGATGATTCAATGATGTGGTTTATTTTTTTAAGCTGAGCCTCGGCGATAAAGTTGATGAAAAAACTTTTTAAATCATAGAAGATAGTAGATTTTATGCTCTACTTGACTCTTCTAATGGATTGCTTATTTCCGCTGTAGTTGTTGATCTAAAACTTGTTGTCTGTTGTATTCTATCAGTTGTTATACTATTAAAGGCTAAGGATAATTTATTCTGCATTATCTTAGTCATAATATTTCTTACTAGGCTAGTTGAGCTCACCCTTTCTTTCATTGTTCACTTCAGGAAATGAGAATATAGCTGGGACGAGTCGGAAAATGGAGTGATGGTCCAGGATAAATGGCTTTAGTAGTCCTCACTATTCTACGGAATAATGTGATAATAATTGTAATGAGGACACCATTGAGTTTGGATATTGTCTAGATGACAATATTCTTATTTAAACTCTCAGCTATGTTTTGTCGTATTTTACACGACTGTTATATAATTAAGTTGTATTTGAATTTATGTAACATGTATCTGGCGACTCAAGATAGGTGATGTATACCTGTTTTGGGGGCGTCACAATTGTCATATATGAGGTTTTAGATTTCTCAAGTTTTATTATTCACTTCTAAAATTTTGGAATATGAATAATGATATTATGCGATAAATAAAGACAACTTGAATGAATAATGAATTATTAGTTGGTTTATATGTTATTCGAGATAAATATGATTTGATGTTAATCCCTACTTTTAATAGAATTTAAATTATTTATAGCAAGGTATTGATTTGATTCTTACGTAAGAAGCCACTCAATATTTTATTCAATAATTGTCATAGTAGTTATTGCACAGTGATTAATATTATTGATTCCTAATTACGTAAGAAGTCACTCAGTATTTATTTCAATAATTGTCACAGTAGTTATTCCACAGTAACTCATATTATTTGATATGATATAATTAAACCAGTTGGCAGTATTGTGGTTCTTTGTTAATAATTATAAATAATTGTTGAAAGATTGAAGATGTATAAATAATTGATGAATAAAAGGTGTTGATTAATGATAAGTATGATATACAGATGTTTGTTCAATTATTTTCTTTTTATAAAGGTAAGTTTGGCAGAACTTGTCGACACTCTACTTTTTCTAAAGTAGTATGGACCACAACTCTATTATTGAACAAATTTTGTTAAAACGTGTACAAGTTGGTTTAATTTTCTCGATGGGACCATAAATTCCACTACCGTTATTATATACCTCATTTGGTTATTTTGTCAAAGCAGGTGTGCTATTTGCTTACTAAATTTTTAATATAAATAGGTTGCTCGGTTGAGTAACTAAACACACCATCACTACACTAAAAATATATAATTCTTTTACTACAATACTGTGAGTACTATAATATTGTGAGTATTTTTATTGAGTGTAATGTTACTCCAAGTGTAAATAAGGAATGCAAGCATTGTTTAAGTTGATCAATTTCACAGAAAGCAGAATTAAGTCGCATGCTAAGGTAAGGGATATCATTATTGTGGTAAGAGGGTATCATTTTTATGGTAAAAGGAATAACATTTTCTTTCATATTCCATATTATGGTAAGATATTATTATTCGTTTATTCAGTTTATCATTAAATGGTGAAAAGTCCTGAAAGGATTAGAATATCCTTAATAGTTGTGCTTCATCTAATATTATGTTAGCAATTTGGACTCTGGATAATTAAGTGGAAAATCACTAAGATCTATGTTATCTTATTATTCTGAGTATTTATGTTTATTCATTATATATATCATTGTCATTATCCTCATGCTTATATTGTGATGAAAGTCATCTTTGGCCCGTAGTGCATAGATGGACTTGGTATGATTATGATTAGGAATTATTCGGTATAATCATGACCGTAATGTTACAAATGATGTGGTAAAAGTCATCTTTGGCCCGTAGTGCATAGATGGACTTGGTATGATTATGACCATGGATTATTCGGTATAATCATGACCGTAATATTACAAATGATGTGTTAAAAGTCATCTTTGGCCCGTAGTGCATAGATAGACTTGGTATGATTATGACCAGAGATTATTCGGTATAATCATGACCGTAATGTTACAAATGATGCGGTAAAAGTCATCTTTGGCCACTTGTGCATAGATGGGCTGTTGATTGGCATGATTATGACCAGGGATTATTTGGTATAATCATGACCATTAGTGAAAACACGAATATCCTTGGCCCGTAGTGCATGGATAATTCATGGTCGTGATACTATTGAGCTGAGTCTCAGCGTTATTGATTTTACAGTTGTATGTCTTAGGCTTGTATTGCAAAGATGAACTGTTGATTACCTGATTATAAATATGAATTGTGATTTAATTATAATATGTGGTGGTTTAGGTGAAGACAGGTGATGAGAGTTCTCTTTGTCTTGAGTATAACAAAGAATTTTTGATGAGTATTACATGAATGAAATATTAACGATGGATTTTTAATCTAGAGGAGATAGTAGACATTATGTTCTACTTGACTCTTCTAATAGATTGTTGATTCCGCTGCTATTATTGTTGAAAACTTTTATCTTCTACCATATGTTCTAAATATCTGAATTGTTTTGATAATTTAATTATCTTAAGTCGTGATATTTTTTACTGGGCTATTTGTGTTCACCCTTTTACTTCACCACCCCTTTCAGGTAATAAAAGTGTAGCTAGGACTAGCAGAGAGAACATGGGTATAAAGTGGTGATACGAATTAGTCACATGCCTAATCAAATTATGAAACGGTGTGGCATAATAATTGTACTGAGAACTTAAAATGTGTGCAACATATTTTATACATCATTTAATAGTCATACTTGGTGAGCCAAATAGGGGGATGCGAACTCGAATTTGGAAGCGTCAAAAATGCACTCCATTAGAATGAGGAGGACAGAAATCTTCTCGTGTTCCTTTCGGGACTTGAAATATTTGTTGTTGTACTTTAGATGGCATTGTAATAATTTGAGTATGAATATTGTTATATTATATACGTTACAATATTTGTATTGAAACTCACAGTATATGTGTAAATTTTGTATTTTTGCGACAGATAAATGGAGTTGTCAGTAGTGTATTTTCTAGAGACCCAAGATGGGTGATGTATACCTATTTTGGGGGCGTCACAGATGTGGGACTATTCCTTACGATCTAGTATGGAGTTCGCATCAGTCACCTTGACAAACGGGTGTCTAGCTAGTCTAGGCATAGCAAAAAATGGTTACAGTGGATTTTGGGTTATAAAAAAGTAGTTATGGGTCAATCAAAAACCAAAACTGTATAAACCTAATTATAATATGGTTAAAATGGTTTGGACTCATATGGTTATGGATTGAACCTAGTTAACCATATTTTAGTCTCTCTAACGATTAGTATGTATGTTCTCCCCATCCAAATAGAAAAGTGATGATTTTTTTCTTTCTAATTTAAATTAATTGATATTATTTTAATACTACTTTAGTCTTAGAAGGAGAATATCATTTTATTTTATTTTAAACATGTATGAGAATCTCATTTGACTAGATAAAATTTTGACAAATTAAAATAAGATTGATCCTAACTTAGCTAACTACATAACAAAAATAATATTGCCTCCGTTCCAAAATATAAAATTAAATTTAACGTTTTAAAGTTATTTTGAGATGCTTTTAAATTCAAAATTGTGTGATTTATTTAACTTATAATTATTATAATTAATAATATTTTTTAAAATTTATAGTTTAATAATTATTTTCTCTAAATTAAATGTATTTTCGTATTAAGTTTAAACCTTGGGATTGAAAAGGAAAACTTTTGGTTGCTGATGACAAAAAGAACCGGAAAAGGAATAGAGTTAATCCTTTTTCTTGTATTTTTTTTTATACAATAGGATTTATATTATATCACATAAAATATTTACAAAATCAAATTATATTATATCACATAATGTATTTTCAAACACAATAAAGAAATACTTAACAAGAAACCAATTAAAGAATACTGAATTTTATAAACTTACTAATTATGAAATACTAACTTCTTTTATAATTTGGAAGAAGTAAAATATTTACTCCGTTCTGAAATATAACATCATTACTTATTGTTGTCCAAAATTGATATTGACAATTTACACGGAAGTATACGTGGTCAACAAGTTCTCACAAGAAAATAATTCTAACATTTTCCCAAGTACTAATTTTATATCAAGTTAATCTTATTTAAACGAATAAATTAATTAAAATTACTAATTTAACTAAACATAAATAACTAAATAATAAAATATAATTAAATAGATAAATACATTTAAGAATTTAATTTCACCTCATGTTTCATTCAAATCTCATAACCCTCCGCTGGATCATAGCGGTCACGACCAGAAATTCGTTATTATTCATACGCCTCTAACGAAGATCATATAAACATATCATTTCTAAATCCACCACAATGGGAATAAAATCGGAAAGGCACATCCTATATTCCTATGTGAATTAATATTAAACTAGGATTTTAAGCTTAGATTCTAAAATTGGTTACACATGGCACATATATATATTACTATCCTATACAGTATACACAAATTATGAATTCCATCACATGTAGAAAACATAATCACATGTCATTATATTCAGATCTAAATTTATAATTCATCTCCTAATTTCATATAGATTATCCCAATTAATTAGTGATGATCAGGTAATTATACGTAAACGCACAAAATATAATGAACTAATTTATATGGTGCCAGTAAAATAGAAAGAAAATCAATTTAAACTACACATGAGATTTCATTAAAATTCTTATATAAAAATCTTGTTCATACAAGATAAAATTATACACAAAATATTCAACATCAATAAAAGACAAGAATAAATAAAGGGTTAGAGAAGAAAAATTGTCTCCTGCAAGTCTTCTATCTCCAAACTTCATCAATCCATGACCTCCATCTCCGGTGATATCTTGCTTGCTCTTGAACTTGGAAGAGAATTAATCTCACGTGATGTTCATTTGTTTTTTCTCAACACCTTTACAATCCAAAAATAAAAATATTTATAGGAGTTGTATTTTTCCTAACCCTATATAATATCCTAATTTTAATAAACTATTATAACAAAATTCTTAATTCTCTTCCTTTTCCAAAATTGATATTGGCTCATTAATTTCCTTCCTTTCAATTCATCTCGGGACCCACTAGAAATATAGCAATCTGCAACATAGTAGAAGGTAACAAATTTTCTAGAAATCATGTTGGACCTTGTGAGCTGTTTTCCTATCAGATAACGATTGAATCTTGACTTGGGCTCTTCATGAAATTTGTAGCCATGGAAGTGTAGATGAATTTAGGATTTTGAATCACTTAATTTGGATTTAGGAAGCTAAAGTTATGATGTAAGACCCTAACTTTTTATGAATAAAGATTTAATTTTCTCTAAATATTATTCTAAATAGTAAGGTGTTAATTTAATAAATGTTATAGTTAAGGGTGATATATGCAAATGATCAGATAAACAGTTTGTTAGGGAATATTCGTTTTGTTGGGGAATATTCTTTTTATCGGGAATATTATATTCGGTAAAGTACGACGACGCCGAAATAACCAATCATTGATGGAACCCCATAGCGGAATAATTATCGGATATAGAAAGCGACAAAAATAATTTTTTTTAAAATTTGACGAAAAAACTTTTACCATTAATTGTTGAAATACTCGTTAATAAAAGAACAATAACACACGTTATTCTACAGTAGCACACGGTATTGCACAATATTTCTGATTATTGATTCTTACGTAAGAAGTCACTCAATGTTTCATTCAATAATTATTACATTAATTCATATTATTGATTCAATACTTGTTACAATGATAATTGCATAGTATTTCATATTATTGACTCAATAATTGACACAGTAACAACTTCACAGTATTTCACATTACTGTCACGACACAATAAGTCGTATTATTTGAAATGATATTATGAGTTAGCATTATTGGCAATATCTAGAAAATTCTGTCGAGAAAAAGGGTTAGGTTATCTAATTGCGCGCTAGTAAGGAGAAATCCTTATCAGAAAGCTCCCTTTTTCTTGTGAATGATCTGGTTGCTAGTATTGCGAGTTTATGATATCTGTAATATTATTACATTAATACCGTAATACGAAAAATGGATTTATAATAATTAATAATGAGTACTAAATAATAATCTTGGAAGTGTAAAATGTGTTTTGAATAGTTCTAAAATATGTTTAGCATAGTTCTAAAATGTGTTTTGAATAGTGTTAAGTTTTTGCTATAAATAGAGGGGTTAAGTAGAAGGATTTTTATAACTCTCTTGTTCATCCTTCCTTTCACTCTCTAAATCATTAGTGTAAGTGTCTCAAAGTGCTAAGGTTATCTTAAGTTTTGATGCACCAATTGTTCAAGTTGATAAACTTCATAGAGAGCAGTATTCAGTCACTTGCTAATTGAGGTAAAAGATATTATTTTTAATACTCATAAATGATATTATTTCCTTCTATACTCATAAGGGATATCATTTTCTTTCATACTCCATATTATGTAAGTGATATTATTTCATTTCATATTCCTAAATCTAAACTTATTATGACAAGTATTGCTTCTATAATTCCTAAAATGATTAGAAATTTCTTGAGTTTTGCGCTTCATCTAATATCATTTCACTGGAATATTTGTTTAAATTTTCTTATTAAATTTTAATCTTTTCATGTTGGGGTACTATTCATATCGGAGTACTATTCATCCGGGTACTATTCATGCCGGAGTATTATTCACAACGAAATTTAGTTTCTTTTCCTTGTCCAAATTATCTTTGAAATATGAATCTTAAATGTCATTCTTTAATTTTACTCCACAATTGGTTATCATGTTGATAATTTGGACATTCTTAAAATTGGATAAATTAAATTTACAAATCTCTAATATTTATCATTGATCTTACTTGATTCATTCTTTATATCATTGTCATAATCCTCAGACTTAAATTGTGGTGAAAGTTATCTTTGGCCTGTAGTGCAAAGATGAATTGTTGATTGACATGACCATTAGTGTTACAACTTACTATTTTTGGCCTGTAGTGCATAAATAGTATGATTGTTGGGTATCTTTAGCATGTGTGGCAAGGATACGAGGCGAAAAGTCCTCTTTGGCCCGTAGTACAAAGATGGACATGTGTTTGGCATAATCATGACTACTGGTGATAAAAATGAATATCTTTGGCCCGTAGTGCAATGATAAACTGTTAATTTGCATAATTATGAACATGAATTGTTGATTGATGTTATAGAGATAAAATATTGATGATGAATTCTTAAATCATAGAAGATAGTAGACATCATTCTCTACTTGACTCTTCTAATGGATTGCTATTTTCGCTGCAATTGTTGATCTAAAACTTGTTGTCTACTATATTTTATCTTATTTATCACTGTTGAAGACTAAGAATAATTTATTCTTCATTATCTTAGTCATAATATTATTTACTAGGCTATTTGAGCTCACCCTTTCCTTTTTGTTTCATTGTTCTTCTCAAGAAATGAAAGTGTAACTGGGACTAATCGGGGAGTAGAGTAATGGTACGAGATAGTTACTATAGAAGTCTTCACTATGTTGTGAAATAGTGTGATAATAAATGTAATGAGTACGTAATTTGAGTTTGGATATTGTCGTATTATATACGGTACAATATTTGTATTGAAACTCACAGCGTATGTGTGGTCGTATTTTGTATGAGAGTTTAATAGTTGTAAATAGGGAAGTTTGTATTTGAATTTTGTAGTATGTATTTTGGCGACTCAAAATTGGTTGTGTGAACCTATTTTGGGGGTGTCACATATGACCCTTTGAAGTATATTGGTCCGAACAAGAATCCAACTCCAATCAGGATTCATATAAGCTTTTTAAATCTTACTTTGACACACTGTTTGAAGGCCCAAACAAACTCCGATTTTTGCCCACCATACCTTTATGGAAAGTTTGAGAAGTCCTCTACAAACTTCAAGAATATCACTTTCTCATTCTAAAACTCTAACACCATCCAAAACTCAGTTCAAGATCCAGAGGTCAAACTGCCCAAAAGCTGAAAATTGCCCAATATATTTTAATTTGACTAAAATGAACCCAATTAGCTTCCAACTTCATTTCTTACTTGAAAACATAAAAATACATAAAAAGAAATAGAAAATATTCGAAAACTCACAAATTATCAAACTAAAAATATTTAATTTATAGGTATAAAACCCACTCATCACTTATTTTTTAAAATCACTTTCAGATATTTTCAAATTTTAAAAAGTACTAGTAGTTATAAAAATTATTATTTCATAATGTTTAATTAATCCAATTAATTTTAAATTTGAAAGTGTGTCAATTTAACTTTTAAAATTTAGTAATAATATTTGAATTTCTAACAAAAAATAGTATTAAAATACATGACAGGTTGATAGAAGCAAAAGTTGTTAAAAGATCATTTTAAAAAAAAACATTTTCTTTTCTTTAATTACCAAATATTATGAACAAATAGAAAAACACAAAAAATAGTCATTTTTCATTTCATAGTAATTCGTCCAAAAGTTAACCAATTTAGACCAAAACTAAATAACATAAATAATTTTGAGAACCGTTACTTTTATGATTTTTTTTTTAATATTTACAAAATATCTCACTTATAAAAATAAGTTCCACTAATATAAATGTGAGGCTATTGCATAAATATTAATTGATAAATTTCTATTCTTACTTTTATATACAAATTTAATAATTTACTATAAGGTAAAAATAGAAATTTAAAAATAAATAGTAATAATATAAAAGAAAATTTATAAATATTCGGTTTATTTTTTTTATATCTTTTTTTTTAATTTTTTTTATTTTTTATTCTTCCAAAACTCAAAAGCATAGTTTAGGCTCAATGTTAAGGAACAAAAATTCTCCGGACATCTTGAGATCGGATCGCACTTGCAACAATTCTGAAAAGACGGATAAAACTAACTCTAGTTATTATATGTCGAGTCATATTATAAGTTGTTCAAATCAATTTATAAGTTATTTTTCATTATTAAGATGTTTGACAATTACTTATTTTTAATTTTATAAATTGAGTTTTAACTAAAAAAAGTAATTATTTATGATTTATTTAAAAATAACTTATAAGTAATTTAAAAAAAAATAATTTGACCAAATATAATGTCCGTATTATCTCTCTTTTATTTTACTCCTTTTTTTATTAATAATATTTTTCTAATAATTTTTATATTTATTTTAATTTATAAATTATTATAAACCGAACACCTTCGTAACTTAAATTAGATTGATATTAAACGTTTTTAAGTCAAAACTTAAAATGCGTCATTGAAGATAAGAACGTTTTTAAGTCAAAACTGAATTAGTATAAACTAACTTATATTTTAACTTACAAGTTATCTAGTCTAGAACAGGCGTCATTGAAGATAAGAACGTGAGCTCTGTAATTGAAAATAAGAAATCTGCCAAAAGGGTGAAAACACCCGAGTGGCAATTACTCCGCTCACAAGCACAATCAAAATGAATCAAATGCGTCCAACATCTGCAAATTCAAACCCTCTCACTCCTATTGGCTTCTTAGAAAGAGCTGCCAGAGTCTATGGCGATTGCCCATCTATTATCTACGACAATACAACCTTCACATGGTCGGAGACTCACCGCCGGTGCCTCCAAATCGCTTCTTCTATTAAATCACTCGGCATCGGGAGAGGCGACGTCGTATCGGTGGTGGCTCCTAACATTCCGGCGATATATGAGCTTCACTTCGCCGTACCCATGGCTGGTTACGTTCTCAACAACATCAATATCCGCCTTGATGCCCGCACGATCTCCGTCCTCCTCCGTCACTGTGAATCGAAGCTCGTGTTCGTTGATTATCAGTGGAGCTCTGTTATTCTCGAAGCCATTTCTCTCTTTCCACCGAATTCCAAATACCCAATTCTAGTCCTCATTACAGATGATGAATCCCAATCAATCAGTGCTGATTTCCAGTTCAGTTACGAGGGCCTGGTGATAAAGGGTGACCCGTTGTTTAATTGGGTCCGGCCAGAGAGCGATTGGGACCCGATTGCTCTTAATTACACGTCCGGCACAACTTCATCCCCGAAAGGGGTGGTTCATAGCCACCGTGGAGTATTCATCATGGCCGTTGATGCTCTGCTCGAATGGTCCGTTCCAAAACAGCCGGTTTATTTATGGACTCTGCCCATGTTCCACGCCAACGGCTGGTGCTACACTTGGGGCATGGCCGCCGTTGGTGGCACTAATATATGCCTGAGGAAATTTGATTCTGCTGTGATCTACAGCGCCATAACTAAACACGGTGTGACCCATATGTGCGGGGCTCCTGTTGTACTCAACATGCTGTCAAATAATCTAAATTCTGAGCCTCTGCGAAACCCGGTTCTTATCCTGACCGCCGGAGCTCCGCCGCCAGCAGCGGTGTTGTTTAGGACTGAGCAACTGGGTTTTGTGGTTAGCCACGGTTATGGATTGACAGAGACGGCTGGATTGGTGGTGATATGTGCGTGGAAGCGGGAATGGAATAGGTTGCCGGCGACGGAGAGAGCTAGATTGAAGGCGAGACAGGGGGTCAGGACAATTGGGATGACGGAGGTGAATGTGGTGGATCCCGAGTCAGGACTCAGTGTGAAGCGAGACGGGCTAACTCTGGGCGAAGTTGTGCTGAGAGGAGGAAGCATAATGTTGGGTTATCTCAAAGACCCAGAAGGAACTTCCAAATGTATGAAAGAGAATTGGTTTTATACTGGGGATGTTGGTGTGATGCACCCAGATGGGTATTTGGAGATTAAAGACCGATCCAAGGATGTTATCATTAGCGGCGGAGAGAACCTGAGTAGTGTGGAGATTGAATCGGTGTTGTACTTGCACCCGGCGGTGAATGAGGCGGCGGTGGTGGCGCGGCCGGACGAGTTTTGGGGGGAGACGCCGTGTGCCTTTGTGAGTTTGAGGAGTAGTAGTACAAAGCCCACCGAGAAAGAGATAATAGAGTTTTGTAGAGGAAAGTTGCCTAAATATATGGTGCCGAAAACTGTTGTGTTTAAAGATGAGCTGCCGAAGACATCAACGGGAAAAGTTCAGAAGTTTTTGCTCAGAGAAATGGCCAATACTTTGGGTTCGCCGAGTGCGAAAGGAACGGCGAGCAAACTGTAGTGGGAGTCAACTTGGTCGGGTTGAGTTGATATTCAGTTTAGATTGTATTTTAGTAAGAATAAGTCTTGGCAAACAGATTGATGGACAGGTTTATTGGACAGGTTTCAATTTTTGTATAATTGTGTATTTGTATATGTATCCAAATTACGTCTAAAATATTATATTTTGCAAAAATTTCTGAAATAAATACTATACATTTTTTTGAGAGTCACTAACAAAAACAAAAAACAATTGAAACCTGTCTGTCCAGCAATCCTGTCTGCGTACCATTGCTCTTTTAGTAAACATGATTCTTGTACATGTTAGCAAATCTCAACACGTGTCAGCCACAGTTAACTGAGAGGGGCCTAATTGAGTTGAGTTTTATAACTTCAAGGCCACTTTTGGAAGAAAAAAAAAAAGGTTCATGGACTAACTGGGACTTGGGCCCAAACCTCAGGGGATGCACCTTTGCTTGTTTTAATTATCATACTATTGCGAATTCGAACCACTGTTTTTATATGTATGTGTCTTTATATGGATATATGTAATATAATCTCATCTGGTTGTTACACGTCTTCAGTTCTTTCATTATTTTCTTCTGATTTGTGTTTGACGGTTGTTTATTCTGGTTACATTTGATATGCCTTGCCTCTTAGTGTTTGTTTAATTAAATGTTGCAAATTTTGTACTATTTTTCTGTTTTTTTTTTAAATTCTCTGATTTTGATTTGTTTAATCTATATGTTGTATTGGTTTCTCCTCAAGTCTTGGCTGAAGGCTGTATAACATCTAATTAGATTAGCACACTGTCTGATTATCAGATTACACTAAGTATGAATATAAATGAATTTTGCTACTTCATCTATCTGAGTTTAGTTTTTGTAATTGATATGCTGATTCGAGTATTGTGAAATAGATATATTTAGTTTTATGTTGGGATGTATTTGATTTTTTTCTGATGAGTTGACACACTATTTTGGTAGTTTTGTCTGGACATATCTAAGTTCGTTTTCTACTTCCTTTTTTCTCTGAAATTTATAGCATCTTCTTGGGCTGAATATTTTTTGTGAATTACGAGAATAATCAATCTATTGTTCGAGTATGACTTTTTCAATCTGAATTTATAAGTTACCTTTTCCCATCTCTACGTGCTTATAGCTGGAAACAGTATTTGTTTGTTGAATAATAATGTTTGAAAGAATGTCTTAAGTTGATTATAGATTATTAGTGCTCATTTTCAGATCAACACAGTTTTTGCTTAATATTACTCTTTCACTCAGGATCTGTTGGAATTGTCTTTTATGAAGAAAAACATTAGTCCTCTCTGTACAAAGCTGTATTCATCTTCTCATATTTTCTACTAAATATTTTATTACATCAAGTGTGTTGTTTCTTCTACTTGTTGGTTGCAAGTATAACTTTTATATAGTTGTTAAACTTGTAGTTATATTTAGCACGAAGCTGTAGATATATGGTTGCTGTAAAGATTATTTTGCATTAACTATACATGTTTCAGGAGATCGAGGAAGCTAGTTGTTTAAATTCTTTGATAACAATTTCAGTTTTCTCTCATTGAATGTAGGATCTTCCGAAGAACACCTTTTCAGTACTACTCATTTGCAACATTAAGAAGTAGTCAAGATGGTAAATGAACTTGTTTTGGTTAGTTTATGAACATTCTGCAGATCTTTTAATCTTGTTCTTTTGGTTGGCTAAATCAATGTAATGTTCTGATGACAAAAATTAACTTGTATCATGCAGGTGAAGTTTACATCCGATGAGTTCCGCAAGATTATGGACTACAAACATAACATTAGTAATTTGTCTGTTATTACCCATGTTGATCATGGTATGGAAGCAGGTGGCTCATTCTTTTCTATATTTATATTTCTTAGCAAGCTTAAAAGTATAGCTCTGACGGTCACCTGATAACTATGACATGGCTGTACCTTTTTACCTTTTCTGTGGAATATATCAAAAAAGATGTTCACATTTTAATTTTATGTTGCAGGAAGCTTTTGTAAGCTTCTACTTGTTTTGGTGGCATTTCGGCACCAAAACCGAGGCAAATAGTTTATAATAACTATTTAAAAAAAATTGGTAAATAAATCTGCAATTAATGTATATCTATTGTGGGAAACGCCCTGTGCATGTGCCCAGAGATCCCTCTTATGTACATTTGATGTGGGTTTGAGTTCATATGAAAAAACTATTGTCTACCCTTGTATATTGTTTGATGCTCTTTGTTATTACATGATCTTTGATAATCTTAATACTGCTTGTACTGATTTCATTTCTTACTAACAACAGGGAAGTCCACCCTTACCGATTCTCTTGTGGCTGCTGCTGGTATCATTGCCCAAGAAGTTGCTGGTGATGTCCCTCATACCCGTGCAGATGAAGCTGAACGTGGTATTGCCATCAAGTCCACTAGCATTTCTCTTTATTATGAGATGTCAGATGAGCCTCTGAAAAGCTACAAAGGAGAGAGAAACGGAAATGAGTACCTCATCAATCTTATAGATTCTCCCGGGCACGTTGACTTTTTGTCAGAGGTTACAGCAGCTTTGCGCATCACTGATGGCACACTTGTTGTGGTTGATTGCATTGAAGGTGTGTGTGTTCAAACAGAAACTGTCCTCAGACAAGCCCTTGGTGAAAGGATTCGTCCTGTCTTGACTGTGAACAAGATGGACAGGTGTTTCCTTGAGCTCCAGGTTGACGGTGAGGAGGCTTACCTGACATTTCAAAGAGTTATTGAGAATGCTAATGTTGTCATGGCCACCTACGAGGATCCCCTCCTCAGTGATGTTCGGGTTTACCCCTAGGAAGGTACTGTTGCTTTCTCAGCTGGGTTGCACGGTTGGGCTTTTAATCTAACCAACTTTGCAAAAATGTGCTTCCAATTTTGGTGTTGACGAGTCTAAGATGATGGAAAGGCTCTGGGGTGAAAATTCTTCGATCCAGCTACCAAGAAGTGGACTAGCAAGAATACTGGCAGTTCTACATGCGTGGCTTTGTTCAATTTTGTTACAACCCATCAAGCAGACCATCAACACTTCCATGAATGATCAGAAAGATAAGCTGTGGCCTATGTTAAAGAAACTTGGTGTTACCATGAAGTCTGTTAAGAAGGATTTGATGGGAAAGGCCTTGATGAAACTTGTCATGCAGACCTGGCTTCCTGCAATTAATGTATATCTCACCTGTTGTGTGTGTAGCTGTACAGTGCAAGTGTAACTTCCACAAATTTTAAAACTCCTTATTAATTAAATATGTGATTTAATTTTTATAAGTTAGTTTTATGAGTTTATTTAAACCTTAAGTGGTTATGTGAATTTACGAAATGATTAAAGGGAGTCGCTAATAGTTGATTTAAATTAGTGGACTAACCCTAAGTTTCTAATATTAAAGACTTGATAAGAGTATTAATTAAATATTCAATCTATTTGAACATAGTAACAAGAGTTGAACATATTGGTTAATTGTAATTATGAGTAATTAATTGATAATGTGTTAATTAATAATTATTATGAATAAATAATAATTAATGAGTATAATGTGATTATATATTTTCTTGATTAATTTGTGCAAACATACAATAGAGTAAACCTTTATTATATGGTAGTTAACTATATATTTTATATAGTACAAGGTGGCACATTAATATATCTATATATTATATATATAGACTATACAGTAAGAGTTATTTGCATTCATGTGAGTATATAAATAATTCCCAACTTTTCATTGTGTAGTAGCATTTACACATTTATATTATATTTTGGGAATTTTAGTATCCAAACCAAGCCTTAAATAACTAGTTGTTGAGCTTGTCCCAAATTAAGAGTCCAATATCAATACATGAACAGTAATCTATCACCTATATACGTAACTTACAAGTCTGTGATCATTAGCTATGGTGATGGTTGGTGGTGGGTTGTTAACCCACTCCTTATTAACCAATGTTTCCTGCTAATACACCATGAATTCAACCTCAGTGCAATGTGATTGCCCAGTCCAAGTTTCTTCTATAAATGACAGACATAATCTTCAATTCACGTTGCTTTGTTTTAGTTCTTGAAAACTCTGATAATTTGAGAGTAAGTGAGTTGTGGTCCAAAGAAAGAGGTTAGCAATCACAGAGGGAAGAAACTAAGTTCATTTAGCTTCAAAGAGGTATAAAATCTAATTTATGTTCTCGAATTGGGTTTTTGGCAAATTCTTACAATTCTCAAGAATTCTCTATTAATTGATATAAAATAGCATGTTAATGTGTTATATGGGTTTGTTTGCATGTCTAAGAACTGTATTATGGGTTTAAACTGAGACTTGATGTTGATTATGTTGGAACTCTGCCGAAGCAGAGTCCTTATTTTCATTCAGTCAGTGGCGCGGTATTACTTATTTCTATATATATATATTGCCTTACATGCATGCCAGTCGCCAAATCGTGTATAGTAATTTTGTGATCTTGTTCCATTCTGAGCATGCTATTTTGGTTATTAGATACTTATGAACAACCTTAACATATGAACTGAGATCATTATGTACATAGTAAGCCATGTTAGTTGATTTTAATTTGATTATTCAAAGAGGACTTACAGAGTTGGAAAATAGTTTTGATAAACTCTTTTTGCAAAACAAGTTATAACCTTGGATGCAAGTGTATTACGTTCTGATATGTCTTGACATGGTTCAATATGTTAGTTATATGGTTGAAGATATTATAAGTTATTCAAGTATGGTTAAGGGAGGAATTTCAAGAAAAAGGACTATATTGGCTATGTATAATTGAACTATGTATACACTAAGTTTTGAACTTAAAAGAGATGTTCATGTGTTCTATTATGTGATTATGAAAGCATGAATTAGACTGTATAGATGTATCTTGCATGTTTGAATGAATTTTACTAATGGAGACTTAAAGTTTTGGAAACGAACTTGATAAGCTATAAGTTGAGAACTTGTAAGTATGCTTTTGATATCTAGCATACGAATGTATAGTTGAGGCTAAGGGACCATGTAGCATATGTATAATGACTATGCATGATCGACCTTCTTAGCTTAACATGTGAAGTCTTGATTAAGTGAAAACGAATAATGACCTTTGATATGTTTGATGAAAGGTTAAAGTTAGTTATTCATATAATAACATGTGTGTTGTCTGAGACCCCAGATTTTATCAATAAAGATTTAAATTTTGTCGAAATAATTTTTTAATATTATGGTGTGAATTTAAGATAATATTATAGTTGTGGGTAGTATTTATAAATTTTGCAAAGTATGCAAGTTGTTATAAAATATTCGTTTGGTGGGGAATATTCTTTTTTGTGGGAATATTAATTTACGGCTACCAATCATTAGTGGACCCCATTAACGGAAGTATTATCGTAGTTAAAAACGACAAAATTATCTTTCTATAAAATAACTAGAGAGGTGTTACCGTTAAAACCGTTGAACTACCCTAGTAGTAAAAGTACAATAATAATGCGCGTAGTTGTATAGTAGCACACGATATTGATTATTGATGCTTACGTGAGAAGTCACTCGGTATGCTCAATTATTGCTATAGTAATTCTTGCATCATATCTCTTATATTATTGATTCAATTATTGTCACAAAGATCATCATCATATAATATGTTATAGTATTAAATCAATAATTGAGACGACATGTTATAAATGATTAATAATTGTTGAAAGATTAAATATGTGTTGATTAAAATAAAATGATTTGTGGTAATATTTATTCAATCCTTGATGTATATAAAGAGTCTCATTATGAGACATTTGTGGTAAGTTTGATTATTTTATGGGGGCCCATATGTCATCATCTAAGAGTCTCTTCGTCATATAGTAATTACTTTCGTCAATAGTAATTACCTTTGTGAATAGTAATTATCTCCGTCGATAGTAATTACCTCAAAATCAATAGTAATTACCTTTGAATAGTAATTATCTTCGTCGATAGTAATTACCTTCAATCGATAGTAATTACCTTTGTGAATAGTAATTACCTTCGTCAATAGTAATTACCTTTACCAAAGTCGAACCACTTGTCGCTTCACATTACGGTGCGCCGAACCACTTGTCGTTTTCACATTACAAAGCGTCGAACCACTTGTCGTTTCACATTACAAAGCGCCGAACCACTTGTCGTTTCACATTACAAAAGGCGTCAAACCACTTTTCTTTTCACATCACTACCGTCAAGCCACTTGCCTTTTTCACATGGCGGCAAAAGTGCTAAGCTAGAAATCTTCTATAAATAGAGGCCTAGTGCTTCATTATTTTCACGAATTCAATTGAAACTCTGAGAGAGAGAAACTATAGAGAGAAAGAAGAAAAGTATTCTCGCACTTCACCTTGCCAATATTCAGCTCTTCTAAGGTAGGGAATATTATTTGTTGTACTATAAGGGGTGTTATTCTTTCTTATTCATGAAAGAGAACTGTTGTTATTCCATTGCTTATTATTCTGCGCTGGAATAACTCAGTATCGTGGTTTACCCTATACTTGGTGACATTCTTCTATTATTCTGCTTGGAACATCCATGCATGTGTTTTACACCAACCTGGTTCCGTCTTTTTATTATTATTACTGTTGGAACATCCTCGTCTGTGTGTTTTACACCCACCTGGTTCCGCCTCTTTATTATTCTGCTGGAACATCCTCGCTTTACGTGTTTTTTTACCTTTAGGACTGGTTCCGCCTTTTATCATTCTCATTGGAATATCCTATCTCGTTTTTTTTACACCGATCTGTTCCATCTTTATTACTCTGTTGGAACATCCTGCTTGGTGTGAATTTCACCGACTCGGTTCCGTTATTATTATTCTCATTGAATAACTTTGTACTATGGCAAGCACCGCATGCGTGGTGATTTCTTTTGTTATTCCATTCTTTATTATACCCAAATTGGTTAAAACTTTGACTTTTATACTCCATGAAATTAGTAGAATATCCTTGATATTTGCGTTTCATCCAAAGATCTTTCATGGAAATATTCTTCCGATCATTCTTGAATTTTACTCTCACAAAACAAAGATCATTTTGACAATTTGGACGTTAATAATTCCCGGATAAAATAATTCTTGAACTTGTTTTATTGAATTATTATGTCATTGTCATCATCCTCATGTTATATTATGTTATCTTCTACTTACGTGTATAGATGAACTTAGTATGATTATGACCACTGGGATCATTCGGTATAATCATGGCTTGTTATAAATGATGTGATAAAAGTCCTCGGTTGGCTCGTAATGCGTTGATGGATAGTTTTTGGTATGATTATGACCGGGGGTGATTCTAAGATAGTCATGACCATTGATAATTTGATGAATATCCTTGGCCAAGTAGTGCGAGGGTGATTCGATGATGTGGATTATTTATTAAAGTTTGAGTCTCAAATATAACGATGATGAAAACCTTTTAAAACCTAAAAGATAGTAGACTTTATTCTCTACTTGACTCTTTTAATGGATTGCTTATTCCATGCGAGCTAAACTTGTTGTCTATTGTATTTTATCGCTTTAACACTGTTGAAGGCTAATGATAAATTATTCTCGCATTATCTTAGTCATAATATTTCTTCTTTGGGCTAGTTGAGCTCACCTTTCTTTCACCGTTTATTCTTGAAATGAGAACATATAGCGGAGACGAGTCGGGGAGCGGAGTAATGGTCCGAGGATAGCATTAGTAGTCCTCACTATTCGTGAAATAGTGTGATAATAGTAGTAATGAGGACTCTGTTGAGTTTGTATAATATCTAGTAGACAATATTTGTATTCAAACTCACGCTTTATATCGATTGTATACCACGCAGCTTATATTAGTAAGTTGTATTTGAATTTATGTACCATGTAAGTGGCGACCCAGATGGGTGACGATACCTAATTTTAGGGGCGCCACAACAGGTATATCGGCTTAGGATATGATCCCCGTTTGAGATGTGAGATAAGAACTAGGAGGGAGAGAGACGGGGAATACCTTCACTAGTATAACCTACCTAAGTTTATTTGGTATTTGATTGGTCGATTGATATAGTGATAATATGTTGCATGTCAATTAACCCTTATTTTGTGGCGGTGTTTGAAAATGGAATCCGAGAATGTTGAGAATAAAGAATGGAGCACGAGAGAGACTGCTGATTCTCCATGATCAATAATCGTGACAATGTGCAACAGGATGGCGATAATCCTCCGTAAACAACAACACCGATCAATTGATTTAACGACGAGACGCTTAAGAAGTTTTTAGAATTCATGCAACATCAGGCGAAAGCGACTGCTGTCCAAAACGTAGGTGGAAACACGGAAAACTCTCGGGCGGTCACCGCTAAACAATTCAAGGAGCTGGGACCACCGGAGTTTAAGGGAGAGCCAAAACCACTTATGGCGGAAGCATGGATAAAGTAGATTACCAAGATATTTGATGTCTTGGGATGCTCCGAGGAGCAAAAGGTTCCTTTTGCCGCCTTTATGTTGCGCGGAGAGACATATTACTGGTGGGAATCGGTAAAACGTACTCAACCTGCTGTACTGAAGATATCTTGGGAGAAGTTCCAGGAGCTGTTCAACGACAAATACTTTCCTGAAAGTATTCGCCACATGAAGGAGGTGGAGTTTATCAAGTTGGAACAAAACAATATGACCGTGTCGCAATACGAGGCAAAATTTGCGGAGTTATCACGGTTTATAGTCCCCACTTGGTGGATAATGAAGAGAGAATGGTGCGAATGTTTTTAAGAGGTTTGAAGCGGAGATACGTCAACATCTTATTTCTCATAAACCGCTGCGTTTTATTGAGATGTTGTAAATAAGGCTCGATTAGTGGAGCGCGATAATGAAATCAACGCAACTAAAAGAGAGAGCAAAAAAGAAAATTATAATACCAATGAGAGTAGTCATCGGCGGTGACAACAAGCGTAGAGGGGAATCAACATGCCAAATATGGTAACCACTTCTGCGGTGGTAATCAGGCCAAAAACAATAAGAATGGACATTTCAAGAAAAGGAGATTCAACAATGATGGAAAGACGTCGAAGACCAAAGACCCGTTGTTAAGGAAGGAGAAAGACCACCTATCATATGCTTCAAATGCGAGGAGAGGGACACATCGATCCGAATCAAGCGCCTACGCCATTCAAAGCATGTTATAATTGTGGAAGAGAGGTCACTTAGCTCGATTTTGTCGCCATCAAGACAAATTCAACTAGGATGGAGGCACCAAAGGTCATCCCGCACAAACCAAAGCCGTGAGTTTAAGAGAGCGTTTTTTTTCTCGTGACGAGGAACCCGAATAAAATTATCACGGTAAGTTAATCATAAGCTCTTGCGAAGTCTATACCGTATTAGATACCGCCTTCTACCCACTCTTTTATTTCACCTAGTTGTGTTCAACGTTTAAATTTGACTCAAGAAGTTAAACTTTGACTTATTGGTTGAAACTTCGTTAGTAGGAGCCTTCATTCTGCTTACTATTTTTAAATCTTGTTTGATTCAAATAAACATTTTCACGTTACCTGTCGATCTTATCTTTTTGAAAATATTTGCCTTTGATGTGATTTTAGGAATCAATTGGTTAACTACTCATCATGCTTTTCGTAAGGTTGTTAGCTTTTATATTCATAACCAACTTGTTGTGCGAATTCAAAGTAACCAAACCACTAAAGTCAATCATTGTCATATCAAGCCATAAGTAAAGAGCCCCGATCCTTTCGTTGTTGACTTCCTTGTGTGAAATGCACCAAGCCAGGACTTTCACGTAGGCGACGTCGTGATCAAGATGGCAAGTTGATAGGTATCATTGTGAGGTGCTATCCGTGTTAAGGGATAGAAGTCACAATTGGTATTAATGTGACGATTATCCAAGTCTTGGACGAGAGTAATAGCTTTTGAATGATATTTCTATCATTAATAAATTTCTTAGCGTATTCTTGAAGACTTCCTAGCCTACCCTAGAACGTGAAATCAATTTTGTATTGACCCCAAAGACAAAAAACCCATTTCTTAAACCCTCAAATATTTCTTCAACTAAAAGGATCTATTTACGTGGATTATGATGAAAGTCATAATAAAAGTATAGAACTGATGAAAATCATGGGTATATGAAGTATTAGTAAGTTTTAAGATGAGTTATGTTGGTTAGTATGTGAAAACATGAAAGTTTCTTAGAAATCACAAAGAGTTGAAAATCAGATTTTGGTGAAAAACGTAACATGAAATTCAATTGACCATATCTCCTATTATATTTTGAATTTTTGAGTGTGGTCAAGTCCTAGAGTTAGATCTATGAGTTACCTAACTAATCCAAGTGGAATTATTGGAAAAGGTGTTGTAGATTTTTGTGTGGACTGATTTTAGCAAAGGAGTGCAAAGCTGCAAAAACCAAAAAAGCTGCTGCCATGATTTTAGACGGGCTGTTTCGGCCACTTAAATTATGAGAAAAATTCTGGCCTTTTGGGACATGAAGGTATATGGTATAAAGTACCTCCTGTCCAAAAATGAGCTCATTCTGACTTAAAATGAGCAAGTTATGACTATTTCAATATTTAGGTTTTTCCGATTTAAAAACGCTATAACCCTGAGATTCTATAACTCCGATGACCATGAAATTTAAACTGGAAGCTCACGTTAACATGTGTAAGGTCCTGCCAAGATTTGGGAATTTTTGGAGTTAAACTTGAGGTAGCTAATTTCTTAAGGAATTAATTAGAAATTGATTTTTGAAAAATAGTAAATGAATTTTAAAAATTCTGAGAAAAATATATTTTCATTATGGGACTATATTATGCTAAAACCTAGAAAAGAAATATTTTTGGGACTGATTTAGTATTTTCATGAAAATAGTTTAGTTACTTAACATATGAGTTAAATATGTTATGTGAAGTAACAAAGTTGAAAATAGGATTTTATGGCTAGAGAATCCTATATAGAATATATGCATTTTTTTGATGAGGGATTTGATAATTGGAGATGATATCTTATGAGTATGACATTTTTGAATGATTAAATGCATTATATGGTAAAGCGTAAACAATTGAGATAAATTATTTATAAATTTAAGAAGTGATTAAAATATTGTTATAATATTAATGATATTAGATTATGAGATTATTAAGTGATTGATAACATGGGGATATTCTTGAATCTCGGATAAATTATATTATAAATATTTAATATTTATCCTTTCTCTCATTTGATTGATTCTTTATATCATTATCCTCATGCTTATATTATGTTGAAAGTCATCTGTGGCTCGTAGTGCATAGATGGACTTGGTATGATTATGACCAGGATTGTTCGGTATAATCATAACCGTAATTGAAAACACGATTATCTTTGACCGTAGTGCACGGATAATTTGTGGTCGTGATACTAATGAATACACGATTATCTTTGGCACGTAGTGCATGGATAATTTGTGGTCGTGATACTAATGAATACACGATTATCTTTGGTAGTAGTATGGATAATTTGTGATAATAATTTGTGGTCGCGATACTTAATGAATACACGATTATCTTTGGCCGTAGTGCATGGATAATTCGTGGTCGTGATACTAAATGAATATCCTCGGCCCAGTAGTGCGGGGATGATTCAATGATATGGATTAATTATTGAAATCAATCTCAAAGAATGCAATATTAATTCATGGATGTGGTAAAAGTCATCTTTGGTCAGTAGTGCATTGATAGACTTGGTATGATTATGACCAAGGATTATTCGGTATAATCATGACCGTAATTGAAAACACAAATATCCTTGGCCAGTGGTGCATGGATAATTCGTGGTCGTGATACTATTAAGCTGCGTCTTAGCATTATTAGTTTTACAGTTGTATATCTTTGGCCTGTAGTGCAAAGATGAATTGTGAATAAATATCTTTGGCCGGATTGCAAAGATGAATTTAATATTTTCAAACGATAAAGGTATTCAAGGTATCCTCACCTCTTTATCATACCGTGTACGTACCCTAAATTTCGAGGGCGAAATTCCATAAGGAGGGGAGATTGTGAGACCCCAGATTTTATCAATAAAGATTTAAATTTTGTCGAAATAATTTTTAATATTATGGTGTGAATTTAAGATAATATTATAGTTGTGGGTAGTATTTATAAATTTTGCAAAGTATGCAAGTTGTTATAAAATATTCGTTTGGTCTAGAATATTCTTTTGTTTGGAATATTCGTACGACGGCTCAATCATTGGTGGACCCCACAACGGAAGTATTGTCGTAGTTAGAAAATGACAAAATTATCTTTCTATAAAAATAACGGCAGAGGTGTTACCGTTAAAACTGTTGAACTACCCTAGTAGTAAAAGTAAAGAATACTGCGTAGTAGTTGTATAGTAGCACACGATATTGATTATTGATGCTTACGTGAGAAGTCACTCGCCTTATGCTCAATTATTGCTATAAGAATTCGTGATCATATCTCTTATATTATTGATTCAATTATTGTCACAAGATCATCTCAGATAATATGTTATAGTATTAAATCAATAATTGAGACGACAAGTTATAAATGATTAATAATTGTTGAAAGATTAAATATGTGTTGATTAAAAATAAAATGATTTGTGGTAATATTTATTCAATCCTTGATGTATATAAAGAGTCTGTTATGAGACATTTGTGGTAAGTTTGATTATTTTATGGGGGGCCCATATGTCATCATCTAAGAGTCTCTTCGTCAATAGTAATTACCTTTGTGAATAGTAATTATCTTCGTCAATAGTAATTACCTTCGTCAATAGTAATTACCTTTGTGAATAGTAATTATCTTCGTCAATAGTAATTACCTTCGTCAATAATAATTACCTTTGTGAATAGTAATTACCTTCGTCAATAGTAATTACCTTTACCAGGCGTCGAACCACTTGTCGTTTCACATTACAAAGCGCCGAACCACTTGTCGTTTTTTACATTACAAAAGGCCGAACCACTTGTCGTTTCACATTACAAAGCGCCGAACCACTTGTCGTTTCATATTATTAAAGCGCCAAACCACTTTTCTTTTCACATCACCAAATACAAGCCACTTGCCTTTTCACACGGCAGTCTTAAGCTTAGAAATCTCCTATAAATAGAGGCCTAGTGCTTCATTATTTTTCACGAATTCACCGAAACTCTGAGAGAGAAACTATAGAGAGAAAGAAGAAAAGTATTCTCGCTACTTCACCTCGCCAATATTCAGTTTTTTCTAAGGTAGGGAATATTATTTGTTGTACCGTAAGGGTGTTATTCTTTCTTATTCATGAAGAATCTGTTGTTATTCCATTGCTTATTATTATTCTGTTGGAATAACTTTTGTACGTGGTTTACCCTATACTTGGTGACATTCTTCTATTATTCTCATTGGAACATCCTCGCCTCTGTGTTTTTACACCTTGACCGGGTTCCGCCTTTTTATTATTATTCTGCTGAACATCCTCTGCATCGTGTGTTTTACACCGGACCGGTTCCATCTTTATCATTCTTCGTTGAATATCCTATCCGTGTGTTTTTACACCGGATCCGGTTCTATCTTTATTATTTTGTTGGAACATCCCGCTTGCGGTGTGAATTTCACCCGACCGTTCCGTTATTATTATTCTTTGGAATAACTCGCCTCATGCGGCACCGCATGCACGGTGATTTCTTTTGTTATTCCATTCTTTATTATACCCAAATTGGTTAAAACTTTGACTTTTATACTCCATGAAATTAGTAGAATATCCTTGATATTTGCGTTTCATCCAAAGATCTTTTCATGGAAATTTTCTTCCGATCATTCTTGAATTTTACTCTACAAAACAAAGATCATTTTGACAATTTGGACGTTAATAATTCTGAATAAAATAATTCTTGAACTTGTTTTATTGAATTATTATGTCATTGTCATCATCCTCATGTTATATTATGTTATCTTCTTGACTTACGTGTATAGATGAACTTAGTATGATTATGACCGTGGATCATTCTTGTATAATCATGGCTTGTTATAAATGATGTGATAAAAGTCCTCGGTGGCACCGTAATGCGTTGATGGATAGTTTTTGGTATGATTATGACCGTGGGTGATTCAGATAGTCACGACCATTGATAATTTGATGAATATCCTCGGCCGTAGTGCAGTGGGTGATTCGATGATGTGGATTATTTATTAAAGTCGAGTCTCAATTATAACGATGATGAAAACCTTTAAAACCTAAAAGATAGTAGACTTTATTCTCTACTTGACTCTTTTAATGGATTGCTTATTCATTGCAGTTAAACTTGTTGTCTATTGTATTTTATCGCTTTAACACCGCTTGAAGGCTAATGATAAATTATTCGCATTATCTTAGTCATAATATTTTTCATCGGCTAGTTGAGCTCACCCTTTCTTTCACCGTTTCTCTTGAAATGAGAACATAGCCGACGAGTCTGGGAACGGAGTAATGGTCCGTAGGATAGCATTAGTAGTCCTCACTATTCGTGAAATAGTGTGATAATAGTAGTAATGAGGACTCTGTTGAGTTTGTATAATATCTAGTAGACAATATTTGTATTCAAACTCACGCTTTATGTATCGTATTATACCTACGCTATATATTAGTAAGTTGTATTTGAATTTATGTACCATGTAAGTGGCGATCCAAGATGGGTGACGATACCTAATTTTGGGGGCGTCACGTGTGTTGTGCATGATTGTTCGTTTATGTGCAAGTCGTAGTAAGATGCGGCTTTTCTGCAAAGCGACCATGTCTTGGTTTGCATCAAGAGCGAAGCAGTACCACAGCTTAATTTAGTACAAACCAAGCGCTTGATCGCCGCTGTTCTCGCATCGAGATCCGAGTTACATTATTAAATTGAGAATTGATGCATGCTTATATATTACTCTAATCTGTAATACTTGTCCAGTATAGTATTCATATGATAATAAACATATTATTGAAAGAATCCTATGATGAATTAGTAAATGGTAATTTCAACTATGACATAGTATGTTAGAAACTAATCGAGTAATGTAATGATACATGTATAGAAGCATGCTATGTGATGATTTGATTCTTGTAAGTGTAGACTCATATTAGTTTACACATACTAATTGGAAAGACCGACTTGTTAATGTTAGGTCGTTTCAACGCAAGTTAACTAAAGCTAGAATTATATTGTAGTTGAGCAAACAGGCAAGTTCCCTAAACTTACTCTAATTATTATTGAGCAAGTTCCTTGAACCCTAGTTTTATTGTGTTGCAAGTTTCCTTAACCTTACTCAAATTTATATTGAGCAAGTATCCGAACACTATTTTATTGTGTTGCAATGTTTCCTAGCTTACACAACTTTGTTTGTTGTGAAAGTTTCTTATCCTTCTCATATTGTATTGAGAAGGTTAATGCTGAAATTGAAAGTTATTCATTTAAGCTTGAATCTTATTTCCAAGCATGCTATTAAGTGGTTTAATTACTTTACAATTATTCCACATCGATATTATTGATATTCGCACTTAGTGCACTTGAGATCGTACAATCTTAGACTTGTACATCATTTAAAGTTCAAAAATTCTTGAACTGTGTTAGATAGAGTCTGAACCTTTGTTCGGTCAAACAAGCGAATGAAGTTTTATAAAAGCTATCCAAACCAATTGATGGTACGGATTCTTAGACTAAAAGAACACCCCTTCTATGATAGGGGAGTACCCCAGGTATCTAATATAAGATACACAGAGCAGATTTAAATGTTATGCATATACATAGAGTACGTGAGGCTGATCCCCTCAAGTACTTATTCTGTAGCCAGTAACCAAAGGGTCAATTAGATATTGATTCCATTGGAGTGTTATAGTTCAAAGTCTACTTGACTAGCAGTTATTCTAAAAGCAATCATTATCTTTGCTTATGATATTCATATTGTAGAATCCTTCAAATATTCATATTGTTGAATCCATTGCCAGATATTTTTCCATTCATCATGATATATTATGACGCCCCCAAAATAGGTATACATCACCCATCTTGAGTCGCCAAATATATGGTATAAAATTCAAATACAACTTAATTATACAACAATCATGTAAAATACGACAAAACATAATCTAAGAGTTTTAATAAGAATATTGTCATCTAGACAATATCCACACTCAATGGAGTTCTCATTACATTTATCGTCACACTATTTAACTGAATAGTGAGGACTACTAATGCTATCATCTGGACCGTCACTCCGTTCTCAGACTAGTCCCGACTACGTTCTCATTTCTCAAGAGAACGGTGAAAAGAAAGGGTGAGCTCAACTAGCCCAAGAAGAAATATTATGACTAAGATAATGCGGAATAAATTATCATTAGTCTTCAACAATGTTAAACCGATAAAATACAATGTAGACATCAAGTTTAATCAAGCAGTGAATAAGCAATCCATTAGAAGAGTCAAGTAGAGCGTGATATCTACTATCTTCTATGATTTAAAATGTTTTCATCAATTTTTATCATTTGAGACTCACTTTTAATAAATAAACCACATCATCGAGTCATCCCTACACTACTACGGGCAAGGATATTCATTAAATCATCAATGGTCACTATATACCGAATAATCCTCGGTCATAATCATACCAAAAACCGTCCATCAATGCACTACAAAGCTCACCGAGGACTTTTACCACACCATTTATAACATTACAGTGTCATGATTATACCGAATAATCCTCATTCATAATCATACCAAGTTCATCTACGCACGACGATGTCAAAGATGACTTTCATCACAATATAAGCGTGAGGATGATGACAATGACATAATAATTCAATAAAACAAGTTCAAGAATAAATTTTAAAGATTTATAAGTTAATTTATCTTGAAATCAGTCCAAATTGTCAACATGATACTGCTTTGTAGAGTAAAGTTCAAGAATGCTCAGAAGAATATTTCCATGAAAAGATACTGGATGAAGCGCAAATATATAGGATATTCAACTAATTTTATGGAGTATGGAAGCCAAAACTTTAACCAAATGAGTATCATAGAATATATGAAACTGCAAATGGATTTTCACCCGCCATGCATTAATCCACGTAGACAGATCATTTTCACAATTTAATAAGGAATGAATACGAAGGATCATTCACCATGCATGTGATAATCCACATGTATGCGAGTTATTCCAATGTAATAATAAAGAATGAAACCAGTCAAATGCGTAATCCGCATGCATGTGATATTCCAACAAAATAATAAGGAATGGAATAACGTAAGAATTCACCATGCATGCGATAGAATCGCACGCATAAAGTTATTCCAATGAATAATAAAAATGGAACCAGTGTTCAGCGTAATCCGCATGCATGTGATATTCTAACGTAATAATAAAGAATGGAATAACAAAGAATTCACCATACATGCGATAGAATCGCATGCATGTGTTATTCCAATGTAATAATAAAGAATGAAACCAGTCAAAGCTTAATCAGACAAACAGGATATTCCAAAAGAATAATAAAGAATGGAATAACGTAAGAATTTCACCACGTGTATGCGGATTTTGGCATGTATGTGTTATTCCAACATAATAATAAAGAATAGAATAATGTGTTTCTCTTCATGAATACGAAGAAATAATACCCCTTACCTTAGAAAAGAAACTGGATAATTTGGAGTAGAGGTAGCAGACTTCTCTTCTTCTTTCTCTCTATAATTTCTCTTTATAATAATTGCTTTATATAGCTTTAGTGAATTGGTGAGAAATGAAGGAAGAATGAGCTTTCTATTTATAGGAAAATATAGTTTCGATAATTGCACGCTTTTTGGGCTCAAATATTACAAATCTGAATACCTTCAACTTTTCTTTCATTTTAATTTAGTCCTGCAAGTATTATCAAACTTGCACCACCTCCCTAATAGTAAATAATGTGAATCAATAGTTCAATCATGTGAATCAATAGTTATAATCATGTGAAAATACGAATTACAATATAAGTACCTCCATCTATACCTCCATTTTAAATTTAGTCACGCAAGTATTATCAATCTTGCACTAACTCCCTAATAATAATACAAGAATGTGAATCAATAAGACACACATGTGAACAAATAGTTATAATCATGTGAATTAATAGCAATTAATTGCTCATTTATCCGATTAATTATCCGACTGGTCAGTAAAACTTTCAGACATCAATTAATATCGAAATAAATATAGATTTCCACTAACACTTATAATTTCAACACAATGAAACTATCAATTTCATCTTTAATCAACACGAACTTATTCATCATTAATATTATAACTCACAATATTTAATAATCAGGTCGTTCCCAGGAAAGATGGGGCTTTTCGATAAGGATTTCTCCTTATCAAGCGCCAATTAGATGACCAAACCTCTTCGATGTAACATCTGTATATCAGAAATAATGCAATTTAATAATATGAATAACTTTGTCGCCTCAATTATTGATTTAATAATATATCATATTATGCGGATGATCTTGTGATGATAATCGAATCAATAATATGAGAGAGATATGATGTAGCAATTATTGTAGCAATAATTGAGTATAATCGAGTGACTTCTCACGTAAAGATCAATAACAAATACCGGTGTCTACTTGTACGCAACCATGCCAGATTCAGATTTTTAACTACTGGGTAGTTCAACAGTTTTTAACAAATAATACTTCCGCCGTTATTTTTATAAAAGATAATTACATAGTTTTCTTACTACGACAATGATACTTAGTAGTGGGGTCCACTTAACGATTGTCTTGTCGTCATTTAATATTCCCTGTTAAAACGAATATTCCCCACCAATCGAATATTATATAACCATTTGCTTACTTTGCAAAATTTGTAAATATTACCCACAACTATAACATTATATCAAATCCACACCATAATATTCAAAAATATATTTTGTGAAAATTATTCTTTATTCATAAAAGTTGGGGTCTTACATATATCCTTATTGTTGTGTTTAAACATGTTGAGCAAACTTGTTGCTCATCCTTGTTATATCATGAATTATATTGCAGCTAAGCCCGAGACCTCAGGAAAGGATATGGGTAAAGGGAAGATGTAGGATAATTACGAGAAGCAGAATTTATCTTATGCTTAGTTTAAATTACGATTATGTAATGTGAACTCTAATATTTATTTTAGGGTATAATTGTAAGATGATATTAAGGTTATCATATATTGGGACTAGTAACACCTTTTGAATGAACGACGTACGTTTATTATATCTCCGCATTTTAGTTATCGTATGTTGTTTAGATGTGGATGTTAGTATTTTATCGTCATGACTGGACCGGGGTTAGAGGACCCGGATTCGGGGTGTCACAGCAAGGTTGCCTCTGACCTTCCCAAGCTTGTGGAAGGACTCAAACGTTTGGCCAAGTCCGATCCTATGGTTGTCTGCACCATTGAGGAGTCTGGGGAGCAAATTATTGCTGGTGCTGCAGAACTTCATCTGGAGATCTGTCTGAAGGATTTGCAGGATGATTTCGTGGGCGGTGCCGAAATTATTCAATCCTATCCAGTGGTTTCCTTCCGTGAGACAGTTCTAGAGAAATCTTCCAGAACTGTGATGAGCAAGTCTCCCAACAAGCATAACCGTTTGTACATGGAAGCTAGACCGCTGGAGGATGGGCTTTCCAAGGCCATTGACGATGGACGCATCGGTCCAAGGGATGATCCAAAGGATCGTTCCAAAATTCTGTCAGAGGAGTTTGGCAGAGGAGAACATGAGAGGCATCTGTTTTGAGGTGTGTGATGTCGTTCTTCACTCTGATGCTATTCATAGAGGCGGTGGTCAGGTGTGTGATGTCGTTCTTCACGCTGATGGTTCTTTACTTTATTTTATGGTTCTTCTGTTGGCCTACATGACTATAGTTACTTATAAGATAATGAAACTGATATTTTTATATAAAAATTTGATATTTTTATATTATTTCTTCACATGAATAGTAAGTGGGTTCACCAGACTCTTCTAGTTAAAGATGCTTATAAGTTGTTAAATAAAAAGTAGAAAGTATTTAGCAACTTAATTTTAAAATTACTAATAATTACTTTTTACTAATCTATTCTTATTTATTTTAGTAATTTCATATATTACCTATTTTACTAATCCGAATCTTCTTTTTAGTAATTTATAATTGAAATAAGCGATTATTAATTTCTTTTATACTACTAAATATCTTTTTTTTTCTTTTTACTAGTTCAATGCTAAAGTTAGAGCAAATTCAATGGTAATGTCAAAATGGTTATAACCATTGCTATATTTTGGCACTTAAAGTAGTTTTTGGTCTAAAATAAACCGTTCTCCAAGTGGTTGGTTCATTTTAAGACCAAATTGCTTCAAATTTAACTAACTTTCCTTCATCTCATTTCATTGTTAATTACTTTTCAACTCCAATTCAACTATCTACGTTATTTTCAACCCCATTGTGATCTAATTTTTTAACTCCCCGTTCCCAACATTCTCAACCCCCATTCTACTTAAAATGAGTCCATCAATTTTCTGAAGATAAGATTTAGTACATTGTATTTCAACATTCATTTCAAACATTTCAACACTTTCCGGCGGGTTTTATGTTTTCCGGCCACTTTCCGTTCAGTTTTAGGTATGTTCGATTCTTGATTTTATGTTAATTTCAGTTGATTTTATAGTCATCCTTGGTTCTATATTTAGAACCAAGTATAGCATTTTGCTATTTTAGAACTAATTATAGAATTGAGTTGGATTTGTGTTTTTGCCATTTGGTACTATAATTTGATTATAGAACCAATTATAGCACCCCCATTAGATTTGCTCTTACTAATCACATTTTCATGCAATCCTAAATATATTTTGAAATTTGTTTGTAAAAATTTAGAATCTTGTTTAGTTATCATATATACTTTACTTTAAAAATAAAATTTACAAATTTAACAAGAATAAAAATAATTTATTCTATTTAAATAGAACAGTCAGGCATATTTTTTTTATTCTATAAAAATTAGTTATTCTATTCTCTTTAATTCATACAATCTAAATGTAGCATAAGTAGATTTGATATTTTTTTTGCTTATACAAGCACTTGAACTTATGAATCTCGTAAGTTATTACAAACAAGAGTTTAAAAAGGTCAAATTTTGATTTCGAAAAGTTAAATCAAGGAGACAAAAAAGAATTTTTATTTAAAAAATTAGATGAGTTGATACGTTCTTTTCAAATAATATCAAACGACCACTCGGTAGCATTTGGTCCTAAATTTTTATAAAAATTAATTTTTAAATTTCGTCCTAGTAAAAACCTGTTTATTTAAATACACAACTAATTTTTATTATTTACTAAGTAATAATTTTTTATTTATAGGAGAATATAAACCGAATAAAATTATTACTATTGCAAAAATATTCTAAATTAGAATCTAAATATAATAAATACTTACCCATTTAGAGGCGGGTCGGCCCGTTTAAGTATGCATAACATAACATATTAGAAGAATTTAGAAATTAAAAAGTGGCTCCAAATTTCCCAATTTTTTTCCTAAACCTCTCGAGCCTCCCGCAAAACTGAAAGAAAGAGAGGGAGAGAGAATTATTTATGGATCGAAAAGATAATCAATCTCCTCAAGGTTTGATCCTACCTTCTTATAACATAGCTCCAAATTCAAATTGGGGAAAGATAATGATCATATAAACGTAATTGCAGGTGAGACGGCTCGGTTACTGGTGGAATTTATGGAGGTTGCCATTACTTCGATTGTGTTTCTCAAAGGAGTATATCCTCCGGGTCCGCTTTTTCTTCTTAATTTGATCCTCATTTTTCTGTATATTATATTGAATTCTAGTCAGTGTCTTTCTATTTATTTGTTTATACTCCCTTATCCACCCTTACAAAAGAGTCCCATTTGATTTTTTTTTGCCTGGTAATCTAAAATTCAAATTGTGACTCAAATACTTTTGATTTTTATTAATGCCATATTGTAAAATTTTGAATTTTAAGATTTGGTAAATTAACTAGGATATGAAGTACTCTTGTTTTGGAATAGAGGGAGTATAATTTTTAAAATAGTATAATTAGAGAAGGAAATGAAGAATAGCAATAGCTTTCTGAATACACCCCATTAACGGAGAAGTAGGACCTACCTTGTTGGAGTTTGTATACTAAACCAATTTTAAACTTTTTTATCCTATATCCTCGTATTTGGTCAATTTTTTATTTTATTTTTTTAATATATTGGCTTGTAAATTGAAACTTCTTCTGTTTTTTCTTCTTAATTTGAAAACGGTATATAGGTGCATTTGAAAGGAAGAGGTATATGAATTTAGTGGTTCATAAAGCTCGACATCCTGAGCTTAGAGAATACATCCATGATGCTCTTACTGGACTCCTTCCTTATGTACAAAAGGTTTCTATTAAGTTATTTTGTTTTCTTTATTGAAACTTATCAAGTTGTATTGTATAAACTATGGTTTAGCAATTTCTTATTGATTTTAAATTGTCAAATATAATATTCTTATGGGGGGACATAACATTTGAATTGGATTTATTTGGTATCACTCACATCAGTTCTTGATCGCAATGTCCTAAGTTGCATTAGCATGTTATGTTATATATATATATATATATTATATATATATATATATATATATATATATCAATTTTCTTTGACTACCTCTTATTTCTATATCCAAACTACATTCGATTAAATGTTTGTCAATTCATCGAGAATCTATACTGGTGATTATATGGATGTGTGTGACTGTTAGTATACTAATTGTTGGCAGGAAACACTGTCAGAGTAGTTAATGGTTTTTGATAATCTTTTACACGTAACTTGTGAATATTTCATCTCCTTTGGCAATGTGCTTCTCCAGAGGAAAAGAAAGCAAAAGCGATTACCTTGATTCTCCTTCCCAAGCTCAACACGATATTTTTGCTTAAAATGAAACAATTCAGTAGGAAAATCTTGAATTGGCTTCGGTGACTGGTTTTAGCTGAAGCCAATTCCCTGATAACAAGAAATAGAAATGAGTCGTTCGATGGCCTGTCATTCGATTATCTTGATCGGAAAGTGAGGGATGGTAATGAGAGCTGGTGTGGGGCCCCCATAATATGTATGTGCAATAAATCAATCAAGAGACTTAGCAGAATGGACTATAGACATATGGTGATGCTAGAAACTCATTATAGCCTTTAGGGAGTAATGTATTTACAACCAACGAGTCAGTAATCCATCCAATGACTCGTAAAAAATGGGCTTTGACTAATTACAGTTATGGGAACAGTTTTAATTCTTTCTATTATAGTTCCTAGAAAGATGACTCTTAGTTTGATTTTACGCCTCCATCTCTTTCAAATGAACAATGTTTTTCTAAGGTAGAATTAAGATTTGCCCCTTCTTTCCATCTGTATTCTGCTTATTTAGGCAGTAGATTTGGCCTTTCTTCCATCCCTTTTTCCTTCCTATCCTTCACTAATCCATTTACTAATGTACCATTAGTGAACACGCTTGTTGATGTTCTCTATAAAATCCCTTTTTCCTTCCTATCCTTCTTCCACTAATCCATATACTAAATGTACCATTAGTGAACACGCTCGTTGAGGTTCTCTATAAAATCCCTGCTTTGGAGAAAAGAGTGCAAACTCATGGCATGCTAAACATTACTATGCATGAGTAAATTACCTGCGAGTTTTAGTGAAACTAACATGTTCCTTCTGTTGGCAAGGGATTGGTGGAGAGGGTTGCAGTTATTTTTTTCAACAATGAGAACATCCCAGTGGAGAGATTTATTTTCAAGCTTAATGTGAACCAATCTTATGGCTCAAAGGTGGAAGATACCAACCTGGAGTTCACTCTTAGGTCATTTTTGATCAAGCTTTCAGTGGCAGAACCTCTTACTAAAGTTCTACCCAGGGGTAAGTGCTAAACATCCCCGGTTTGGTACATAATAACTTCGTGAATGTTTGTTTTCATAGCCTGTATATCTGTAGTTTTTTTTTTTAATGCCAATTTATGTTCATAAGATATGACGTGCTTTGTGTAGTTAAAAAGGTTAATATAATGTTTTGGGCAACGAGTACTTTTCTTAAACTGTTACTATGTAATGCCATTTTCAAAAGTTATATACATGTTTTCTGGTTGTGGAATTGAGCGTTTTACTGTCTTTTGTTTAACAGACTGCAGGTGGGAGATAACGTCATACTTTCGCTCTCTTCCACAGGCTAGTACGAGCAATGCTGCAGAGCTATGGATCCCGACAGATATACCACAGTGGCAGCAGCCTCCACTAATAACACCTATTAAGTCAATGAGTAGTGATCCTCTCTGCGTGCAGCTATATTTGGAACATCCAAGTCTATCAGAACAGAAGCCTTAAAAGTTTATATTTATAGAGCACACGGTGTTTTTATGCAAGTAAAGCAGGTAATAATCGACCTTTTCCCTATTCACATTTCATGTTCATACACAATTAATCAAGCCTTAAGCTCACTTTTTAACCACCTTTTTGATAAATTCTAGTTTTGGTGGAGGCCGTGGAGCATATAAGATTAAAATAGTGAAACAACAATGGGTTGGTATCAACTCTTCACAAATTGTAACTTGTTCTATCATCATAGTTTAAACATTGTTGTCAAATTTATATTTCACAAGTTTTTGAAATTAAGTTGGAAAATGATGGTGTTTCTTTTGCCGGAAAATACAATTTTAAGGAAAGGTTTGAACTTTTACTTCCCGGGGCGCTAGGAAGGTCTATCACTACATCCAGACTACAAAAGCTTGATAACAAAAGATGTCCATTTCTGAATTCTGAGTTTTGGCTGAAGGGTTGTTGTCTCAGAATTTATTACGATTACTACAGATAAGGTGAAAGCACTTCAGGCATGGCTACTAGGATATGACAACAATGTGGATTTCCTGGAACGCGACATGATGTAGAAAAATGCTACAAGAAGGCTAGAAGTTTGGTTCGAGAACTATTTGCATACACTTTTTCATTTGTTAGGAAAAATTCAGAGATGCAGTTTCTTTATGTGATAGCTGTGGAGTTGAAAAAACCAACCAACAAATGTAATTATAAGAGAGTGCTTTAGGTTTTAACTTTTCTTTCATTTTGTGGATGGATGATAATTTGTCTTGTGCTTATCCACTAAATGTTTTTTAATGCAGTTTCAATCTTTTACCTGTTGTACATGTTGAAAATCTGATTTTGGTGAAGTGAGGCATCCTCAAGCAAGCGGAAATCCGAAATTTTCCATAGCTAAATAAGAGAGTGCTTTTGGATATTTTATAATTTTACTATTTTGTATTTTGTATTTTGTATTTTGATGTCCGATTTTTCATTGAAATAAAGGATGGGTACTGATTTTATTATTTATTTTTATTTATTTTGCCCAAAACTAAAATGATCATGTTTGTTAATGTCCCTACAAACGGAAAATCATTTTTCAAAGTTCAAATAAATGAAACATTTTTATTTTAAAAAAATATTAAACTTTAACTAGTCTCTATTTATTTCTCACTCCAATTTTTCCCAATCTTATAAAATAAATATTTTACATATTATAACGAAAATATTTATTTTCTTGAGTTATAATAAACACCAAAATTTGTTTGATCAAATTTTGAATGGTTGACAATTTTTTAAGTTTTTTTATTAACGTGAAAATTCTTTAAAGTTTGCAGAATTGATCATATTACCATTGGAAAAATTGGATAGTTAGTAACAAAAAATACAATGACAAATAACGAAATTGAGGTGAAATATAATGGAGGAGCCAACTCCTCACCCAGTTATGAAATTAGAGATAAATCTCATTTAATATATATATATATATATATATATATATATATAGCAAATTTGAATATATTTATATTTTAGATTAATTTGCATAATATTCTTAATTTGTCATTATTTTTACTATTATTTCTATCATCGCATCAATATTACTAAATTCTTAGTTAAATACATTGGGAACATAAATTTATCTTTCAACATCGTCATTTTATAAATATTTATTTAATTTTTAATTTTGAAATAAAGGGAAAGGAATTAATAAAAAGATTAATTAAAAAAAAGTATGTTAAAAACATTTTATGAAAATATCAATGCATTTTATGAAAAAATTTTATATTTATACAAAGGTAATAAAAAAAATAATTTTTTTTTTTTGGGGGAGGGGGAATAAAACATTTTTTTCCTTTTAGATGAAGGTTGTGTTAATAGCTTTGCCTAGTTAACTCGTAAATAGATAATAGTAGTATATATGTAAAAATAAATATATTAAAAAAAAGGAAAAAGAAGAAGAAAAAATGTCCAAATGACTCGCATTTTCTAATTTTATTATCTTCTTTTTCACCAGTTGAAGGGAGTAGTTTGAAACTTTGGAGTTCAAAATATCAATGGCAATGGTAATTACTCCATAATAGCTTAAACTTGGGATTTACTGGACGGAGACGATATTGTTAGACTGGCAGTACGATCCCGGTAAAACCAATAAAGTGGTAAAAATACCGTGCCAGAGTTGCACTCCAACTGTTCGACGTTTGGTCCCTGAGAGTCTGTACTTGTAAATGCCGAAAAGTTCGATGATCTTGCGATCAAATCAGTATTGTAGAGAAATCTTTGATCTGTTTGGTCAAACACCTTTTGGGAAACCAAGTTATATGTGGGTTCAAATCATGCACAAAACCAGTGCAGGAAGAAGACCCAAGCAGAAAATCTACCATAGAGTCCATGAATTGGACAGAGTCATGGACCTCCAAAAGAAACCTTCGGTAATTCTAAAGCTAAATTCCATTATCCAGTCACAGAAAAACAAGGCTCTTCTTCTCAGGGACCTTGAAAAAGAAGTTGGGTTTGTTCAGAAATGGAATTGCATGGCTGTAATTGAGAAGTACCCTTCAATCTTCTATGTCAGTGGTGGTAATAGGACACCACCTATGGTTACTCTTGCACACAAAGCAGAAAAGATTGCAGCTGAAGAGGTTGATGCCAAAGGGCTAATGGAACCCATTTTAGTTAAAAATTTGAGGAAGTTGTTAATGTTGTCGATGGATTGCCGGGTTCCTTTAGAAACCATTGAACTCATTGAGTCTGAATTGGGTTTGCCTAGTGATTTCAAGAAGTCATTGATTCCAAAGTACCCAGAGTTTTTTTCTGTGAAAGATTTATATGGGCGAACTTATCTTCAGCTAGAAAATTGGGATTCTTCACTTGCAACCACTGCCCGGGAGAGATTAGCTCAGGAAAGAATCTTGAGCTCTGGTGGTTTTCCAAAGAAAGCTAGGATCTCAAAAGATGGTAACCTTCCGGGTCCTTTTGCTTTTCATTTGAAGTTTCCTGCTGGTTTTAGACCAAACATGAGTTACCTTGAAGAAGTTCAGTGGTGGCAGAAAATGGAATTTCCTTCTCCATACTTGAACGCTAGGAGATTTGAAGTTGCTGATCCTAAAGCTCGAAAGCGGACGGTGGCAGTGCTCCATGAGCTCCTCAGTTTGACTATGGAAAAGAGGTTAACATCTGCTCAATTGGATGCATTTCATTCAGAGTATCGATTTCCAGCTAGATTATTGCTTTGTTTAATCAAGCATCATGGTATCTTTTACATAACTAATAAAGGTGCAAAGAGTACTGTAATCCTTAAAGAAGCTTATGATGGATCAAATTTAATTGATAAATGTCCACTTTTGGCATTCAGGGATAGATTTGTAGCACTCACTGGCAGGAGAGATTCATGTACTGAGATAACTTCATCACAAGTTTTTTTATGAAAGTGTTGCTTCATGATACTATAAAGTGATTCTGCTGATGCTTTCTAGATAGTAGTTCTTGTTGAACTTGAGAAAGGTTTAAGTTTTTGTGGGATTAAGATATTCACATGCAGTGGTATTCTTATACAGTAGAAATTTGATATCTTGCTGCCACTGTCCTTGCTAATTTTGTGCAATACTTGCCCTAGGTATATTTCAATTGTAAGTTATAGCTTTAGCTTGACAATTTGCCTGTTCCTGCCATTTCAACATGCAACAGGTGACACATTGCATTACTCTTCAACTGACTAGCCTATAAATCAATGTTACCTGAAACACAGTTCGTTTTGGTTCGTGGAGTACGTTAGGGGTATCCTTATATGAGTGCTCATAATTAGGAATTCCCTTATATTTTTAGTTAATTTAACAAGTTGATTGTTCTGTAAATAATTTATTACAAATGTTTGGACATCCAATACTAAGCTAGAATATAGATATTTGTGCAATTATAAGTAAAATAACAGTGAAATTCTTCGATACGCTAAATTTAGAGTATTGGCACATAAAGTGGTATTCTGCATTCTCATGACAAAATCAAAAGCCTAAATTTGTGAGTGAAGGATTTTCAGTCACAACCATTTGATGATTCTTTTGACCTTCTAACTTATGGAGGTCCGTCAATCATGCTTAACCAGTTCCTTCTAAATAATGCTAATTGAAACACTAGAACTCGAACCGCCTTTTCAAATGCCATTGTATTTTGGAATGGATGTGATTCAGACCATGTACGTGGATCAATTTGAAGCTGCAGCGGAAAAGGGGTCCTTCAAGTAGATTAAACTTCAAGCGATGATAATTGTGAATCCCAGTTACTACCACTACATCTAATCTTGCGTTTGTTTCTATTCCTTAATCTTTCTTTTTCTTTACAATAAAATGCATTTGATCAGAAACTTCAACACTTATGCTGTGTTGCACTGTATTGTGTATTATGATATACATTTTTATTCTTGTAAGAGTAGAAAATCAGAAAATAGTAAGGGCAGATATCCATTCAACTGGAGATAGATCTTACTAAATTATAACAGCTGTTGCATTACTGTATGTTATTTGTTTTTGTGTTATAACCCTAAAATTTCTAGGAAGTACATAGTACTTGTTTTCGGAACTGATATTCAATTTCATTGAACTATCAGTGATGTAAGAAAAACTGTGATATGATACAAGTTGAAATTTTTGTATTGTTTCATAAAACTGCAGTATTCTTCTTTTTACTGTGTTTTTAACTACACAAAACCATTTAGTGCTTGTCCGTCTACCGGCATGCAAAGCTTTTGGGACTTCTAAACTCATTTCAAAATCTGATTCGTCTAATGATAGTTTATTCCGAACGCAGCTTATTTAACTTATAAAAACAGCGTTTAGGGCTCAAATGTGATGCACCATTTTTGGTGCAGTGCTTTCAGGCCTCCAACGGACTAAACGTTACTGCTCTAAACGTATCAAACGCTAGTAACCAAACAAACCTTAATGGTTTGATACAAAATTGTCTAGATTACAGACCTAGTGAACAATTATAGTTCTGTATTAACAAAGGTAATCCAGGATCCACCAAATCATATATACCTTTTAGGTTGTCACCATTAATTTAAAGTGAGGATATTTGTTTTGTGCCTAAACAATTGGTATTTTGCAGTAACATGTTATAAATAAAATTGGACTAATATCTTATGTGTCCACATGGTTTATTATTGCATATCAAAGATTAAAAAAGCACCTGATTTAGCATCTCAGGTGCAACCTTGCCCATCTAGTTCTTCATGCCCTTAAATTAACAAAAAGTAAAACCTTAGTGCTGTACAAAACTTCAAAATGCTCAGACATGCACACAATAGCTCTGAATTCATAATTATAAGATGCCAACTTGAAGTGATAATGCTTGTTTGTTTTCAATGTACACTTAAAAAGCATCATTATTAAAACAAATGTATATTAGCTAATTAGAGCGGCGCTTAGACGGATGGGCGGACTTTGACTTGTCGTCTTCTTGAGTTAAACGAAATTGAGTTTAACTAGTTCGGGACGTTTAACTAGCTCAAGTCGAGCTTAGTTGAGCTTAGAGCTGAGCCTGGCCGACCGACAGTCTGGTCTTTTTATGACTCTAATTAGCCTATTACAATTCCATGTATGTTTTTTTTTAATAGCGATTATTGATCAGGACTTGTAACAAATTGTTCTCAATTGGCAGGTAAAGTTACCTATGATTTGTAGGGTGAACTTATGTGGTAATTGAAAATTGTGTGGCAAGTCTTTGAATTCTGCAGAGTATCTATCATGCTTACAAGTATATCTTAAAAAGATCTTATTAGTACCTTGAAAAATTTCTGCAACCACTTCATATTTTGTTTGAAGGACTGAGGAAATATGTTTATGAAAATTGGTGTAATAGCTTTCATAATGTTCGATTTCTACATTCTAGATGTTGTACATATATTTGCAAATATTCTCTAAATCTTCTGATACCTATACTCTATTCCATTAAGTTTCACTAAAACCACTCAATTGCTGAAGGAATTTACCTGCTGGGGCCACAATAAGTTGAAGAAAAGGGTATCCCTCTCAATAAGGTAACTTCTTTTGCTTCATAAAGCCTTTATAAATTGGGCCAGAATATATTTTATAGTGTATGATCTTTTAGCATCAGCATCATGAAAAAGTTGCTTGTTCCATTGAAAAGTGGATTGTCTTGTATGTTATTTGATATAGCATAAATAGTCAACTGGATTTTAGATGATAGGTTCATTGGCTTTTTCACGAGGACTCATTTAAGGTTGATGATGTCTTAGTCCGATGGTTAAGACTGAGAGAAATATTTTTGAATTAACCATTTCAAGTAAGATTAAGGTTTCGATTCATATAAATAAATATTTTTCTCCTTGTTGTGGGACTTTCTACGCTTTGATTGTGGGAGTTTAATTCCTCTTTATTTGTGAGGCTTTTGTTTTTAGAGATTGTTGAGATTGATTATGTCATTCACTGTCCTTGTACTAATATCCCTTTATAGTGGGGGAGTTCCAGACCCATTTAAGTTGGTAGTTGGCACACTAATTGGGACTTCTCTAGTGATTCAAAATTTTGTTCATCCACATTTTTCATTTATTGTTTTTTTTGAGCAATTCATTTTTTTCTTTTTTGAAAAAAAAAAAATTGTGCTGCTACTGGTTCTAGTACATATATGATTACTTTCTTTAAACCTGTGACTCAGTAGACACTTGTCTTTAGATAAACATTTTATAGTAATTATAAGTTTGATACATGGTCAGTCACCCACTTATATGGTACTAAAAAGATAGATCTGTATATTAGATATGAATAAGTTGAAAATTTTTTAAAAAAGAAGAAGAAGGAATATATACACATAACTAGTTATTAGTCAGTTATATTAAAATAAATTAAAAAGACAAGGAATATGTATGCATGTGTGTGTTTTTAAGTGATTAAGATTTGATGCATTGGTTGCTCCATGAAATATGCATCTTGTTCTTGTTGAACATTTCATTAGATGGAAATGGGTATATCTACTTAATTAAATATGGTTGTTAAGCCCTATCCCTCATAGGAGACTTCATAGATGAGGAGGGCTCATGCTTAGCCATGGCAATCACTGTCACCTATAAAGATCAGATTTGTGTTAAGCACATTAAATGGTTCTTTAAAAGGTGAAAACAAAATCACAGTTCATGATTGATCCCACTCTCTGGCCCTTATGGCATTAAATCATATGTGTTTTCTTGTATCATATGGCCCCTTTTGTCCTGACAGCTTCTTGTTTGACATAGCAACCTGGAAATTTTGAGCTGTTATGGCACAATCAACAATGTGAATCATATAACAAGGGACCTTATGACAAGTATAATGGCAGATAATTCTTATTATATACCCACCCCATGAGTACAAAGCTGATGCTTATTATATAATTGTTTTAGGGACTTTAACCACTAAGCTTTGTCTCCTTCAATGTACTTTCATTGATGTCCTCTAGTGGCATCCAAAATCTGTGATTTTTTATGCTCCTACCATCCCATTTAATCTGAAAGGTTGAGCCCATATGATCGCATCTTCTGCACTTGTTTTCTAGATAAATCTGCAGGCAGGCTGGCTGGCACTGGAAAAAATTTCGGTAATAACTATAATAAAGGATTAATTTTCTAAACCTTATTAGCTATGTTACATGAACTCTTCATTTTGTCCTAAATTTAAAGTAGCCTTTCAGTTAAATTATTAAATTATGAAATTGACCGGACATGGTTGAATTTTATTACAAGGAACTTGTAATACTTGTGAAATGGTGACTAATTAATATCCTCCGGTATTCTGCAGATATTTTCTTGGCACTAAAGAAATGAATTTGATTTATGCATCCAAATAGGCTAGTCGGGGCCTAGCACAGCATTAGCATCAGGTAATTTGGATAAGACATGAAGTTTTCAAGAAAGTTGAAATTTTATGGCATAACTCGGGAAATATACGCTATGTATTGATATGAACCGTTCAAATTGTGATAAGTCGATTTTTATAAGAATTTATCTCCTGCTTACTGGACCATTTATTGATTAGACATTTGCTAATGGTGCTACTTGTAAGATATATAAATGAATCGAAATGAAATCGAGTATTAATTAAAACGCTCGATTTTGGTTCACAAAATTTATCGAAAGATAAAATAAAGTTTAATCAAGTTTCGCTTAATTTATCGAATGAAAGACTACCGAAATCGAATCGAAAGCGATTTAAACTTTTCGAACTAATCCGATGATCGATAGAAAATTACAATTTTAAGGAAGTTCGAGTAATTTATCGAACTTTAAAATTTCTTCATATTTGAATCATTTATATTTCGAAATGAGTTCAATCGAGGAAGCATTTAATCAACCCGAATCTGCTTTATTTATTTTACAAATTTAACTGCTCGTTCGCACATTAGTTAGCCCTACTTTTTGGGCCAACTTTAGGACGCTTTGGAGAATTCTTAAACGTGGTTATTCATGATCAGAACCAACCTAGCAGGAGCCAGACCAGTAGACATGTAAAATCGAATTATGCCCTTCAAGGTATAGGGGACCATTTCATGGTCATAATAATGAAACTTTGGGATTGATTTAGGACGAAAAATGCTATGGTCCATTAATGGTGGACCCAAAATTCCTACATTAATGTGCTGAGCTGTTGACAACACAAAATAATGCATAGTTCCATATTGATGATCATACCAAATATGTCCTCCTATTTACTTCATCTGTAGTGATGGCTGATTCTTTGTTATGTCAGTCTCAACTCTTTAGTCCTTGTCTAGTTTCACTGTTTTTATGTGCTATATACTTTCAAAAAAGGATCGGAGGATAGGACAAAAGGTAGAGAAATTGTAAACATAGTACATCCATTTGTTTGTTTAGTCTTGATAGGGATTATTATTACAATAGAATCATTATTTTCTTTATTTTAACTTTCATGCCGAGGAGGCCTGTCAAATCTATGCACGTATCTCATCTATCCTATCCACTAAGATACAAACCCATTCCTCTCTACTAATTTTAACTAGAATATGATTCCTTCATATTCCTAGGCTAAAAACGCACTAAGCTAAGCTCTTAGCTTTGAAAGAATTCTTATACTTTGAAATTCTCTTGGTGCTTAAATTTAGTTGCATCCACAAGCTTATTGTTCTCTAAATAATTTAGTGCAATTATGATATTTGAGTATCCAATACTAAGTGAAAATATTAAAATTTATGCAATTATAGGTCAAAATTAAGAATATTTTTGGTTTGCTAAATTGAGAATATCGGTAATGTTTGGGAACGTAAATATCAATACGCGATTCGCCAGGTCAATAAGAGTTTAGGATAACTCTGCTATATACACCCCGATTGCTACGAGAATACTGTTTAGTTGAAGAAAAAAAGTTACACTGTTCTGATAAGTCTTTTTTTTTTTTTTATATTTATATAGAAAAGAGTTGCATCCGTATAAAAAAATGTAATGTAACCAACGTCATTTTATCCGTGGTTTTTCCCTTGGTGGCCACAGTTTTGTCCTGGAGAAAGACCCATTCCCTTGTAAGATATCATGTCATGTGCCCACTCTATACACATAGAGAGGCGAGCACTTTGTCTAAAAGTTTATGCACTTGTTCCTTGTTGCCTACATTAGGCACCACTCCAAAATTTAACCACTAAAATCATTCGTGTCGTTTGGTTAAGTGGGGGCACATATACACACACAAAGTAAAACACAATGATGCTACCAAAGATGGGGGGAGTTGGGTTTGCAACCACAATCTCCTCCAATTTCCTCATTAATGGGATAGGCAAAAGTCCTTGATAATCTTAGCACATGGACTTTTCTTTTATATATGCTAGTGGGGGAAGCTGATGTTTACACTTGAGTACCAATCTGTCTCAACCATAGAAAAGAATACTTAGAATTATGTCACTTTAATGATTCTTTAGTCTTTCTTTTATGAATTGCTTCATCTTTAGTGGGGATGTTTTGGATTCAAAAACTCAATAACTAGTTGTGCTCTTTTTTATCTTTAGGTTTACTCCACCACCTATAACAACAAATTCCATCTACGAAAAGTAGACTACTCATGGGCAGGCTCATTGAAATTCTCTCATAAAGGAACCTTAGATATGATTTCTAGGTTAATAATGGTTTTATTCTATTTCTTTTTAGGAGTTTTGGATTCTTATCTTGACCCCCACAATGCGTTTCATAGCCGAAAGTCTAACTTAACTTGCCCCCTTTACATAGGAGTACTAGAAAAGAGTAGAGAATTTCCTCCAGTTTGATTAGTAGTTTCACTCAGAGTTAACAAATACTCTTATTAGCTAGCTTAACGAACCGTGTTTTGATACTTTCGTACTCAAAAATGGTATTTTTACGTACTAATACACTAAATTTAGCAAACCTAAAAATTATAATTCCCTAAATATCAATATTCTAACTTGGTATTCTAAGAGAATTCTTAACTAGAATCATTCATATAAAGTTATCCTAGTGTACTGTGTTTTAGCTTATATATGTAATGTATTGCGTACTTGTATCACTTTCACAAACAGAAATGAAACACCTTGCAATGAACACTGGTTCCACTAACCCCATAGAGATAAAATGGTCTTTGGCATTGATTATTAGGTGTGTGGTTCAATCAAAGTTATGGAATGACCAAAGAAATTGCTAGTTATTAGTACATTGAAGCTAACCCATAATTTGACTAGCCTTTGAGGCCTTGCCAATGTAATGTAACATGAATTGAGTGTTGAATGCATGTGGGGTATATATATATTGTATATTGTTGAAAAAAATATGAATGAAATATGCTAGTAGTAAAGAAACAAAGGAAGAAACAATTCAAACACGATGGACTAGTAGTGTCTATGAGTGCTCCCCTTTTAAGGGGGTGGGGGTGGGGGTGGGGGTGGGGGGGAAGGAAGTTTAGGGTACCCATCATGGGTCCCTTCCATGACTCTTTGATTGGGATCCCCTTATTCTATGATTCTTTGTATTGTTCCATTCCTTTCCCAACTGAAATTTGGAATGTTGATTTATATCAACCATAGTGGACACAACTTATGTGACAAATGACAATCAATCACACACATTTCCTTCTCTTTACACTTGCACACCCCCAAACAAAAAGATAATGAAGCAACAAGCATGGGCCTATATACTCCTTAATTAATTGACTTATTTGTGTCGAAAAAAAACCATTGGTGGACTGTCAGTGTCATAATCGTCGGCCGAGTGCACGGCAAAACATGACAGAAAATTATTTATTTATTTATTTATTGTTAGAACGGTGATAAATTTGAGTCTACCCAATAATTATATAGTGATTGATACTTGAAATTTAGTGATGGATGTGTAATTTTGTGGGAGAGGGGGACCAAAGCAAAGGAATTAGGTTTAGTTCATTTCATACATCTACTTCTATATGTATTCATTCCATCAAGGAAGAAAGGGATGGAAGAAAAGGCATGGGGTTGTGTGTGTGTGTGTTGGTTGGCTTTCCTTGGCATTTATGAATGTGTGTATTTGTAGTGATGATATAATTAATCAATTATTAACTTATCAAAAAATAAAACTTAAAGCAAGGAATGTGTGTTTTGTAAAATGATATAATTAAGGGCATTTGATGGGTATTCCAATGTTCAATGCATCATGATTTGTGCTATTTTGACAATTTTATTAACACCTAATTCCTCTGACAATCCCAATTATCTCTCTATTTTTTAATTAGAATATAATCCCATCTAAGCTACCATCATTAATTTGTTTATGGTCACAATCAAATAATACTATTATTTATTTTTTATTTTATTTTATTTTTGCCTAGTGACCGACCGTACAATGTAAGCGCGAGTATACGCTAATAATGCAATTAATTGATTAAAGTTTTTCAAAAACCAGCTTGGTTAGTGGCCATCAAATCATACATGTTTTTTTAATTAATCCTTTCTAAACACTAATGACCATAGTATTATTTTCTTAATCAATTATCATGTGTTAGGTCACAAGTGTGTTGTAGTAGGTGCTAAAGCCTATTTGCTTTTCTATATTTATTTTTCAAATCCTTCTTTTTTTTTATCTACAAAATAAAGACAAATAATTCACATATTTTTGTCTTTTGTTTTGTGGGTCATAGCTAGTTGTGGGACCCGCATTGGTTCAATTGAGTTGTAGTATAAGTTTTGATGACATCAAGTAAGTTATATATATCCTTTATTTAAAAAAAATTATGTTTCAATTTGCTTGAGCTTAAAGCCAACTTTATTAAGAAATTATTGGGAAAAGTTAGGAGTTTAGTCACTTGTGTGTATACTTTCATTTAACATTTCCTTTTCATTATTATTATTATTATTATTATTATTATTATTATTTTTATCATTTAAAGTTGATAGAGGCTGGGTATTGACATAATGTGACAATGACTTTATGCTTTTATTTTAACCTAGATTTTCTAGTGTATTCAAAATTTTAGGTTTATTAGAGAGAGATAAGGCCACCTAATGAATAAGACCGTTTAGGGTAAATCAAATATGAATATGGCAAATGGATTGGGGACATGAAATTCAATTAAAAAAATGTGAGTATTAATTAAATTAATTTAATTAGTTTAGTCAAACAAAAACAAAATCTACTACCCATTAATTTATTAATTATTGGCCTAAGAATATATAGGTAAGATGATTAATAAAAATAAATTTGACGTTTTATTAAAAATAAATTTGATGTTTTAAAAAAGAAGATGTTGACCTAATTTAATTTTTGATGTTAACTCATAGTATGTGAGAAGAATCTTATGAATTTAAATTTTTGATTTTAACTCATATTTGATAAGAATATTATGCATATATAAAATAATTATTTGCGCTGTAAATTCATTTGATTTTTTTATGCTGGGATAATTTTATAAAGTTATTTGAATAAATTTTGAAAATAATAATATGATATATTTAATTAATAATTTGAAGAAAATAAAAGACAAAATTTTTTTTATTTTTTTACTAACTAAGTGTCTCTCATGAAGCATATATTTGTTTATAAATAAAATTATTTTTATTTTTATTTATTCTATATATATTGATTATAAAATATTTTTAAATTTTCAAATTAACTTAATATTACTATTAAAATGACTCCAAACACTGTTAAAACACACAATTATCAATGACTCACATTGAGTATTAATAATGTGTTTTTCTTCTTGTTATTTTTAATTTAATTCTTAGTTTTTATATATATAGTTTTCAATTTGATATTTTGTTTTTAATTTCAAACTTTTGAACTAATAAATAGTTTTTTAAGAATTCAAAATTAGAGTAGAACCTAAACCCAAATTTGATGTTTAAGGAGTTCTATATGAAACAAAATTGTTGTATAATAATAAGTAATTACCATCATAGTTTTTAGTTTTTAAAGGTAACTAAATATATTTAATAACTTAAGTGAGAATTTTTTAAAAATTAATTAACTAAAATTTTCTATAGGAAATAAATTTGGTAACTGAAGTTTAATAACTAATCTATTTTGTAATATTTAGAAAAAATTAATCTATTTTGTAATATATATTACATTTTTATATTAATTATTATTTTCTCAATATTTTTCTATTATATATTACTTAATCAAATTATAATCATAAAACTTATCAATACATATTTGTAAGAATTATAAGAGGACACTAATTATTAATTATTACAGTCTCTCCTTTAAAATATCACTAATACTTATGCATTTAAATAAATTAATATATATAGTAAAAATGACTTATTTCTCTGAATGTGAGAGAGAATTAAAAGGAATGAAAAATTGGCTAAAATTCCTAATAATAAATAAACATAATTTTCACCAAAAAAATAAAAAATTGTCCCACCTTTTTCTCGCTATATTAAAAAATATATATATAAGTAGGATCGGTCCGGAGTCCTGACTCGATAATAATATCTGAACCATTTTTTATTTTTTTTAGAACAACTAAAAAATTATGGAACTTGAATTTTACATAATAATAAACGTGATTTGGATACCTATATCAAAAAAAAATATACAAAAATTCTACCCATATTTTGTTATATGTATTCAAATCACGCCCAAAATACTATATTATATAAAAATTCAAGTTCCATAATTTTTTTTAGTTGTTTTAAAAAAAACAAAAAAAAACAAAAATAAAATTCTGCATTTTAAGAAAATGCGGGAGTCCGGATTGGATCCGGATTATATATATATATATATTGATAATTATTTCCATGAATATTTAGTATTAAATAATAATAATAATTTTTTTATTTTATATAAAAATAGGAAATTAAGAAGGGAGTGGGAATCAGATTCACGTGTTGGGGGAAGGGGGCTAATGCAATGCCGGTCATAAAGCGACAGATAGTGTCCTGAATCCTGATATGCTTAGTGGGCTCCACCCCTAAACTCAAAAAAAATTAAAAATAAAATAAAAAATCCTCTCTCTGTGCTTTAATAATTAATTAATTAATTCCTCTGCCAAATGCCAAACAACGTTTCTCTCATTCTCTCTATTATTTTAGTGTCCTCCTCCTTCTACTACTACTCATTAAAGGCTAAGTACTTGCTGCTCCTCGTCACCCTTTGGGCCGCGGGACTGGGCCTCTTATCACTAAACAATACTCCTTTGATTCTATAATAACTGATTTTTTAATTTTATACACATGAATTAAAAAAATTATTTAATACGACTCCATTTGTCCTTAATTATTTGATATTTTAAAAGTGGACATAAGATTAAGATAATGATCGAAAATCATTAAATATAGTATTCAATCGTCTATAATACCTTTAATTTTTTTGTTGGGATAAAGAGAGTTTTGTTGGGACAAGGAGAGAGGAGAGAGGAGAGAGTTTAATAAGGGGTAATTTTGAAAAAATTGTCATTAATTCTTCTAGATTTGAACAAACGTCAAATAATTAAGGACAAATAAAAAATCTTAAAACGTCAAATAATTAGGGACGGAGGGAGTATCATTTAAGAATTAAAATTTGTATTAAATTCCATCACTACCCTTTTATAAAAAGTTATAAACTATTAATGCAAGAGAGAAAATTTATTGATAGAATGAGAGAAGTTAGGGATAATATAGAAAAATAAATAATTTATTCTCCTAAAAAGTTGTTGTAAACGATAAATAAATTAAAATAAATTTTTTCTTCTAAAAGGACAATTATTATGAAAATGAGGGAATATTATAATGTAAAAGTGTAAAGGAATTGAATCAAAACAAAAGTAGAGCGGTTCGAAACATTAAATTCATATTTAAATTCGAATTATATTTGAAAAATATTTATAGTTATAAACTTTGACATCACTTCTTAAACGAATCAACTTGGAATGAATAATGTGATGTTTGGCTTGAGTCCGATGCATTTAACATTTTAATTAGTTATTTAACTTTTCTTATACTACCTCGTTCTTAAAAGATTATCGTTTAAGATTTTTGCATAAAATTAAGAAAGTATTATTTATCAAATAAAATTTGTTTGAAATTTCATCACTATCCCTTTATAAGAAGTTGAAAATTATTAATACATGAGAGAGAATTTTTGAGACAATGAGAGGAGGTAGGGGTAATATAGGAAAGTAAATAATTTATTCTCCTCGAAAATTATAAACGACAAACATTTTAGAATAATTTTTTTCTTCTAAAACGACAATCTTTTAAGAACGGAGGGAGTATATTATATTAATAATATTAAAGAGTGGATTTAGACTCTGTTCGTTTCAAATTTGAATCCGTTCGTTTAACTTTTAAACAAACTCGAGTTACAACTGCTCTATTTGTTCTCATATCTAATCTCTCCCCCGTTATTTTATATCAACCCATTTTTTACCAGACAATTTGTTAGATTTTTATTATTTTCATTATTAACGACTTAGAGCATCTCCAACAGTCTCTACTGTGAGACCCCAAATTTTATGAATAAAGATTTAAATTTTTCGAAATATTTTTTTAAAATTATGGTGTGGATTTGATATAATGTTATAGTTGTGGGTAATATTTATAAATTTTGCAAAGTATGCAAGTTGTTATATAATATTCGATTGGTTGGAGAATATTCGCTTTAACCGGGAATATTAAATGCGACGACACAATCATCATCAGGGCCCCCATAAACGAAATTATTGTCTCGATTGAGAAAACGACAAAAATATTTTTATGAAAATAACGGCGGAAGTTTTAACCGTTAAAACCGCTGAACTACTCTTCGGTAGTAAAGTACAAGAATATGTCTGGCGTGACATAAGCGTAAGTAGCACTGCGGATTGATTATTGATGCTTACGTGAGAAGTCACTCGGTTTTGTTCAATTATTGCTACAATAATTGTTGCATAGTATCTCACGTTATTTGATTCAATTATTGTCGATATTTTATATATTATTAAATCAATAATTGAGACGAGAAAGTTATTAATATTATTATTCGCAATATTAACGATGTCTGTAAGTTCGCATCAAGGAGAGGTTTGGTCACCTAATTGCATGGCCAATAGAGAAATCCTTATTGGAAAGTCCCTACTTTCCGAGAGAACGACCTAGTCGATTAATATTGTGAATTATAATAATGATGATAAATATTGTTAAATATATTGAGGTGTCTTTTTATGAAGTCACGTAAGTTTATATATATATATATTATATAAATTTTGTTTTATTAGTATTATTAATGTAATAAAATGTAAAAGCTTTTTATATAAAATGTAATACTTTTATAAAGTTATTTATTTTATTAGACTATATATAGAATATATTATATTCTATTATGCATAATATTTTGCATAGTAAAATCTTTTTATATAAAATGTAATACTTTTATAAAGTTATTTGTTTTATTAGATAATAATTAGAATAAATTATATTTTATTATGCATAAGTACTCGCATAAGGTTTTGATAGTAAAATCTTTTATATATAAAATGTAATACTTTTATAAAGTTATTTGTTTTATTAGACTATAAATAGAATATATTATATTTTATTTAAAAGATTTTGTTTTATTAGAATATTTTATTAATAATGCGATAGTAAATCAATATGGACCGGCCCATTTAAAAGTAAATCAATCTGGACCGTTTCATGAATTAGTTACTATTCAATCCATTCTCCTATAAATAAGCTCATTCCTTCATTATTTTAATTTAATTCAATTTGAAACTCTGAGAGAGAAACTATAGAGAGAAAGAAGAAAAGTATTCTGCTACTTCACTACTCCTATATCCAGCCTTCATAAGGTAAGGGGTATTATTTCTTTTGTATTCATGAAGAGAACTTCATTATTCCATTCTTTATTATTTTGTTGAATAACTTTTATCTATGCCAAGTACCGCATACACGGTGAAATTCTTTCATTATTCCATTCTTTATTATTATGTTGGAATAACCCTTGCCTATGCTAAGTAATCGCATGCATCATGATTAAATTCTTTCATTATTCCATTCTTTATTATTCTGCTTGGAACATCATATCGCATGCGTTTATGCACGACTCGGTTCCGTTATTTATTATTCATTGGAATATCACGCCGGTGCGTATTACGCTTTGACTTGGTTCCATTAATTATTATTCTCGTTGGAATAACCTCGTCTGCGTGCGATTACATCGCATGCATGGTGATTTGTTATTATTCCATTCTTTATTATTCATTGGAATATCACTTGCCGGTGCAATTTAAATCCGACTTGGTTCCGTTATTTATTATTCTGTTGGAATAACTTGTCTGTGCGGTTTATCGCATGCCTGGTGATTTCTTTTGTTATTCCATTCTTTATTATACTCATATGGTTAAAGTTTCGAGTTCTATACTCCATGAAATTAGTGGAATATCCTTGATATTTGCGCTTTATCCAGTATCTTTTCATGAAAATATTCTTATGAGCATTCTTGAATTTTACTCTACAAAGAAGTATCATGTTGACAATTTGGACGTTATTAGTTCCTGGATAAATTAATTCTTGAACTTGTTTTATTGAATTCTTATATCATTGTCATCATCCTCATGTTTATATTATGTTGAAAGTCATCTCGTGGCTTTGAAGTGCATAGATAAACTTGGTATGATTATGACCAAGGATTAATCGGTATAATCATGACCGTAATTTTACAAATGATGTTGTAAAAGTCCTCATTGGCCCGTAGTGCATTGATGGACAATTGTTGGCCTGATCATGACCATTGATGAATACACGAATATCCTTGGCCCGTAGTGCATGGATAATTTGTGGTTGTGATATTAATGAATATCCTTAGCCGTAGTGTAGGGATGATGTGGATTATTTATTAAGCTGAGTCTCAGCGATAAAAGTGATGAAAAACTTTTTAAATCATAAAAGATAGTAAATTTTATTCTCTATTTGACTCTTTTAATGGATTGCTTGTTCCGCTGCAGTTAAACTTGATGTTTGTTATATTTTATCAGTTTAACATTGTTGAAGACTAATGATAATTTATTCTACATTATCTTAGTCATACTATTTCTTACTGGGCTAGTTGAGCTCTGTGACACCCCCAAAATAGGTAAACATCACCTATTCTGAGTCGCCAAATACATGGTACAGAATACAAATACAATCTTTAATATACAACAAGAGAACTATGAGTTTTAATACAAATACTGTCTTCTAGACAATATCCACTCTCAGAATAAGTTCTCATTATATTTATTGTCACACTATTTAACAGAATAGTGAGGACTACTAATACTATCATCCTGACCACACTCCGCTCCCCAGACTAGTCTCGACTACGCTCTCATTCCCCAAGAGAACAAAGGAAAGAAAGGGTGAGCTCAACTAACCCAAAAAAAATATTATGACAAAGATAATGCGTAATAAATTATCATTAGTCTTCAACAATGTTAAACTGATGAAATACAATAGACATCCAGCTTTAATCTGCAATGAACAAGCAATCCATTAAAAGAGTCAAGTAGAGAATAAAATCTACTATCTTTTATGATTTAAAAGGTTTTTCATCACTTTTATTTCTAGGACTCAGCTTAATAAATAATCCACATCATCCCTGCACTACGACTAAGGATATTTATTAGTATCACAACCACAAATTATCCGCACACTACGGGCCAAGGATATTCGTGTATTCATCAATGGTCATGATTATGCCAATAACTGTCCATCAATGCACTAAGGGCCAATGAGGAATTTTACCACATCATTTGTGACATTACGATGTGATGACTTTCAAAAAATATAAAAATACATGAGGATGATGACAATGATATAAGAATTTAATAAAACAAGTTTAATTAATTTATTCAGAACTAATAAGTCCATTTTCAACATGATACTTCTTTGCAGAGTAAAATTCAAGAATGCTCAAGAATATTAACGTGGTTAAGATTAACCATGGGCCAGGATGATGAAACCACATTTAGCATGAGTCTATATTCTCTTTCGATTAGAAATTTGAAATGGACGATAAATGCGTGGATTGAGCTTTCCTCTCTTCCCGAAAAAAATATAAACTGATGAGGGATCATTTTAAGTCGCAAAAGTAGCGAAAATCGAGTGATATACATCTGTAGGCGTTGAGGAATAAAATGCCGTGAAAAGTTAATTCATGCATAAAGACAAGTTGAAACCAACTTTGCGATTAATTTATTCAGAACTAATGAAGTCGAAATTTTCAACACGGTAGAATGGAGCTTGGTTGCTCCCATTTACTTGATCTATACCCAAAGAATGCTCAATTTGGCATTCTTACAAGTCCGCAAATCATTGATTAGAGTTTCCCATTCTTGTCTGATCTCGGCGATATGTCTTGCTTCCTTGATTATAACGCTCCTTGACAATATTCTGATTTTACGGGAATATAAAAAAACGAGAACAGTCGTAAAACACAAGGGGAGTATGTAAGTCAAAACTTTAACCAAAATGAGTATAATAAAGAATGGAATAACAAAAGAAATTACCATAATACCAGAATGATTGCAGACAGTAGTTGTCACCGATGTAATGTTCCAATGTAATAATAAAGACGAATTTAAAAAGTTCATCGTCTGTCTTTTGTCAATCCAGTCCTCTATGCATCGAAAACACACGTAGTATGTGATATTCAAAAACTTCTTTAACCAAATGAGTATAATAAAGAATGGAATAATAAAAAAGAAATTACCATGCATACTAAGATTTAAAGACAGAACTCGCGAGTTATTCCAATGTAATACTAAATAATGAAACCAAAGTCAGCGAATTGTCACCGTATGTAATATCGTATCGTTCCAATTCTAACTAGTAATAATAAAGATTTTAACTGTGTCCCTACAGAAACACACGTATAATTCATAATAAATGCATGTGATATTCCATAGATAAAAAACGCATGCATAAGATATTCCAATGTAATAATAAAGAATGGAATAATGTAAGAATTTCACCAAGTATAGGTAGCCATTTTCACAGATATGCTAAAGTTATTCCAATGTAATAATAAAAAAATAGAATAAATGTAAGTTCTCTTCATGAATACAAAAGAAATAATACCCCTTACCTTAAAAAAGAGTAGAGTACCGGATATGAGGGAAAGGAAGTAAAGCAGTATCACTTTTCTTCTTTTCTCTATAGTTTCTCTCTGTAGTTTCAAAGAATTCGTAAGAAATAATGATGGAATGAGCTTCTATTTATAGGAGAATGAAAAATGCACTGTAAGGATTTTCTCACGGATGCAATAAATATGCAATCATTTGATGAGAATTTTTGCAACTAATGATGCAAATTTTCAACCATCCAACCAATAGGAACAAAGCAAGAATATAATATATATATATATATATATATATATATATATATATATATATATAAACCACACATGTTTATTTGTATTATTACTCCCTCCCGTGAACACTTGCTAGATTCCTTTACCCCAAATTCATTTTCTCCCACGTGGGTCCCTCCCCCCAACATGTCATACTCACAAGTGGGTCCCATTATATTGCACTAAACAAATTTCTACCGATTATTTTAAAAATGGGTAAATGGAAATCCAAATAATAAGCAAAACTTACAACAACAACTTCATAAAAAATCCTCTCAATATTTTTAACAACATTTATCATCATTATTATAATTCACAATATTAATCGACCAGGTCGTTCCCAGGAAAGAGGGAGCTTTCCAATAAGGATTTCTCCTTATTGGCGCACAATTAGGTGACCAAACCTCTCCTTGACAGAACTTCTAGATATCGTTAATATTGCAAATTATAATATTAATAACTTTATCGTCTCAATTATTAATTTAATAATATATAAAATATTGACAATAATTGAACAAAACTGAGTGACTTCTCACGTAAGCATCAATAATCAATACCGTGTGCTACTATACAACTACGCGTATTACTGTACTTTTACTACCGAGTAGTTCAACAATATCAACGGTAAAACTTCCGCCGTTATTTTCATAAAAATATTTTTGTCATTTTCTCAATCCGACAATAATTCTATTGTGGGGTCCACCAATAATTACGTAGTTGTACGAATATTTCCTGACCAATCGAATATAATATAACAACTTGTATACTTTGCAGAATTTATAAATACTACCCATAACTATAATATTATAAAAAATTCATTCCATAATATTCAAAAATGATAATTATACAAAAATTATCTTTATTTATAAAAGTTGGGGTCTTATAATCTCCCCTTCTTATGAAATTTTGCCCTCGAAATTAGGGTATGTACCTGGTATATTGAAGAGGTAAGGATACCTTGATTTCATTTTAGATTATAATTCCCAGGTCATTTCTTCAACATCGTGGTTTCTCTACAAAACTTTGACTTGAGGTATAACCTTGAAGCGTAGAATATGTTCCTTCTTATCCAAGATTTGAACAGGAACCTCTTCATACGTCAAATCTTCCGCTATTTCATCCGGTTCTAACTCGATAATGTGGTTCGGGTCTTTCACATATTTACGTAACATGGATATGTGAAAAACGTTATGAACACGAGACATACTTGGCGGTAAAGCAAGTCTATATACCACAGTTTCTACTCGATCGAGGATTAAAAATGGGCCAATGAATCGAGGATTGAGCTTTCTCTCTTTCCAAATCTCATAACTCCTTTCCATGGAGAAACACGTAATAACACATGATCTCCAATATCGAATTCCATGTCCTTTCGATGAAGATCAGCATAACTCTTTTGTCGATCTTGTGAGGTTTTTATAAGTTGTCGTATCGTTTGAATCTTTTCCGTTGTCATACGCATCTCAACTCCGGCCCCAACAACGCTTCTTCACCCACCCCATCCCAAAGATAATCGGAGAACGACACTTTCTTCCATACAACGCTCGAATGGAGCCACGCCAATACTTGCTTGATAACTATTGTTGTAGGAAAACTCCACCAATGGTAAGAACTTGTCCCAACTTCCTTGAAGTCAAGGACACGTAGTCTTAATAAATCTTCAAGAGTTTGAATTGTCCTCTCTCGATTGTCCGTCTGGCTTCGAGGATGATATGCCGAAAGCTAAATCGTAAATTCGTGCTCATAGCTTTTTATAAACCAACCCAAAATCTTGAAGTGAATCTTGGGTCTCGATTAGAAACTATGGATACCGGCATACCATGCGGTCTTACAATCACGCTTTATGTACATACGAAGCAAGACGCTCAAGTGTATAAGTTTCTCAGTATTGGTAAGAAATGAGCGAGACTTGGTCAATCTATCAACAATGACCCAAATCATCTATGCCATGAGAAACCTTGGGCGGACCAAAGAATGAAATCCATGGTAATGTGCTCCCACTTCCGATCGGAATTTCAAGTGGTTGCAATGGACCTTTTGGTACTTGATGCTCGCGCCGACTCGTTGACAAGTTAGACACCTTGAGATAAACAATATATCTATCTCTTCTTCATATTGCTCCACCAAAATGTATGAAGAAGATCACGATACATTTTGGTACTCCCGTGATGGATTGCAAACTGATGGTATTGTGCGCTTCCATCATAATTTTATACTTTAAATTAGGGTCGTTAGAACACAAATTCGGAGTTGACTCAAGTATTCCTTCTTCATCGATTCTTGCTTCCTAAGATAAAGACCTTCTTGTACTTTCTTCCTCATATGCAATGGCTCCAGTGTCCGTAGCTTGAGCAAATTTTAACTTTATCGATTAAAGTCTCTGCTCTACTCAGATATTCGCCATCATCACATGGGTCCTCGAGTCTTTATCTCTATCTCCATCCTTTGCAAGTCATACAAAATGAGCCTCATGCGTTGACAATATTGCACTCGTGCATTCGCATATGATCTTCTACTCAATGCGTCGCCTACCACGCTTACTTTTCCAGATGGTATCGATGGTATAATCATAATCTTTCAATAGTTCAAGCCAATGTCGTTGTCGCGCATGTTGAGTTCCTTTTGAGTGAAGAAATAATTGAGGCTTTTATGATCCGTAAATATCTCCACTTTCTCCCCATACAAGTAATGCCTCCAAATTTTAAGTGCGAAGATAACAAATACCGCCAACTCTAGATCATGAGTAGGATAATTCATCTCATATTCTTTGAGTTGTCGAGAGGCATAGGCTATGACTTTCCCATGTTACATGAGAACACATCCTAACCCTTTGCTTGAAGGATCACTGTAGATTACAAATCCCTCCAAGCCAGATGGTATTGTCGTAACAAAATAAATGAGTCTTCTCTTGAGTTCTTAAAACTCTTCTCACATTCCTCGTTCCAATGAATTTTGTATCTTCCGAGTCAAATTTGAGTTAAGGAGTAGCGATTCAAGAAAACCTTCTACTAATCTCCGATAATAACCAACTAAGCTTTAGAAAGCTACGTATTTCTATCATCGATTTAGGTTGCTCCCAGCTTTGAATAGCTTCAACCTTTGCTGGGTCAACAGATATTCCATGACTTGATACCATGTGCCCAAGGAATGCTACTCCTCAAGCCAGAACTCGCATTTCTTCAATTTGGCATAAAGCTTATATTCACGAAGCTTTTGAAGTATCAGCCTCAAGTGTTGCTCATGATCTTCACGGCTTTTGGAATAAATAAGGATGTCATCAATAAAGACGACCTCAAAGTGATCCAAATGTTCGTTGAATACTCGGTTCATCATATCCATGAAGGCAACAGGAGCATTAGTTAATCCAAAAGACATGACTAGAATTCATAATGCCCGTATCGAGTTCTGAAAGCCGTCTTTGATATATCATCGGTTTTAATCTTCAATTGGTGATATCCGGAACGAAGATCAATCTTTGAAAAGAATTTAGCGCCTTGCAACTGGTCAAACAGGTCGTCAATACGTGGCAATGGGTACCTATGTTTTGATGGTGACATGGTTCAACTCCCGGTAATCAAAACAAAGTCGTGATACTCCCCGCCTTTCTTTTTCACGAATAAACAGAGCACCCCAAGGAGAAGTACTAAGACGAATGAAACCGATGTCTAACAATTCCTGTAATTGGGTCTTTAACTCCTGAAGTTCAATAGGAGCCATTCAATATGGGGCTTTGGAAATAGGTTTTGTACCGGGTTCAAGGTCGATACAAAATTCAATTTCACGCTCTAGGGGTAGGCCAGGAAGTTTTTCAGGGAATACGTCAGGAAATTCATTAACAATAGAAATATCATTCAAAACTGACGTATTTTTATTTAGATCCATGACATAAGCTAAGAAAGCTTGACATCCGTTTTTCAATAAACGAATAACTTTATGGCTTGAGATGATAGTGATTGATTTTAATGGTTTGGTTGCTTGAATTCGCATAATAGGTTGGTTAGGAATATGAAAGCTAACAACCTTACGAAAATAATCAATTTTTGCATGATGAGTAGTTAACCAATCAATCCCTAGAATTACGTCAAATGCAAGTATTTTTAATGAAATAAGATCGACAGGTAATGTGAGGGTACCGATTTGAACTAAACAAGACTTATAAACAGTAGATGTAATGAAGGTTTCTCCCAAGGGAGTTTCAACAGATAAGTCAAAGTCCAATTTCTCCGCAGTCAAATTTAAACGTTGAGCGCAAGTAGGAGAAATAGTAGAATAGGTAGAACCGGTAACAAATAAGGTATATACTTCGCTAGAGTTTATGATAAGCTTACCCGTGATGACCTCGTTCGAGTTCCTTTCTTTCTGGGAGGTCATGACAAATGCTCTCCCTTGAACTACCGGCTTTGTCTTGTCTGGAATGGCCTTTTATGCCTCCATCTCATCTGGACTTGTCTTTGGTGCACGATAAAATCGGACCATGTGACCTTTTGTTCCACAATTATAACATGCTTTGGAGGGCATCACGTAATTTGGACTGATGTGTCCCTCCCCTCCACATTTGGAGCATATGATAGGTGGTCGTTCTCCTTCCTTAACGACAGGTGCTGATGTTGACGTCTTTCCATCATTGTTGAATCTCCTCTTCTTGAAATGTCCATTCTTATTGTTTTGGTCATGATTACCATCGAAGTGGTTACCATTTCTGGTATATTGATTCCGTCCACGCTTATTGTCACCGCTTCAATGACTATTTTCCCGGGTATTATCATTTTGTCGGCTGCTCTCTTTTGGTTGGGTTGACTCATTATCGCGCTCCAATAACTGAGCCCTTTTAACAACATCTGAATACAAACACAGTTTATGAGAGATAAGATATTAACGTATCTCGGGTTTCAAACCTCTTAGAAACATTCGCGTCATTCTCTCCTCATTATCAACCAAATGGGTCACAAACCGGGACAGCTTGGCAAACTTGGCTTCGTACTGCAACACGGTCATGTTGTTTTATTCCAGTTTAATGAACTCTACCTCTTTCATGTGACGAATACTTTCGGGAAAGTACTTGTCGTTGAACAGTTCTTGGAACTTCTCCCAAGACATCTTCAATAAGGCAGGTTGAGTACGCTTTATAAATTCCCACCAAGAATCGCCTCCGCAAACACGAAGGTGGCAAAAGGAACCTTTTTCCTCGAGCATCCCAAGATATCAAATATCTTGTTGATCTCGCTTTTATCCATGTATCTTCGCCTTAAGTGGCTTTGGCTCTCCAAAAACTCGGTGGTCCCAGCTCCTTGAATCTGCTTCAAGGTGATCATTCCCGAGAGTTGCCGGTGTTTCACATGCATTTTGGATGAGCCACTACCGATGTGTTGCATGAATAGAATCAGCATGAAGCCTCAAAACATTCCATTGTTCATCATTTGGTCAAGGTTGTTGTTGTTTGCATGAGGATTATCGCCTTCGATGCACATTGTTCTGGTTATTGATCAGTGGAGACTCAATAGTCTCCTGTGCTCCATTGATGTTCTCAACATTATCGAATGCCATTTTTAAATACTGCCACAAAAAAAGGGTTAATTAACATATCACATATTATCCCTATACTCTGACCGACCAATTAAATACCAAATAAACTTAGATAGGTCATAGTAGCGAAGGAATTCTCGCCTCTCCCTCTTAGTTCTTTGTCTCACATCTTAGCCAGGGGTCATATCCTAAGCTTTGATACTAACCGCCCCCAAAATAGGTATACATCACCTATTCTCGAGTCGCCAAATACATGGTACGTAATACAAATACAATATTTAATATACAACAAGAGAATCGTGAGTTTTAATACAAATACCGCCTTTACTAGACAATATCCACTCTCGAATAAGTCCTCATTACATTTGTTGTCACACTATTTAATGTAATAGTGAGGACTACTAATACTATCATCTGGACCGCCACCCGCTCCCCTCGACTAGTTCCGGCCACGCTTCTCATTCCCCGAAGAGAAATGGAAGAAAGAAAGGTGAGCTCAACTAACCCAAGAAAAAATATTATGACTAAGATAATGCAAAATAAATTATCATTAGTCTTCAACAATGTTAAACTGATGAAATACAATAGACATCCATTTTAACTGCAGAGGAACAAACAATCCATTAAAAGAGTCAAGTAGAGAATAAAATCTACTATCTTTTATGATTTAAAAGGTTTTCATCACTTTTATTTCTAGGACTCACTAATAAATAATCCACATCATCCCCTTTACTACCAAGGATATTTATTAGTATCACAACCACAAATTATCCACGCATTCTGGGCCCAAGGATATTCGTGTATTCATCAATGGTCATGATCATGCCAACAACCGTCCATCAATGCACTAAGGGCCAATGAGGACTTTTACCACATCATTTGTAACATTACTACCATGATTACAATCAATAATCCTCGGTCATAATCATACCAAGTCCATCCATGCAAAGACAGCCACGATTGACTTTCAAAAAATATAAAACATGAGGATGATGACAATGATATAAGAATTCAATAAAACAAGTTCAAGAATTAATTTATTCAAGAACTAATAAGTCTAAATTGTCAACACGATACTTCTTTATAGAGTAAAATTCAAGAATACTCGTAAGAATATTTCCATAAAAAGATACTAGATGAAGCGCAAATATCAAGGATATTCCACTAATTTCATGGAGTATAAAGTCAAAACTTTAACCAACTAAGTATAATAAAGAATGGAATAACAAAAGAAATCACCACGCATACGGTGATTGCATTTCGTAGACAAAGTTACGTATCACTAAATAATCTAAACCGTGTCAAAGTAAATTGCACCCATGAGGATGTTCCAATGTAATAATAAAGAGATTTAACTGTGTCCCACAGAAAACGCATGCATGTGATATTTCCAATGAATAATAAAGATGTAACCAAGTCCATGTAAAATGCATGCACAAGATATTCCAATGTAATAATAAAGAATGGAATAATGTAAGAATTTCACCAAGTATAGGGTAGCTCATGATCAAAGTTATTCCAATGTAATAATAAAAATAGAATAATGTGTTCTCTTCATGAATACAATAGAAATAATACCCCTTACCTTAAAAAGAAGAGTACTGGATATAGGAGTAGTGAAGTAGCAGAATACTTTTCTTCTTTTTCTCTATAGTTTTTCTCTTTAGAGTTTCAGTGAATTCGTAAGAAATAATGATGGAATGAGCTTCTATTTATAGGAGAATGAAAAGGCACTGTGTAAGGATTTTCTCACGGACGCAACAGTTATGCAATCACGGATGAGAATTTTTGCAACTAACAGATTCAAATTTTCAACCATCCAACCAATAGGAACAAAGCAAGAATATATATATATATATATATATATATATATATATATAAACCACACATGTTTATTTGAATTATTACTCCCACCCGTGAACACTTGCTAGATTCCTTTACCCCAAATTCATTTTCTCCCACGTGGGCCCCACATGTACCCTTCCCCCCAACATGTCATACTTGTGACGCCCCCAAATTCAAGTACTTGAAACCCGAACTTGGTGCTTCACGATACCATTTCTATGAGTGAAATAATACTAATAATATTAACAATAATATAGATTATCAAATTTAATTTACATATTATCAGAGTTTAGTTCCCAATTAAACATTCGTTACATGATAATAATAATATTTATCATCCTTATCATAAAGTCAAACTATTATATAGATAGCTTAAACATTCATTCAAATGACTTTCCTTTTCCTTGTTTCTCGGCGAGCCTTCAAAGTTGTTCACATTTTTTGAAAACATTTAAATTAAGTAAAGATGAGCATTTGAGTGCCCAGAAAGTAATAACAAATAATAAAAATTAGCTGAAAAGATTAAATATTTTCTTTGAATAATACTTCTACAATGAATCAACAGTTGTGAAATAAGCTGAACCATTGATAAACAATATGTCATTTCGATTTCAAAATTTTGAAACTACGTATTGACTATATATGAGGATCAGTTGACAGACTATGAATATTGTTTTCTATTTTCAAAAAGGTTAAACAGAACTTCATCTGTAAACTATCATAACTTACGGGCACGGGGGGTGATCAGCCCATTATGCCCTGTATTTATCAATACTACATTACAAGAACGATATTATTGTTCATCCTTTGTCTGCCTTAGCGCATAAAAATTTCCCATATTTAGGATGTTCATAACAGTCTTGAATCTAAACCGAAACAATTCGGTTGGATAATAAATCATTTTTATCTTGTTCAACAACAATTTTAAATTTATGTCTAAATTTGGATCAAATAACTTAGACGCGCTTTTTAATTCAACGATACATATCGGACAATCGATAAGTATGTATCAACATGTGATAAAACATAATGATTATCCAAGTGAAGACACTTGTATAACCATGTTTAGAAATTAACGAATGTAATATATATCTCGATCTACAATAATGTAATAAAGGAACTTGTATAACAATTATAATTTAATAACTTACTTATACGTAATCATCAGATAAGTATATATAAAGGTTGAAATATTTGAACTATTAAAAGAATAGTTCGATATTATCTTATCGTATGTCCATCGCATAAAGTAAATGCAAAGGGTTAGATATCATTTGTTCCGCTTCTTTTAAACAACTTAGATTTATCTTTTATATCAAGCCCTATCATTAAATAGATCATTCGCTCGATTAGAATAACACACTATAAAACATAAGACTCGCTATTTTGCAAATAAAGACATAACCTAATCACATTGTCACATATGTTTACTAACCATCAATCACAAATAATCACGTATACAAACATATTATATAAGTCCGGATCAATTTCTCAAATCGGCTGACTTTATCGCGAGTCTAAGTCCGCAATTTAAAACATAATTTTATCGGCATTTATCGAGTCTAAGACTCTATACAATAGTTCCATATTCATTTAGATAACTTAAACACCAATCGCATTATTTTTCATGACCTTATAATAATTTTAAAATGATTATTACAATTTATCATGATTTTTGAAACACCGTAATCATTATTAAATGATTTAAATATTAAGTAATTCTAGTATCATTAATATTTAATTAATATTAAATTATTAATGAAACCATTGCAAAAAATAACTTAGTTATTTAAAATAACTTAAAATATTTTAAAGTATTTATTTTACCTTTAAATGATTTTTAAAACCTTTAAAATCATTTTTAAATAATTATCATTAATATTAAAATATTAATGTACTATTTATCTAAATTTTAAAAGTCATTAATTATAACTTAAAATATTTTTAATTCATTTCATCCCTTTTAAATGATTTTAAATTAATAAAACCATTTTTAAACCATTTATTTAATATAATTATAAAATAAATTTAATATCATTAATTTTAAATTAATATTAAATTATTAATGAAATTATCCTTTAAATATTAAAAGTTATATTTTATAACTTAAAATATCTTTAAATACCTTATTATCATTTAAAATGATTTTAATATAATAAAATCATTTTTAATTAATTTATTTAATGTATTTATTAAATAAATTAAATATCAATAATATTTAAATAAATACTAAAATGTAATTTTAAAATATTCCAAATAATTAAAATTTAATTTTTATAACTTAAATTAATTTTTAAATTAGTTTTTTGGAATTTTTAATAATTTATTTCTATTTTTAAATAATTTTTGAATATTTAATTAATTAAAATTAAGAAAACTGCCGCTGTAGGCCTTTAGCGACAGAAAGCATAATCTATTGTGTTCTTGAGCCTTCAAGAACATTCATAGCCAGTTTCAACTTGCTTACTTTGACCAAGAACACAGATCGGATTATGATGTTTTTAGACTAGCTAAGACATTGATCTTGTAGTACTAATGCAATACTACGAGATCCAACAACAAACAGGGTCAAATAACATAGCACAAGTGAGATCTGAGGGCAAGAACAAGTCACAAAGTCGTTTTTCATTTTTAGGTTGCCCGAAAATGAAGAACAGCGATTCGCTTCATATTTGGGCTTCCACAACTTGAAATATATGATTTAGTTTTGCGATTTAAAACTTTCAGTACATAGCCAACATGTAAGTGAGTAGATATACCACAAAACATTACAATAACAACAACAGATCAAACAGATCGATGTTGGCATTAAACCACGTCGAGATGATACGGTTAAGTTAAAGCTTTCTAGTTTACCCAAAAAATGCTTCCATGCTCGTTTGGCCTAGTTTGACCGTTCACTGCAATCAACCAGTTTGATATATAGGAGATTTTAAGGTATAACCTTGTAATAATTCTACCAGGCTATAACTTAAATACAAGAACCAGATCAAAACAACATAAACACCGCCGATCACAAATGATTTAAAATGTTGTCGGTAGGCTTCGGGCAATTTCTCGGGTTTACCCGAAACGCCATCATGGTCGGTCAACAGCTTTTGACCCTCAATAACAAGAGATCTGTTCATTTTCTGACCTTGCTAACAATTCCAGTTTAAAGACCTCACAACATACAACAAGGTCAAAGCTTAAAACAACAGAAACACATAACATACAAAGATTTATAGGGTCTGATATTCGTTGTCAGACCTTAAAAAAAAATTCCAGATTTTCTTAAAACTTGAATTTGAACACATAGATGATATGGATCTATATAATACCAACCCAGATTGTGACGCCCCCAAAATAGGTATACATCACCCATTCTGAGTTGTCAATACATGGTACAGAAACAACTACAACTTTATTATTACAACAGTAAAATTGTGAGTTTGAATACAAATATTATCTTCTAGACAATATCTATACTCAAATAATTCCTCATCACATTTATTGATATATTATTTTACAAAAAATGGTGAGGACTACTAAACAACTCTCTCTAGAACCTTCATTCCATATCCCGACTGCACTCGCTTATATTCTCGCCTCCCGAGAAGAAAAATGGAACAAAAAGGAAAAGGGTGAGCTCAACTAGCCCAAGAAAGAATATTATGACTAAGATAATATACAACAAATTATCATTAGTCTTCAACAGGAAAAAAATCTAATAGAATACAATAGACAACAAGTTTTTAAATCAATATTCGCAATGAAATAATAATTCATTAGAAGAGTTAAGTAGAGAATGCAAACTACTATCTTCTATGTATGAATTTAAAAGTTCATCGCCTATCTTTTATCCCCGTAATATCAATCAATATATATCCGAATCAAATATTCATCTTTGCACTACATGCCAAAGATATTCATCACCATCATGTTCATCTAAACACCTATTCATCTTCGCACTACGCCCAAAGATATTCATCGAAATCATTCATCTTTTCACTACACAGCCAAAGATATTCAATAATATCATCATTTAAGACCGAGGATGATGAAAATATTTTTAAAGAAACGAATCCAAAGAAACAAAATGACAAGGATTAAGGATTAAGGATTCGATTGTTTTGTTTTATCCACGCCCAAAAATACCTCAAAAATAATCATAGTGGTGTAAAATTCAAGAATGATCAAAACATGGATACAATCAAAGCTAGTATCCGTATTAGATATTTTGGACGAAAAGAAAATTTTTCATTTTTCGATGAATAAAGGCTTTATTCGTGAATAAGATCAGATACGTGAATAAAGGCCAGATACGTGAATAGTAACTCTCGACACCAAAAGTTCCAAATTTGATAAAAAACTTCAGATCAATATTTCAACATAATGATATTGAAGAAATAATATCATTACAAAAAAAAAATCCCTTACCTCGAAAGATCAAGATTTCTAAATTAAAAACACCTGATATAAAGCATGACTTGAACTTGCACCAGATAAGAATACTCAAAGTATACTCAAAATACTCACAAGAATACGCCGATAATATAGAGAGAAAAACTTCAGCCGTGTGATTTTCAATTCTAACCTAAGCACCCTATTTATAGGAAATCGCTTAACACCAAAAAACGTAAAATTTAATAAAATATTAATAAATTTATATAAATCATAATGCAAAACTTAGAAATTTGATTTCAGCATATATTTTTCAACACATGTGCCTACCAACCAACCACAAAAAATGTTTTTGTTATTTTAAACAATTAAAACTTCCAAAAATCAATTATTTTAACTCCTAACTTCAATAATTCACAATAAATAGCCCTTTTATCGTAAAAATTCAAACCCACGATTTTTTATAGGAAATTCAATTCTCTACAACTTTATAGAAGAAAGTTTTTCCAAATTCCAAACAAAAAGTGACCGAAATCCACAAACCAAGCATTTTACAAAGCTATAATCAAATTTCAAATAATAAATGGGGTCCACCGACATATATGTTTAACATGTTTTAAACATTTATTGCAATAAAAATACTCTTCCTCCTCAGATACTCATATATCCCACATTCGTTGTAAAAATATCACCATTATTATATTATTAAAATATAATAATATATTTAAATGAATTATTTTATCGTAAAAAGATAAAATTTCAATTTTCAACAATTGTCACATTAAAAATTTTCTCCATCTATATCCACATAAAATCAATATTTTTCTCATCATATGAATCAATAATTAATTATTCAAAAATAGTATTACAGAATCACAATATCGACAACCAGTGCGCTCCTCAGAAGCAGGGGGCTTTCCAATAAGAATTTCTCCTTATCAAGCCAAATTAGGTGACCAAACCTCTCCTTAGATAGAACTTTCTAGACATTGTCAATAATGTTATCTAATAATATTATTCGTATAATATGAATTATTTCTTCGATAATGAAAAATACCGTAAATGACAATTATCAAACAACAACAATATAAAATATCAACGCATCAATTATTAAATCAATAAAATAATCGAATAGTAATTATCGTAACCATTATTTAGTAGTGCCTTCTTACGTAAGAATCAATAATTGGTGTAATACCGTGTGCTACCGTGTTTTTAACCAATCGGTATTTTAACAAGATAATTGAATAACTACTACCATTATTTTTAAACAACTTATATTTGTCATTTTCTTCATCCAATCGCTTTCCTTAATGGGGCTCACATATGGTCGCTACTGCCGCATTTAATATTCCCCGACAAGATTTAATATTCCACGACCAAACTAATATTCCCCAACAACAATGAATATTTTATAACCACTTGCTTATTTTGAAATATTTATGATTTTACCCCTAACTATCCACATTAATCAAATCAACCTTTACTATTTAAAAATAATAAATAGAGAAAATTAAATTTCATTAATAATAAGTCAGGGGTCTTACAACCTCCCTCCTTATGAAATTTCGTCCTCGAAATCGACGTGACGATTCTGTGTTTCAAAAGGTGAGGATACCTCGCTTTCATTTTCGCTTCCAATTCCCGTGTCATTTCCTCTATAGCATGATTCCTCCACGTAACTTTAACTTGTGGTATGACCTTTCATGCTGTAGGACATGCTCCTTCCTATCCAAGATCTTGATGTACCTCTCCTCATACGCTAAGTCTTCTGGCTATCTCGTCCTGCTCTAACTCTATAACGTGGTTCGGGTCTTTCACATATTTACTGAAGTACGATATGTGAAACACATTATGAACACGAGACATACTTTGAGGTAACGCGAGTCTATAGGCTACATTTCCTACTCTACCAAGAATTTGAAATGGACCAATAAATCGTGGATCGAGTTTTCCTCTTCCCAAATCTTGTAACTCCTTCCATGGAGCAACTCGCAACAATACATGATCCCCTATACTAAATTCCACGCCCTTTCGATGAAGATCCGCATAACTCTTTTGTTTGTCGATCTTGTGCCGCTTTGTATACGCTTGTCGAATCATTTGGATCTTTTCTTCGGTAGTCATATCGCATTTAACTCTCTGTCCCAACAATGTTGCTTCACCCACCTCATCCCAACATATCGAGAACGACATTTTCGCCCATATAATGCTTCAATGGAGCCACACCTATACTTGCCGATAACTCGTTGTCAGAGGAGAATTCCACCAATGGTAAATACTTATCCCAACCGCCTTGAAGTCTAGGACACGTAGTCTTAATAGATCTTCAAGAGTTTGAAATAGTCCTCTCTCGATTGTCCGCCTGCTTGGGGGATGGTATGTCAAACTAAATCGCAAATCCGCGCCCATAGCTTTTTGCAAGCTAACCCAAAATCTTGAAGTGAATCTTGGGTCACGATCCAAACTATGGATATCGGCAGCCATGCAACCTCACAATCTCATTCACGCATATACTAGCAAGACGCTCAAGGAATAAGTCTCACGATCAAGAAGAAATGAGCGAGACTTAGTTAATCTATCAACAATAACCCAAATAAAGATTGATGCCTTGAGAAACCGTAGGAAGACCCGTAACGAAATCCATGGTAATGTGTTCCCACTTCCATTTCGAATCTCAAGTGGTTGTAACGGACCCTTAGGTACTAGATGCTCCGCCTTTACACGCTGGCAAGTTAAACACATCGAGATAAACTTTGCAATCTCTCTCTTCATATTGTTCCACCAAAATGTATGTCAAGATCACGATACATTTTGGTACTTCCGTGATGGATTGCAAATGGTGTATTGTGCCTCCATCATAATCTTGTACTTTCAAATCGAGTCGTTAGGGACACAAAGTCTAGAGTGGACTCAATTATTCCTTCTTCATCAATTCTCGCCCTAATAACTCCTTCTTGTACTTTCTTCTTCATACGACGCCTCCTGGCCTGGTGGCTCGAGCAACCTTAACTTTTTCTATTAAAGTTGGCTCTACGCGTATACTTGACATCATCACACTCATTACCACATATGATCTTCTACTCAACGCGTCACCCTACCACGCTCGATTTTCCGTGATGGTATCAATAGTGTGGTCGTAGTCTTCAATAGCTCGAGCCAACATCACCGCCGCATGTTGAGTTCTTTTTAGTGAAGAAATATTTAAGGCTTTTATGGTCCTAATATATCTCCACTTTCTCCCCATATAGATAGTGCCTCCATATCTTTAAGCGCTGGAACGATCGCCGCTAACTCTAGATCATGAGTAGGATAATTCCTCTCATACTCTTTAAGTTGTCATGCGGGCATAAAGCTATGACTTTCCCACGCTGCATGAGAACACATCCTAACCCTTTGCACCAAGCATCGCCAGAGATAACAAATCCATCCGAACCAGATGGTATTGTTAGAACAAAATAAATAAGTCTCCTCTTAAGCTCTTGAAACTCTTCTCGCATTCTTCGCTCCAAACGAATTTTGTATCCTTTCTAGTTAGGCGAAAGTTAATGGAGTAGCGATTCGAGAAAACCTTCCATGAATCTCCGATAATAACCAAATTTAAGCCAAAAAGCTACGTATTTCAATCCACCGACTTTAAGCTGTTCTCCAACTTTGATTACTTTCAATCTTCACGGATCAACAGATACTCCATGTTTCGACACCACGCGCTCCAAGGAATGCTACTTCCTCGCCGTAACTCGCATTTCTTCAATTTGGTATATAGTTTGTTTTCACGAAGCCTTTGGAGTACCAAATTTCAAATGGTGCTCATGATCTTCACGACTTTTGGAATATATGAGGATGTCAATCAATAAAAACAACAACGAATCGATCCAAATATTCCTCAATACTCGGTTCATCATATCCATGAAAGTCATAGGAGCATTAGTCAATCCGAAAGACATGACTAAGAATTTATAATGCCCATACCGAAGTTCTCAAGGCGCTTTTGAATATCCTCGCCTAATCTTCAAATTGATGATATCCGAATCGAAGATCGATTTTTGAAAAGAATTGTGCCCTCAGCAATCGGGTCAAACAAGTCATCAATACGAGGTAGAGGATACCTATTCTTGATGGTGACATGGTTCAATTCCCGATAGTCAATACAAAGTCGATACTCCCCTTTTCTTCTTCTTTACGAATAAAATAAGAGCACCCCAAGGAGATGTACTAGATTTAATGAAACCGATGTCCAACAATTCCTCAGTAGTTGGACCTTTAACTCCTCAAGTTCAATAGGAGCCATTCGATATGGGTTTTAGAAATGGGCATTGTACTCAGTTCAAGATCAATAAAGAATTTAACTTCACGCTCGGAGGTAGAGACGGAAGTTCTTCGTAAAATACGCCAGAAAGTCAATAAAAACAGAATATTATTCAAATTTGACGCCTCTTTATTCAAATCCATAACATGGGCTAAGAAAGCTTGACATCCGCTTTTACAATAAAAGAATAGCTTTATGATTAGATATGACAATTGATTGATTTTAATGGTTTAGTTGCTTGAATTGCATAACAAAGTTGGTTAGAATATGAAAACTAACAACCTTACGAAAATAATCAATTTTGGGTATGATGAGTAGTTAACCAATCAATCCCTAAAATAACATCAAAAGCAAGTATCTTTAAAGAGATAAGGTCAATGTAAGGTAATGGTGCCAACTTGAATCAAACAAGATTTATAAACAAATGGATGTGATGAAAGTTTCTCCTAACTGAGTTTCCACAGATAGGTCAAAGTCTAATTTCTCCTGAGTCAAGTTTAAACGCTGAGCACAAGCAGAGAGATAAATGAATGGGTAAAGACCCAGATGATCAAGTAAGGTATAAACTTCGCAAGAATTTATAAATAGCTTACCCGTGATCACCTCGTTTTGGTTCCTCGATTTTGACCAAATACAACAAACGCCTTCCCGGAACCATTGACTTTGACTTTTCTCGATGTTTTTTTTAAGTCACCGTCCCCATTGAACTAGGTTTCGCTACTGCATAATCTCGAGCGATATGTCCTTCCTTTCCACAATTATAGCATACCTTGAATCACAGTGGATCGCTTTGGACCGATATGTCCTCTTTCCAGCATTTATAACATATACCTGTGGGTGGTTTTCTCCCTTAGAACCAAGTGTCACGCAAGATCGCTGCCTCACATGGTCGTTGTTAAATCTCCTCTTTTAAAATCTCCTCCCCGACTCGCTTCTTCTATTTTCACGGCCATGATTACCACCAGAGTGGTTACCATTTTTGTCCGTCTGCTTTTTTCTCTCTGCTAGTTATCATTATTCTGCTGATCGCTATCTCCGTATGATCCTCGTTATGGTCCTCTGCAGTTGAACATACTCAAGTATCTCGCTTCTAATAATTGAGCCCTCATAACAACATCCGAATAGAGAAAAATTTATGAGAAATGAGATATCGTCGATGCCGGGTTTCAAACCTCTCGTAAAACATCCGCGCCATATCGCTCCTCATTCTCCACCAAATGAGGTGCAAACCTAGATAACTCGCAAACTTTGCCTCGTGCATCGAGACACCGCCATGTTGTTTTGTTCTAATCTGATGAACTCCACTTCCTTCATACGACGAACACTTTCGTGAAAGTATTTGTCATTAAATAGTTTCTAAAACGCCTCCCAAGACATGCCGAAAAGTACCGATGGGTACGCTTCACGCACTCCCACCAAGAGTCTACCTCGCCACTTTAACATAAAGGTGGCGAATGGAACCTTCGTTTTCTCCGCATCCCAAGACATCGAATATCTTGGTAATTTGCTTGACCCATGTTTCCACCGTGATCGGATCCGCTTCCTTAAATTCGTGGTCCCAACTCTTTGAACTTCTTGTCAGTGATAACCCGTGAATTGCTATCATTTCCTCCTATATTTTGAACACGAAGTCTCCTCGCTTGATTTTGCATGAACCGCAAAAAGCTTCTAAACATCCCCTCGCTCATCATCTCGCTTTCAATGGTGTTGTTGCACAGAGGAACATTTCCACTGCTGCACGCTTCTCCTCGCTGGTGAGTACAAAGCTCCACACTGGCCTCATTTCCATTGTTAATATTCTCACGACATTCTTTAATACCGCTATAAAACAAGGGTTAATTAAGGAAATCAATATATCACATAATATCCTTATATACTCGACTCAACTAACAAATAAGCTTAGTAGGACACACTAGCTTAAGGATTTACTCGCCTCCCCTCCTAGTTCTATTCCCCGATCTCCGCCAGAGATCATATCCCTAAGCTCGATACCAACCGTGACGCCCCCAAAATAGGTATACATCACCCATTCTCGAAAGTTGTCAATACATGGTACGTAAACAACTACAACTTTATTATTACAACAAGAAAAATCGTGAGTTTGAATACAAATATTATCTTCTGATAATATCTATAATCAAATAATTCCTCATCACATTTATTGATACATTATTTTACAAAAATGGTGAGGACTACTAAACAACTCTCTCTAGAACCTTCATTCCATACCCACTTGCATTTCGCTATATTCTCGCCTCCCGAGAAGAAAAAATGGAACAAAAGGAAAAGGGTGAGCTCAACTAGCCCAATAAAGAATATTATGACTAAGATAATATACAAAAAATTATCATTAGTCTTCAACAGGAAAAATCTAATAGAATACAATAGACAACAAGTTTTTAAATCAATATTCGCAGCGAAATAATAATTCATTAGAAGAGTTAAGTAGAGAATGCAAACTACTATCTTCTATGTATGAATTTAAAAGTTCATCGCCTATCTTTTATCCCCGTAATATCAATCAATATATATCCGAATCAAATATTCATCTCAGCACTACACGCCAAAGATATTCATCACCGGTCATGTTCATCTAAACACCTATTCATCTTTGCACTACGGCCAAAGATATTCATCGTAAATCATTCATCTTTTCACTACAGCCAAAGATATTCAATAATATCATCATTTAAGACCGAGGATGATGAAAATATTTTTAAAGAAACGAATCCAAAGGAAACAAAATGACAAGGATTAAGGATTAAGGATTCGTACTTTGTTTTTTATCCACATCCAAAATACCTCAAAAATAATCATAGTGGTGTAAAATTCAAGAATGATCAAAACATGGATACAATCAAAGCTAGTATCCGTAATAGATATTTTAGACGAAAAGAAAATTTTTCATTTTTCATGAATAAAGGTCAGATTCGTGAATAAGATCAGATACGTGAATAGTGCCAGATATGCGTGAATAGTAACTCTCGACACCAAAAAAGTTCCAAATTTGATAAAAAAAAACTTCAGATCAATATTTTAACATAATGATATTGAAGAAATAATATCATTACTAAAAAAAATATCCCTTACCTCGAAAGATCAAGATTTCTAAATTTAAACACCTGATATAAAGCTATGACTTGAACTTCAAGACCGATAGCAATACTCAAAGTATACTCAAAATACTCACAAGAATACACTCGATAATATAGAGAGAAAAACTTCAGCTTCGGTGTGATTTTCAATTCTAACCCAAGACCCTATTTATAGAAATCGCTTAACACCAAAAAATGTAAAATTTAATAAAATATTAATAAATTTATATAAATCATACGCAAAACTTGGAAATTCTGATTTCAGCATATTTTTCAACACATGTGCCTACCAACCAACCACAAAAAACGTTTTTGTTATTTTAAACAATTAAAACTTCCAAAATCAATTATTTTAACTCCTAACTTCAATAATTCACAATAAATAGCCCTTTGTCAAAAAAATTCAAACTCGCGACTTTTTATAGGAAATTCAATTCTCTACAACTTTTCAGAAGAAAGTTTTTCCAAATTCCAAACAAAAAGTGACCAAATCCACAAACCAGGCGATTTTACGTGCTATAATCAAATTTCACCAATAAATGGGGTCCAATGACATGTTTAACATGTTTTAAACATTTATTGCAACAAAATACTCTTCCTCCTCAGATACTCATATATCCCACATTCGTTGTAAAAAATATCACCATTATTATATTATTAAATATAATAATATATTTAAATGAATTATTTTATCGTAAAAGATAAAATTTCAATTTTCAACAATTGTCACATTAAAATTTTTCTCCATCTATATCCACATAAAATCAATATTTTCTCATCATATGAATCAATAATTAATTATTCAAAAATAATATTACGTAATCACAATATCGATAACCAGCAGCTTCCTGTGAAAGAGGGGCTTTCCAATAAGAATTTCTCCTTATCATGCCGCGCAATTAGGTGACCAAACCTCTCCTTGACATGTAACTTTCTAGACATTGTAAATAATGTTATCTAATAATATTATTCAGATAATATGAATTATTGCTTCGATAATGAAAAATACCGTAAATGACAATTATCAAACAACAAAGAATATAAAATATCAACGCAAAGAATTATTAAATCAATAAAATATCGAATAAAGAATTATCGTAACCATTATTGAGTAGTGCCTTCTTACGTAAGAATCAATAATTGGTGCAATACTGCAAAGCTATCGTTGTGTTTTAACCACCCAGTATTTTAACAAGATAATCTGAATAACTACGCCATTATTTTTAAACAACTTATATTTGTCATTTTTTTTCATCCAATCGCTTTTCACATGGGCCCATACATGGTCGCTACCAGTCGCATTTAATATTCCCACATTTAATATTCCACGACCAAACGAATATTCCCCGACAACAATGAATATTTTATAACCACTTGCTTATTTTGAAATATTTGTGTATTTCACCCCTAACTATCCACATTAATCAAATCAACCCTTACTATTTCAAAATAATAAATAGAGAAAATTAAATTTCATTAATAATAAGTTGGGGTCTTACACAGATCATCATAAAAGACTATATCTAACATGTTTAACGCAAAAACAACATCTAACAGCAGATTATTGGACAGATCCTTGGGGTAGGGTTTTATACCTTTAAGCTTTGATTTCTTGAATGTGATCTTGTGATTTGTTAATGGTAAACGTGGGGCCGATTTTGGGACTGATTTATCTTGATATTTTTGGAGGTTGAGAGAGACAAGAGTTTAGATGGGTGTTGTACACAAAATAAGCTAGCAAATGTCATTTCTCTCTCCTCCAATCTATTTATAATTCATAGATGTAATGAATCTAACATGCAAGGTGTCAAAGTGGATAAGCTTGGATAGGTTTTAAGCATTTGCTATAAATTTAGAGTGGTGACTTGCAATCTAGTTTATTAAATAAATACCAAAAAGGTTATTTTAGTAAACTAACAAAGTAATTTAAGGGTATTCTTGTCCATGATGCTTGAATCTAGGTTAAAATCAATAGATCTTAAACCTTAAGGTTTCCCAAATAATTTCTAGGGTTTAAAAATTTAAGTTTAAGGTTCAATACAATTTTAATTATAACTTACTAATTAAAATTTATGATTTTAAATAATTAAGGTTCCTTAATATTATTAGGGTTTTAATTAACATTATAATTTACTAAAATAATAATTAAGATCACCATTTTAGCGATTAGGGTTTACAACTAGTAATTAGGTTTTATAATTACTAATTAGGGTTACCTAATATAGAAATTAGGATTCTAAAATATTAATTTAGGGTTTTCACTTAAGAAATTAAGGTTTATAATTTCACGATTAGGGTTTCCCTAATTAATGTCAATCTTAATAATAATTGTCATAAATCAAAATTCATAGTTACCAAATAGCTTTGAACTCGTATTCGAGTTTTAAATTAGGGTTTCACAGTAAAACTAGGATTTGTCATATAACACCATAATTAACCAACCATTATCACCCATGATACAAGTGTCTGATCATATCTATAGATCGAAAAATCAAAATATAATTAATATTATATTATTATTCTTATTCCTTGATAAAAATCAAAAATTAGGGTTTGATTCCATATCTCGATTTACCTTGCATAAACAAAGATTATTATTTAAGTTAAAATACTTAACTTATTAATCATGCTAAAATCATAGAAATAGATAATAATTATAATAATTACAATCATCATTCCATATATAATATAATATCATATTTTCTTTTGAAAAGTAATTAATAAAACATTTCTATAATAAAATTAATTATTATAAAAATATAATTTATTGTAATCAATAATTCTAAAATAAAACTATTTGTAATTATTCATGTAATAAATAAATTTTTATTTATCACAGATATACATATACACATTATCTTGGCACATATTCCCCATATTTATTTTAATAAATAAAAAAAAATTATACGCAAAATTTTTGATTTATTTATATAAAAAATATCGGGTTATTTCATTCACCCTCCCTTATAAAGATTCAGTCCCCGGAATCACCGTTTTCAAACCCATACATACCAAGGTACATAGCATACATAATCATTGGAAGTAGATCTCGATCAAATTTGATCGAACTGATCTTTAACTATTCACATAAAGTTTGTCTATCTAGATTAAACGAAAATTTGATTTCTAAAAGAACTCAAATTCATCCTTCAAAATTCCTTTATAAAATAGTTTATTATTTATAGGAAAATCATGTATATATAAAAAAATAAAAGTTGTATGAAAAATACCTGGAGTTCCATTGCCAGCTGCCACCAAATCTTGGACTGTCATGTTGAAAACTCGTGCAGTAGATTTTGTCGGCTTGCTGGATGAAGTTGGTCCTGTGATCGCCAAAGTTCCGCCGCTTTTCCCCATGTTCACGCTTTCTGCCTCCGTTCTCCTTTTCGGACAGTCCTTCACCTTATGCTCCTTTGATTCGCACAGAAAACACCCACTAATTGTTCTAGGATTGGGGCATAGGATATTAAACTTGTTTTGTTACTCAAACATAAGTTCATTTTCATTAATTCATAGTAATTTACATAGCATAGCCCATATTGATATCCCTTTGTGACCACAAAAGTCGGGATTACGGCTTTAACTTATACAAAAGTTGAGGCTATTACATTACACAAACATATTTATCACACATATAATATTAAATACACCTACACCACAGAACCTATACTTCCTATTCACTATGCCTTTTTCATGATCTTGGACAACCTTTTGCCTGATGACCTTCTATCCCACAAATAAAACAGACACATTGCTTTGGATTGGGACAATGAGGAGAAAAATGTCCCTCATGTCCGCAATTGTAGCAAACATTCTCCCCTTTCCTGCACACACCTTCATGCTTCTTGTCACAATTTGTACACTTTTCTATTCAGTTAAAGTTCCCTTGGTTGTTATCAGGATTTCGAGATTTCATTTTTCTTTTTCCCTTCTTGTTCGGAGCTGCACTCGACTTGTTGCTTTTAGCTCCCATTTGGTCAATTTGGATTTTAAGCTTATCTTGTTCTTCCATTGTTTCAATTAATGCTTTCCGCAGTTGGCTATTTAATAGTTTTTCTATTTCCCACAAATGTTCCAAAGAGGAAACCTGGTCCCGCAGATTCTGCACTTCGGTTGATGCTTGATCAGCTCCAACTTCAGTGTCTGAATCACTATCGGTTAGTTCCACCATTTTTGGATCTTTTACGACATTTTCCACAATAACCACCTCATCGAGGTTGCTTTCACTTTGAGCCTCTATTTCAGCTACTGGCTTTGATATCGGCTCCTTTTTTACGATCCGAGGGTATCCTAATCCTTTTTAACCTGACATCTACACACATAAATTATCCTGATTAGCATATAATATATACACATAACAAACAATAATAATTTTTTTATATGTTATCTTTTATTTGATTTGACGATGAATTTATCCGATTCATCTTTTTTTAAACTCTATTTGAGTTATTTGTATTTTCAACATTTCCCTCTGTCCTAAGGTTATAGCCTAAGGTCTATCCCACCTAAGGTTTCTAACCCTATAGCTCTGATACCATTCTGTGACGCCCCCAAATCCAGGTACTTGAAACCCGAACTCGGTGCTTCACAATACCATTTCTATGAGCGAAATAATACTAATAATATTAACAATAATATAGATTATCAAATTTAATTTATATATTATCAGAGTTTAGTTCCCAATTAAACATTCGTTACATGATAATAATAATATTTATCATCCTTATCATAAAGTCAAACTATTACATAGGATAGCTTAAACATTCATTCAGTGACTTTCCCTTTTCCCTTGTTCTTGGCAGAGCCTTCAGGTTGTTCACATTTAGCTGAAAACATTTAAATTAAGCAAGGATGAGCATTTGAGTGCACAACAAGTAATAACAAATAATAAAAATTAGCTGAAAGGATTAAATATTTTCTTTGAACAATACTTCTACAATGAATCAACAGTTGTGAAATAAGATGAACCATTGATAAACAACATGTCATTTCGATTTCAAATTTTTGAAACTACGTATTGACTATATATGAAGATTAGTTGACAGACTATGAACATTGTTTTCTATTTTCAAAAGGTTAAATGAACTTCATCTCAGAACCTATCATAACTTACTAGCACGGGGGTGATCACCCATTATGCCTCAGATTGATCAATACTACATTACATGAACGATATTATCATTCATCCTTTGTCCGCCTTAGCACATAAAAATTTCCCAGATTTGGGATGTTCATAACAGTCTTGAATCCAAACCAAAAAAATTCGGTTCGATAATAAATAAGTTTTATCTTGTTCAACAACAATTTTAAATTTATGTTTAGCTGATCAAATAGCTTAGAGATGACTTTTAATTCAACGTATACATACCGGGACAATCGATAAGTATGTATCAAGATGTGATAAAACATAATGATTATCCAAGTGAGGACACTTGTATAACCATGTTTAGAAATTAACGAATGTAATATATATCTTGATCTACAATAATGTAATAAAGGAACTTGTACAACAATTATAATTTAATAACTTACTTATACGTAATCATTGCATAAGTATATACAAAGGTTGAAATATTTGAACTATTAAAAGAATAGTTCGGATATTATCTTCACGTATGTCCATTGCATAAAGTAAATGCAAAGGGTTAGATATTTGCCTTGTCTGCATTGCTTACAACTTAGATTTATCTTTTATATCAAGCCCTATCATTAAATAGATCATTCGCTCGATTAGAATAACATACTATAACACATAGTATCGCTATTTTTGCGCAAATACACATAACCTAATCACATTGTCACATATGTTTGCCAACCATTTGAATCACAAATAATCACGTATCTGAACATATTATATAAGTCCGGATCAATTTACAAACATGTCCGATTGTATTTGAAACAACTTTATCGGTATTTATCGAGTCTAAGACTCATCTGTTAGTTCCATATTCATTTAGATAACTTAAACACCAATCGCATTATTTTTCACGACCTTATAATAATTTTAAAATGATTATTACAATTTATCATAATTTTTGAAACAAATAAATCGTTATTAAATAATTTAAATATTAAGTAATTCCATTATCATTAATATTTAATTAATATTAAATTATTAATGAAACCATTGCAAAAATATTAAGTTATTTAAAATAACTTAAAATATTTTAAAGTATTTATTTTACCTTTAAATGATTTTTAAAACCCTTAAAATCATTTTTAAATAATTACCATTAATATTAAAATATTAATGTACTATTTATCTAAATATTAAAAGTCATTAATTATAACTTAAAATATTTTTAATTCATTTCTATCCCTTTTAAATGATTTTTAAATTAATAAAACTATTTTTAAACTATTTATTTAATATAATTATTAAATAAATTTAATATCATTAATTTTAAATTAATATTAAATTATTAATGAAATTATCCTTTAAATATTAAAAGTTATATTTTATAACTTAAAATATCTTTAAATACCTTATTATTATTTAAAATGATTTTTAATATAATAAAATCATTTTAAATAATTTATTTAATGCATTTATTAAATAAATTAAATATCAATAATATTTAAATAAATACTAATATTTATGGAAAATATTCCAAATAATTAAAAGTTAATTTTATAACTTAAATTAATTTTTAAAATAATTTTTTAGAATTTTAATAATTTATTTTTATTTTTAAATAATTTTTGAATATTTAATTAATTAAAATTAAGAAAATCTGTCATTTGTAGGCCTTTAGCGACGTAAAAGATATATCTATTGTGTTCTTGAGCCTTCAAGAACATTCATAGCCAGTTTCGACTTGCTTACTTTGACCAAGAACACAGATCGAATTATGATGTTTTAAGACCAGCTAAGACATTGATCTTGTAGTACTAATGAAATATTACGAGATCCAACAACAAATAGGGTTAAATAACATAGTACAAGTGAGATCTGAGGCCAAGAACAAGCTGTCAGAGTTGTTCTTCATTTTCTGGGTTGCCCAGAAATGAAGAACAGTTCGACTGCTCATATTTGGGCTTCCACAACTTGAAATATATAATTTAGTTTTGCGATTTAAAACTTTCAGTACGTAGCCAACATGTAAGTGAGTAGATATACCACAAAACATTACAATAACAACAACAGATCAAACAGATCCATGTCGGTCAAACCATGTCAGACGACATGGTTAAGCGTTTTCTATGGTTACCCAAAAAACAGCTTCCATGGTCGTCTGGCCTAGTTTGACCGTTCACTGCAATCAACCAGTTTGATATATAGGAGATTTTAAGGCATAACCTTGTAATAATTCTACCAGGCTATAACTTAAATACAAGAACAAGATCAAAACAATATAACACCGCCGACATCGATGATTTAAAATGTTGTCGACCGGTTACAGGGCAATTTACGGGTACCCGTAAACGCCTAGTCGTGGCTTGGTCAACGACTTTTTGACCCTCAATAACAAGAGATCTGTTCATTTTCTAACCTTGCTACCAATTCCAGTTTAAAGACCTCACAGCATACAACAAGATCAAAGCTTAAAACAACAGAAACACTTAACATACAAAGATTTATAGGGTCTGACATTCGTTGTCAGACCTTAAAAAAAAAATTCCAGATTTTCTTAAAACTTGAATTTGAACACATAGATGATATGGATCTATATAATACCAACCCAGATCATCATAAAAGACTATATCTAACATGTTTAACACAAAAACAACAACATCTAACAACAGATTATTGGACAGATTCTTGGGGTAGGGTTTTATACCTTTAAGCTTTGATTTCTTGAATGTGATCTTGTGATTTGTTAATGGTAAACGTGGGGCCGGTTTTGGGACTGATTTATCTTGATATTTTTGGAGGTCGAGAGAGAGAAGAGTTTAGATGTGTGTTGTACACAAAATAAGCTAGCAAATGTCATTTCTCTCTCCTCCAATCTATTTATAATTCATAGATGCAATGAATCTAACATGCAAGGTGTCAAAGTGGATAAGCTTGGATGGGTTTTAGGCATTTGCTATAAATTTAGAGTGGTGACTTACAATCTAGTTTATTAAATAAATACCAAAAAGGTTATTTTAGTAAACTAACAAAGTAATTTAAGGGTATCCTTGTCCATGATGCTTGAATCTAGGTTAAAATCAATAGATCTTAAACCTTAAGGTTTCCCAAATAATTTCTAGGGTTTAAAAATTCAAGTTTAAGGTTCAATACAATTTTAATTAGAACTTACTAATTAAAATTTATGGTTTTTAAACAATTAGGGTTCCTTAATATTATTAGGATTTTTAATTAACATTATAATTTACTAAAATAATAATTAAGATCACCATTTTAGCGATTATGGTTTACAACTAGTAACTAGGTTTTATAATTACTAATTAGGGTTACCTAATATAGAAATTATGATTCTAAAATATTAATTTAGGGTTTTCACTTAAGAAAATAGGGTTTCTAATTTCACGATTAGGGTTTCCCTAATTAATGTCAATCTTAATAATAATTGTCATAAATCAAAATTCACAGTTACCAAATAGCTTTGAACTCGTATTCGAGTTTTAAATTAGGGTTTCACAGTAAAACTAGGATTTGTCATATAACACCATAATTAACCAACCATTATCGGTCCACGTATACAGTACATATCTATAGCACTGAAAAATCAAAATATAATTAATATTATATTATTATTCTTATTCCTTGATAAAAATCAAAAATTAGGGTTTGGATTCCATATCTTATTTACCTTGCATAAATAACATTATTAATTAAGTTAAAATACTTAACTTAATAATCAGTATAAAATCATAGAAATAGATAATAATTATAATAATTACAATCATCATTCCATATATAATATAATATCATATTTTCTTTGAAAAGTAATTAATAAAACATTTCTATAATAAAATTAATTATTATAAAAATATAATTTATTGTAATCAATAATTCTAAAATAAAACTATTTGTAATTATTCATGTAATAAATAAATTTTTATTTATCACGGATATACATATACACATTATCTTGCACATATTCCCCATATTTATTTTAATAAATAAAAAAAAAAAATACATAAAATTTCTAATTTATTTATATAGAAAATATCGGGTTATTACATTCACCATCCTTATAAAGATTCCGTCCCCTAATCACCGCTTTTAAAATCCATACATACCGTAGGTACATAGCAGCATACATAATCATTGTAGTAGATCTCGATCAAATTTGATCGAATCCCGATCTTTAACTATTCACATAAAGCATGTCTATCTGATTAAACGAAAATTTTATTTCTAAAAGAACTCAAATTCCTCCTTCAAAATTCCTTTATAAAATAGTTTATTATTTATAGGAAAATCATGTATATATATAAAAAATAAAAGTTATATAAAAAATACCGAGTTCCATTGCCAAATTGCCATCGAATCTCGGATCATCATGTTGAAAACTCGTGCGAGAGATTTTTGTCGGCTTCTTTGGATGAAGTTGGTCCTGTGATCGCCAAAGTTCCGCTGCTTTTCCTCATGTTCACGTTTTCTGCCTCCGTTCTCCTTTTCGGACAGTCCTTCACCTTATGCTCCTTTGACCCGCATAGAAAACACCCACTAATTCCCACATTGCACCACCGACTTCTTCTTTACACCTTCTTGTTTCACCTGCACACCCCCAAAGTTGTTCCCCTTCCTCTTTTCACCCCTATTCCCAGTATTTGCTTCCACCTTCCCAGCTCCATCAACCTTACCCTTGTTCCTTCTTTCTTTGTTATAGAGGCTCATGGCCTCACTCCCTTCCTCAGCAATAATCGCTTTCTTCATGAGTGCTGCAAATGTTGGGATCTTCAATACTGCCACCTTGTTGTAGAGCTAGGGTTTTAATCCCAGCTCAAACCTTTTTGCTTTTCTAGCCTCCGTATCAACTTGATGCGGGGCGAACCTAGCCAACTCATTAAATTTTGCGACATACTCCACAACAGTCATATTCTCCTGTTTTAATTCCAAAAATTTTACCTCCATCCTAGCCTGCATACTTGATGAAAAATAGTTTTCGAAAAACAAAGTTTTGAACCTATCCCAAGTAACTACACCTGCTCCTGCCCTCACCTGATTCGCTTCCCACCAAAAATTTGTCTCACCCTTCATTATGTAGGTGGCAAAAGTGGTCTTTTGCCCCTCAGATACCCTAGCTATTACAAACACCTTTTTAATTTCCTTAACCCAAGTTTGCGATTCTACCTTACTTGAAGTTTATACCTTACTTGATACCGGTGCTACCCATTCATTTATCTCTCCTGCTTGTGCTCAACGTTTAAACTTGACTCCGTTAGGAGAAACTTTCATCACATCCACTGTTTATAAATCTTGTTTGATTCAAGTTGGCACCATCACCTTACCTGTTGACCTTATCTCTTTAAAGATACTTGCTTTTAATGTGATTTTAGGGATTGATTGGTTAACTACTCTGTTGGGTTTGTATTATTCATGAAAGCAATCAAAATTGCAAAAATAGTGTGGAAGCGTGTAAAAATTTACAAACCATATACCCGGATCACCTTTTATGCACAATTATTAATTAAACGAAAAGATAAAGAATAAAATCATACCCTTGAAGATCGAGCTTCCTCAGGTACAAGTTCACCTCCAAATCCTTTCGCGTTCAACTTGAATCCACCGGGGTTTTGTTCCTTGCTTTGATCAACGTTAGCCACCCATATGTTTGGCCTCTAGAGGTGATCCACCAAAGAATAATAATGATTCAAGAAGATGGGATGTTTGGCTAAACCCTAGTTTTTCTATCTCTATAGAAAAGGCGTACTCTCCCAACTATTGGAATTACGTATGTTGTTAAAGTCAACAACCCCCACACCCATAATAAGACTCCTCTTATTTATAGATGTGGGCAACCCACCTTAACAATTAAGGAATTGGGATTTATTTAATTAATTAAATTCTTTAAATTAATTAAGCTCCCTAATCTTATTAGGGATAATTAATTAAACTCCTTTAATTAATTTTCCCTCCTAATCCTATTAGGAATAAATGAGAGTACTTTTATTAAATTAATTCCTAAACTCTTTTAGAAATTAAAATAATAATAATTATAATAATATTAATAAGACTCTCTTATTAATTTATATTTAATATTTCTAAAATATTAAATAATAAATATTAAGCTATTTAATTTATTCTAACACCATAGATTAAATTAAATATACTTAACATATTATTACGATTATGCCATTAACTTCTTAAATAATTATTCTTCCTTTTATGGTGTGACCCTTTAGGTTCTCCATATTAAACCTACATGAATAAATCAATTAGAACAATTCTAATCTTATTTAAATAAATAAATTAAATAATTTATTTATTTAAATAATATTTATTCTACAATAGGGATAAGCCTCCCTAACGATTAACGACTTTCCGGATAATATAGATTTCAACATTAATCATAAAAGAACCTTTGAGTAAATAGTTACCGCATAATTCAATCATTCCACCATACAATGTCCCAATTAAATATAAGACATGGAATTCTTGTCAAGTCTTATTTTATTTAATTATATGTATTTCGATCCTTAAATGTACAACTCAAATAATGCAAATTAGAAACTCCTTTCTAATTTCATTACGCCTTAACCCAAGGACTCTTCGGGTTGTCATTTATCGAATCACATAGGACATTTCTCTTTTTTATTAGAAGTGGTAGATTCTTTATTGATCATACATTATCTCCATGTACAACTTATTATACCCAAGCATACCCTTTGATATACCCTAAGGGTCTTAAGGAATAAGTCAAAGTATAACTCATCATACACAAGATACTATGATGATCTCAAGTCCAAGGATTACTTGTACTACTATCACTACAGAATTCCTATTGACATGCAAATAAAACTCCATTAGGTATTCCTTAGCGAGCCAATGTTCGATGAACTTATTCTCTAATAAGCACCTACATACTTGTTTTAGTGTCTCCACACAAATGATCATAAGATCAATCATCCTCATCCAATGAGCAAGAACGTATGTACCAATCTATCCCGGATTCACTAATCCCCAATTTAGTAATCCAATGATTGGGAACTATTTTAGTTTTAAGCTTTCTAAGAATTTAGATCTCATTAGAATGATCATCATCATTATTCTAAAAGCATTGCTTAAAACTATGGGTTTATCACATATTATAAAACAGCATCATGTAGATAATTAAAAGCCTTTAATAAATTAATACTTTTTATTAATAAATGAATAAGATTGTTACAAAGTATATGCTTTATCATCAAACATGATTGGCTTGTGTGCATACTACTTTCATACTCATCATGCCAAAATTGATTGTTTTCGTAAGGTTGTTAGTTTTCATATTCCTAACCAACCTATTGTACGAATTCAAGCAACTAAGCCACTAAAATCAATCGCTGTCATATCAAGTCATAAAGCTATTCGTTTATTGAAAAATGGATGTCAAGCTTTCTTAGCCCATGTTATGGATTTGAATATAGACACATCAGATTTGAATAATATTCCTGTTGTTATTGATTTTCCTGACGTATTTCCTGAAGAACTTTCCGGTCTACCCCCAGAACGTGAAGTTGAATTCTTTATTAATCTTGAACCTGGTACAAAGCCCATTTCTAAAACCCCATATCGAATGGCTCCTATTGAACTTCAGGAGTTAAAGGTCCAAATACAGGTGTTGTTGGACATCGGTTTCATTCATCCTAGTACATCTCCTTAGGGTGCTCCTGTTTTATTTATAAAGAAGAAAGACGGGAGTATGCGACTTTGTATTGACTATCGGGAATTAAACCATGTCACCATCAAGAATAGGTATCCACTACCTCGTATTGATGACCTGTTTGACCAGTTACAAGGATTATAATTCTTTTCAAAAATCGATCTTCATTCTGGATATCATCAGCTGAAGATTAGAACTGAGGATATTCCAAAGACTGCCTTCAGAACTCGGTACGGGCATTATGAATTCTTAGTCATGTCTTTTGGATTGACTAATGCTCCTGTGGCTTTCATGGATATGATGAACCGAGTATTCAAGGACTATTTAGATCGGTTCGTTGTTGTCTTTATTGATGACATTCTCATATATTCCAAAAGCCGTGAAGATCATGAGCAACACTTGAGGCTGATACTTCAAAAGCTTCGTGAATATAAGCTTTATGGCAAGTTGAAGAAATGCGAGTTCTGGCTTGAGGAAGTAGCATTCCTTGGGCATGTGGTGTCTAAACATGGAGTATCTGTCGACCCGGCAAAGATTGAAGAAATACAAAGTTGGGAGCAACCAAAGTCGATGACCGAAGTACGTAGCTTTCTGGGCCTAGATGGTTATTATCGGAGATTCGTGGAAGGGTTTTCTCGAATTGCTAATCCATTAACTCAGCTAACTCGGAAGGATACAAAATTTGTTTGGAGCGAGGAATGTGAGAAGAGTTTCCAAGAACTTAAGAGGAGACTTATTTTGGCACCTGTTCTAACAATACCATCTGGTTTGGATGGATATGTTATCTACAACGATGCTTCGGACAAAGGGTTAGGATGTGTTCTCATGCAACGTGGGAAAGTCATATCCTATGCCTCGCGACAACTTAAAGAATATGAGAGGAATTATCTTACTCATGATCTAGAGTTGGCGTAATGTCGTCTTCGCTTAAAGATCTGGAGGCACTATCTATATGGGGAGAAAGTGGAGATATATTCAGACCATAAAAGCCTCAAATATTTCTTCACTCAAAAGGAACTCAACATGCGGCAACGACGTTGGCTCGAGTTGTTGAAAGATTATGACCACACTATTCAATACCATCCTGGAAAAGCGAACGTGGTAGCTGACGCGTTAAGTAGAAGATCATATGTTGGAAGGAGTGTGACTATGTCAAGTATATACATAGAGCCAACTTAAATAGAAAAAGTTAAGGTTGCTCAAGCCACCGACCCGGAGCTGATGCGTATGAAGAAGAAAGTACAAGAAGGTGCTATTCCGGAAGCGAGAATCGATGAAGAAGGAATACTTCGAGTCCACTCCAGACTTTGTGTTCCTAACGACTCTGATTTGAAGTACAAGATTATGATGGAGGCACACAATACACCATTTGCGATCCATCCTGGAAGTACCAAAATGTATCGTGATCTTCGACATACATTTTGGTGGAACAATATGAAGAGAGAGATTGCAAAGTTTATCTCGACGTGTTTAACTTGTCAACGTGTAAAGGCGGAGCATCAAGTACCTAAGGGTCCATTGCAACCACTTGAGATTTCGAAATGGAAGTGGGAACACATTACCATGGATTTTGTTACGGGTCTTCCTACGGTTTCTCAAGGCATCGATGCTATTTGGGTTATTGTTGATAGATTAACCAAATTTGCTCATTTCTTACCGATACGGGAGGCTTATTCCCTTGAACGTCTTGCTCATATGTATATAAATAAGATTGTGAGATTGCATGGCATGCCAGTATCCATAGTTTTGGATCGTGACCCAAGATTTACTTCAAGATTTTGGGTTAGCTTACAAAAAGCTATGGGCACGGATTTACGATTTAGTTCGGCATACCATCCTCAAACGGATGGACAATCAGAGAGGACTATTCAAACTCTTGAAGATTTATTAAGACTCTGTGTCCTAGACTTCAAAGGGAGTTGGGATAAGTATTTACCATTGGTAGAATTCTCCTATAACAACAGTTATCAGGCAAGCATTGGTGTGGCCCCATTTGAAGCATTGTATGGACGAAAGTGTCGCTTCCAAATATCTTTGGGACGAGGTGGGTGAAACAACATTGTTGGGACCCGAGTTGTAATATTTATGACTACGGAAAAGATCCAAATGATTCGACAACGTATACAAACGGCACAAGATCGACAAAAGAGTTATGCGGATCTTCATCGAAAGGACGTGGAATTTAGTATTGGGGAACATGTATTGTTGCGTGTTTCCCCATGGAAGGGAGTTACAAGATTCGGGAAGAGATGAAAGCTCAATCCACGATTTATTGGTCCATTTCAAATTCTTGACCAAGTAGGTAATGTAACTTATAGACTCACGTTACCTCCGAGTATGTCTCGTGTTCATAATGTGTTTCACATATCTGTACTTCGTAAATATGTGAAAGACCCGAACCACGTTATTGAGTTAGAACCAGACGAGATATAGTAGAAGACTTAATGTACGAAGAGGTATCATCAAGATCTTGGATAGAAAGAGCATGTCCCTACGCACAAAAGGTCATAAAGACAAGTTAAAGTTTTATGGAGGAACCATGCTTTATAGAAGAAATGACACGGGAGTTAGAAACGGAAATGAAAGCGAGGTATCCTCACCTTTTGAAACACCGGTATGCGTACATCAATTTCGAGGACGAAATTTCATAAGGAGGGGAGGTTGTAAGACCCCAACTTATTATTTAATGAAATTAAATTTTCTCTATTTATTATCTTAAAATAGTAAGGGTTGATTTGATTAATGTGATAAGTTATGGGTAAAATGCGCAATTATTTCAAACAAGCAAGTGGTGCAAGTTCAAGTCATAGCCTATATCCTCAGTCCTAAATGATGATATTATTGAATATCTTTGGCTCAGAGTGCAAAGATAAATGATTTTATAATGAATATCTTTGGCCCGTAGTGCAAAGATGAGCAGTGTTGAGATGAACATGATCGATCGATGAATATCTTTGGCCTGTAGTGCAAAGATGAAAATTTGATTCAAGATGAATATTGATTGATGTTACAGGGATAAAATATTGACGATGGACTTTTAAGTTCATAGATAATAGTAGATTTCATTCTCTACGTAACTCTTCTATGAATTATTATTTCCGCTGCGAATATTGATCTGAAACTTATTGTCTATTGTATTTTATCAGATTTTTTTCCCTGTTGAAGACTAACGATAATTTTTTCTATATTATTTTAGTCATAATATTCTTTACTGGGCTAGTTGAGCTCACTCTTTTCTTTTTTGTTCTATTTTTCTTCTCAAGAGGCGAGAATGTAGCGAGTACTAGTCGGGGTATGGAATGATGATTCTAGAAGTTGTTTAGTAGTCCTCACCATTTTTGTAAAATAATGTATCAATAATTGTGATGAGGATTTATTTGGGTATGTATATTGTCTAGAAGACAATATTTGTATTTAAACTCACAGTTTTTATGATGTATTAATAAAGTTGTAGTTGTTTCTGTACCATGTTATTGACGACCTAAAATGAGTGATGTATACTTATTTTGGGGGCGTCACATATTACATTACACAAACATATTTATCACACATATAATATTAAACACACCAAGAGTTTAGATGGGTGTTGTACACAAAATAAGCTAACAAATGTCATTTCTCTCTCCTCCAATCTATTTATAATTCATAGATGCAATGAATCTAACATGCAAGGTTTCAAAGGGGATAAGCTTGGATGGGTTTTAGGCATTTGCTATAAATTTAGAGTGGTGACTTGCAATCTAGCTTATTAAATAAATACCAAAAAGGTTATTTTAGTAAACTAACAAAGTAATTTAAGGGTATTCTTGTCCATGATGCTTGAATCTAGGTTAAAATCAATAGATCTTAAACCTTAAGGTTTCCCAAATAATTTCTAGGGTTTAAAAATTCAAGTTTAAGGTTCAATAAAATTTTAATTAGAACTTACTAATTAAAATTTATGGTTTTTAAATAATTAGGGTTCCTTAATATTATTAGGGTTTCTAATTAATATTATAATTTACTAAAATAATAATTAAGATCACCATTTTAGCGATTAGGGTTTCTGAACTAGTAATTAGGTTTTATAATTACTAATTAGGGTTTACCTAATATAGAAATTAGGATTCTAAAATATTAATTTAGGGTTTTCACTTAAGAAAATAGGGTTTCTAATTTCACAATTAGGGTTTCCCTAATTAATGTTAATCTTAATAATAATTGTCATAAATCAAAATTCACAGCTACTAAATAGCTTTGAACTCAGTATTCTAGTTTTTAAATTAGGGTTTCACAATAAAAACTAGGATTTGTCATATAACACCATAATTAACCAACCATTACTGGGTCCACGATACAAGATATATATCTATAGCATCGAAAAATCAAAATATAATTAATATTATATTATTATTCTTATTCCTTGATAAAAATCCAAAATTAGGGGTTTGGATTCCATATCTGATTTACCTTGCATAAAACAATATTATTAATTAAGTTAAAATACTTAACTTAATAATGCATATAAAAATCATAGAAATAGATAATAATTATAATAATTACAATCATCATTCCATATATAATATAATATCATATTTTCTTTGAAAATAATTAATAAAACATTTCTATAATAAAATTAATTATTATAAAAATATAATTTATTGTAATCAATCATTCTAAAATAAAACTATTTGTAATTATTCATGTAATAAATAAATTTTTATTTATCATGTATATACATATACACATTATCTTGGCACATATTCCCCATATTTATTTTAATAAATAAAAAAAAAATTATACGCAAAATTTCTGATTTATTTATATAGAAAATATCGGGTTATTACAATACTCACAAGTGGGTCCCATTATATTATACTAAACAAATTTCTACCGATTATTTTAAAAATGGGTAAATGGAAATCCAAATATTAAGCAAAACTTACAACAACAACTTCATAAAAAAATCCTCTCAATATTTTTAACAATATTTATCATCATTATTATAATTCACAATATTAATCGACCAGGTCGTTCCCAGGAAAGAGGAGGCTTTCCAATAAAGATTTCTCCCTTATTAGCGATTAGGTGACCAAACCTCTCCTCGATGTAACTTCTAGACATCAAGCACTATTGCAAATAATAATATTAATAACTTTGTCGTCTCAATTATTAATTTAATATATATAAATTATTGATAATAATTGAACAAAACTGAGTGACTTCTCACGTAAGCATCAATAATCAATACCGTGTGCTACTATGCAACCACGCCAGACATATTCTTTACTTTACTACTGAGTAGTTCAACAATGATCAATCAATAAAACTTCTGTCGTTATTTTCATAAAAATATTTTTGTCGTTTTCTCAATCCGACAATAATTCCGTTGTGGGGTCCACCAATGATTGCCCCGTTGTACGAATATTTCCTGACCAATCGAATATAATATAAAAACTTGCATACTTTGCAGAATTTATAAATACTACCCGCAACTATAACATTATAACAAATTCATTCCATAATATTCAAAAATGATAATTATAGAAAAATCATCTTTATTCATAAAAGTTGGGATCTTACAAGCTCACCCCTTTCTTTCACTGTTCTCTTCAGGAAATGAGAACGTAGCCGGGACTAGTCAGGGAACGGAGTGACGGTCCAGATGATAGTATTAGTAGTCCTCACTATTCTGTTAATGTGACAACCCCAAAATAGGTCCATTCCAACCAACCCATTCTGAGTCGCCAAATACATGGTACAGTAAAAACTACAACTTTATTATCACAACAATAAAATCTGAGAGTTTAAATACAAATATTATCTTCTAGACAATATTTATACTCAAATAAATCCTCATCACATTTATTGATACATTATTTTACAATAATGGTGAGGACTACTAAACAACTCTCTCTAGAACCTTCATTCCATACCCCTAGACTAAGACTCGCTACATTCTCGCCTCCCGAGAAGAAAAATGGAACAACAAGGAAAAGGGTGAGCTCAACTAGCCCAAGAAAGAATGTTATGACTAAGATAATATACAACAAATTATCGTTAGTCTCCAACAGGAAAATCGATGAATCAAATAGACAACAAGTTTCGGATCAATATTCACGGTGAAATAATAATTCATAGAAGAGTTACGTAGAGAATGAAATCTACTATAATCTATGAATTTAACGATCCATCATCAATATTTTATCCTCAGTAACATCAATCAATATTCATCTCAAATCAAATATTCATCTTTGCACTACACAGCCAAAGATATTCATCAATCGGTTATGTTCATCTCAACACTGCTCATCTTTGCACTAAAGGCCAAAGATATTCATCGATCGGTCGTGTTCATTTAAACACTCGCTCATCTTTGCACTACTGCCAAAGATATTCTTCGAAAATCATTCATCTTTACCACACAGCCAAAGTTATTCAATAATATCATCATTTAAGACCGAGGATGATGAAAATATTTTAAAAGAACGAATCCAATTGAAACAAAATGACAAGGATTAAGGATTAAGGATTCGTACTTTGTTTTATCCATGTCCAACAATACCTCAAAAATAATCATAGTGGTATAAAATTCAAGAATGATCAAAACATGGATACAATCGAGCTAGTATCCGAATAGATATTTTGGACGAAAAGAAGAAATTTTATTTTTTTATGAATAGTGCCGTATATCGTGAATAGTGTCAGATATCGTGAATAGTGTCGATATCGTGAATAAGTAACTCAGACACCAAAAGATAGAAATTCCACAAAAAACATTTTCACGATTCATTTAATAGTACTCGTGAATAAGAACTCGTGAATAAGAACTCATGAATAGTAATTCGTGAATAGAACTCATGAATAGTAACTCATGAATAGTAACCCCGACATGAAAAGTTCCAAATTTGATAAAAACTTGAGATCAACATTTCAAAGATAATGATATCAAGAAATAATATCATTACGAAAAAAATAATATCCCTTACCTCAAAGAATCGATTACTTGGAAGGAAAGGTCTCAAGATCTTTGAATGAAACTTGTCTTGATAAAGAACTCTCAAAGTATCTAAATACTCACAAAATACGCCAATAATATAGAGAGAAAGAGAAAAACTTTGTTTCGGTGTGATTTTCAATTCTAACAGCCTCTATTTATAGGAAAATGTTAGCCCGCCAAGCGAGACTTGACTCACTACTGATGGCTTTTACCTGCTACTATTGCCACCCACCACATTTGAAATAAAATTCAGCACATTTTTTCACCAACCACAAGTGGGGCCCACTCAATTCTAGAATTTTCCACCAAAATCAATTATAAACCTAATTTCCGAATCCGACACCTCTTAAAATTCACAACAAATCATTCGTGCATTTTTAACGGTTCAAAATTTGTGGACATATACTCAACTTATGTATGTATAACATACCCAAAAATTACCACAATCCAACGGTCGGATTAAAAATTATAACCCCTGCAATATATCTCAAAACCCCTGATTTAATTTTTAATACCTCCAATCCGATAAAATACTGATAAAACACCTCAACATTAATTTCTTCATTTATAACCACATAAATAAATCCATCATTTATACCACATAAAATAAATATTTCTTTATCATATGAATCAATAATTAATTATTCACAAATAATATTATGAATCACAATTATGATGACCAGCCGCTCCTGGAAAGAGGGCTTTCCGATAAGGATTTCTCCTTCTCGCGCGCAATTAGGTGACCAAACCTCTCCTTGATGTAACTTTCTAGACATTGCCAATAATGCTATCTAATAATATTATTCAAATAATATGAATTATTGATCCGATAATGGAGATAATAATGCGGTGACAATTATTGAACAACAATAATATAAAATATCAACGCAAAGAATTATCAATCAATAAAATAAAATATTGAATAAGAATTCATGTGAAAATTATTGAGTAGTGCCATCTTACGTGCATTTAATCAATAATTCAACAATACTGCTTGAATACCGTGTCTTCTTGTCGACCACCACGCCAGACATCGTATTTTAACCACCGGGTATTCCAAATTTTAATTTTTAATAACCACGCCGCTATTTATAACCACCCAAACTTGTCGTTTTCCTCATCCAATCGCTTTCGTTATGGGGCCACACATGGTCGCTACCATTGCATTTAATATTCCCCGACGAATTTAATATTCCACGACCAAACGAATATTCTCTACGATCTGAATATTCCACGACCAAACGAATATTCCCCGACAAAAATGAATATTTTATAACCACTGCTTATTTTGAAATATTTGCGTATTTAACCCTTAACTATCCACATTAATCAAATCAACCCTTACTATTTCAAGATAATAAATAAAGGAAATTCCTTTTATTTAAAAAATTTCGGTCTTACAACCTCCTCTCCTTATGAAATTTCGTCCTCAAATTAACGTGACGTTTACAGTGTTTCAAAAGGTAAAGATACCTCGCTTTCATTTTCGCTTCCAACTCCCTGTGTCATTTCCTCATAAAGATGGTTTCTCCACAAAACTTTTAACTTATGGTATGACCTTTCAGCGTAGGACATGCTCCTTCCTATCCAAGATCTTGACAGTACCTCCTCATACGTTAAGTCTTCTATTATCTCGTCCCGGCTCTAACTCAATAACGTGGTTCGGTCTTTCACATATTTACGTAACATCGATCACGTGAAAAATGTTATGAACACGCGTCATACTTGGCGGTAAACGAGTCTATAGGCCACGCCCTATTCGATCGAGAATTTCAAATTGGATTAATAAATCGAAGGTTTGAGCTTTCTCACCTCACCGATTCTCGCTTTTGAAATAACAACTTCTCACATCCTTCTTCAAATTCATCACTCCGGTGTAGCTTGAACAAACAATTAACTTTATCAATTAAAGTCGATTATACTCAGATATCATCACGTGGGTACTAAGTTTTCATCTCCATCTCTATTATTTGTATATTATCCAAATGAGTCTTTGACAATATCGCATTTTTCGTTATCAGTATACGATCTTCTACTCAACCGACGCCAATTACCACGCTCGCTTTTCCAAGATGGCATGGTCGTAACACGAACATGTCTTTAAAATGAGTCTCCTCTTGAGTTCTTGACTCTTCCCACATTCCTCGCTCCATTCGAATTTTGTATCTACAATGTCACCGCGGTGCGATAATGGAATAGCGATTCGAGAATATCCTTCAATCTAATCTCCATAATAACCAACTAAGCCAGAAGCTACGATTTCGATTCTTGACTTAGGTTGCTTCTCAATCAACTCATATCCCAATCTTGATAAGACGTCACAATGACACTATATCGATTTTACTATCGCACAAAAATATAACGTCCTTACAGAGAGAGTGCTGGCAGGTGAATTCCACAAAGGAAGTCACAAGATAAAGGCTCAGGTACCAAATTCTATAGTTGAATTTTTAACTCAAGAAGTTCAATAGAGCCATTCGATGAGATTTTTAGAAATGAGTTTTGTCTGGGTTCAAATTCGATACAAAATTTAATATCGGTTTGCTTTGGAGTAAGCTAAGAAATTCTTGAAATAAAATACGTCGGAAAAAATCAATAACAACAAGAATATTATTCAAATCGACGTGTCTTTATTCAAATCCATAACATGGACTAAGAAAATTTGACATCCGTAATAAGCGAATGACTTCATGGTTTGATATGAAAATGTTTGACTACAATGGTTTGATTGCTTGAGTTCAATAACAGTTGCTTAGGAATATGAAAACTAACAACTTACAAAAGCAATCAATTTGGCATGATGAGAAGTTAACCTTAAAATCACATCAAAAGCAAATATCTCTATAGAAATAAGGTTAGCAGTAATGTGATAGTGCCAACCCTGAATCAAACAAGATTTCTAAACAACAGATGTAATGAAAGTTTCTCCTCAATGGATTCTCCATAAATAGGTCAAAGTTGCTATTTCTCCGTAGTCGAGTTCAAACGCGTTGGCGCAGCAAGAGATAAAAGAATGGGTAGAACCAGATCTAGTAAGGTATAAACTTAGCAGAATTTATAATTAACTAACCCGTCTTAACTTCCGTTCGGGTTCTCCGCATTTAATGAAGTCACGCATAAGCGCTCTTCCAGGAATCGTTGACTTTGACTTTTACCGAACATCCTTTTGATCACCGCCCACTGCACTGGTTTCGATATCGCATAATCTCTACGAATATGTCCTTCTTCCACAATTATAGCATACCTTGAACTGGTTGTTGTGGGCGGTTTGAATTTGATATGTCCCTCTTCCCGCATTTATAACATACGACCGGTGGTCGTTCTCCTCCCTTAGAACTAGTTTCTATTGGCGCGCTAACGCCTTCACATGGTCGCTGTTGAATATCCTCTTTAAAATCTCCTCCCAACTCGCTTCTTCTATTTTCATGGCCACGATTACCACCGTAGTGGTTACCGCTGTCAAGTATTCTTCTTTCTCCACCGGTTATCGTTATTCGATGATCGCTTTATCTTTGGTATGATCCTCGTTATGGTCCCTCGGTTGAACGTATTCGTTATCTCACTCTAACAATCGAGTCCCGCTTACAACATCTAAATAGAGAGAAAATTTATGAGAAATGAGATATCGACGTGTATGCCAGTTTCAAACCTCTCGTAAACATCCGCGTCATCGCTCCTCATTCTCCACCAAATGAGGTGCAAACTCGATAACTCCGCAAACTTCGTCTTTGGGACACCGGGCCATGTTATTCTCGCTCCAATCTAATAAACTCCACTTCCTTCATATACGAATACTTTCTTGGAAGTATCTGTGTCATTCAACTCGTTCAAACGCCTCCCGGCGACATGCCGAGTGCAAATGAATGAGTACGCTTACGCTTCATTTCCCACCGAATCCGCTTCGCCACTTAACATAAAAGTAGCGAATGGAACTTTCGTTCTCTTCGCATCCCAAGACATCGAATATCTTGGTAATTTGCTTGACCCATGTTTCCGCCGTGATGATCGGATCGCTTTCCTGCACTCGTGGTCCTAACTTCTTTGAGCGCTTGTTTTGTGACCACCCGTGAATCAACTATCATCTCCTCCTCATTTTGAACACGAGTCTCCTCGTCGATTTTGCATGAACCGCAAAAAGCTTTCTTAAACATCCCCTCGCTCATCATCTCAACGCTGGTGTTATTCACAGGAGGTACATTGCCACTGTTGCGCGTTCTCTCCTTGTTGTTAAGTACAGAGCATCTCCACGGCCTCATTACACCACTATTAATATTCTCATTGACATTCTCAATTCTTCTCATAAAACAAGGGTTAATTAAGGAAATCAATAACATAATATCCCTATATCTCCGACCAACTAACAAATAAGCTTAGGTAGGACACACTAGCAAAAAGGATTTACTCTGCTCTCCTCCTAGTTTTATTCCCCATCTCCGCCAGAGATCATATCCCTAAGCTCTGATACCAACTGTGACGACCCCAAAATAGGTCCATTCCATCCAACCCATTCTGAGTCGCCAAATACATGGTACAGAAACAACTACAACTTTATTATCACAACAATAAAACTGTGAGTTTAAATACAAATATTATCTTCTAGACAATATTTATACTCAAATAAATCCTCATCACATTTATTGATACATTATTTTACAATAATGGTGAGGACTACTAAACAACTCTCTCTGAACCTTCATTCCATACCCCGACTAAGTACTCGCTACATTCTCGCCTCCCCGAGAAGAAAAATGGAACAACAAGGAAAAGGGTGAGCTCAACTAGCCCAAAGAAGAATGTTATGACTAAGATAATATACAACAAATTATCGTTAGTCTCCAATGTGGAAAAAATCGATAGAATACAATGATAACAAGTTTCTGGATCAATATTCATGGCGAAATAATAATTCATAGAAGAGTTACGTAGAGAATGAAATCTACTATAATCTATGAATTTAACGATTCATCATCAATATTTTATCCTCGTAACATCAATCAATATTCATCTCAAATCAAATATTCATCTTTGCACTACTGTGCCAAAGATATTCATCAATCGACCATGTTCATCTCAACACTGCTCATCTTTGCACTAAAGGCCAAAGATATTCATCGATCGGTCATTGTTCATTTAAACACCGCTTTCATCTTTGCACTACGTGCCAAAGATATTCTTCTAAATCATTCATCTTTGCCACTGTGCCAAAGATATTCAATAATATCATCATTTAAGACCGAGGATGATGAAAATATTTTTAAAGAACGAATCCAAAGAAACAAAATGACAAGGATTAAGGATTAAGGATTCGTACTTTGTTTTATCCATGTCCAACAATACCTCAAAAATAATCATAGTGGTGTAAAATTCAAGAATGATCAAAACATGGATACAATCGAGCTAGTATCCGAATAGATATTTTGGACGAAAAGAAGAAATTTTATTTTTTTTTTCTATTGAATAGTGCCGATATCGTGAATAGTGTCAGATATCGTGAATAGTCTTATACGTGAATAAGAATCTCACACCAAAAGATAGAAATTCCACAAAAAAAACATTTTCACGATTCATGAATAGTACTTTAAGTGAATAAGAACTCGTGAATAGTAACTCCATGAATAGTAATTCGTGAATAAGAACTCATGAATAGTAACTCATGAATAGTAACCCCACATGAAAAGTTCCAAATTTGATAAAAACTTCAGATCAATATTTCAAAGATAATGATATCAAGAAATAATATCATTACGAAAAAAAAATAATATCCCTTACCTCAAAGAATCAAGATTTCTAAGGAAAGGCTCAAGTGATGTTGAATGAAACTTAGATCTTGAATAAAGAACTCAAAGTATCTAAATACTCACAAAATACGCCAATAATATAGAGAGAAAGAGAGAAAAACTTTGTTTCTGCGGTGTGATTTTCAATTCTAACTTAGCCCTCTATTTATAGGAAAATGTTAATTACCAAGCGGACTTTGACCACCACCGATGGCTTTACTCGCTACTATTGCCACCCACCACATTTGAAATAAAATTCAGCACATTTTTTCACCAACCACAAGTGGGGCCCACTCAATTCTAGAATTTTCCACCAAAATCAATTATAAACCTAATTTCCGAATCCGACACCTCTTAAAATTCACAACAAATCATTCGTGCATTTTTAACGGTTCAAAATTTGTGGACATATACTCAACTTATGTATGTATAACATACCCAAAAATTACCACAATCCAACTGGTTTGATTAAAATTATAACCCCGCAATATATCTCAAAACCCCGATTTAATTTTTTAATACCTCCAACCGATAAAATACTTGATAAAACACCTCAACATTAATTTCTTCATTTATAACCACATAAATAAATCCATCATTTATATCCACATAAAATAAATATTTCTTTATCATATGAATCAATAATTAATTATTCACAAATAATATTACAATCACAATTATGACAAATCCGCACTGCTCCTGTGAAAGAGGGGGCTTTTCGATAAGGATTTCTCCTTCCCGCAAGCAATTAGGTGACCAAACCTCTCCTCGATGTAACTTTCTAGACATTGCTAATAATGCTATCTAATAATATTATTCAAATAATATGAATTATTGATCCGATAATGGAGATAATGTGCAAATGACAATTATCGAACAACAATAATATAAAATATCAACGCAAAGAATTATCAATCAATAAAATAAAATATCGAATAAGAATCTATCATGTGAAAATTATTGATGTAAGTAGTGCCATCTTACGCATTTAATCAATAATTCAATAATCTTGTCTTGTACCGTGTGCTCGTCAACCACGCCAGACATCTTGTATTTTAACCACCGGGTATTCCAACCAGGTCTTAATTCAGAATAACTACACCGTTATTTATAACCACCCAAACTTTGTCGCTTTCCTCATCCAATCGCTTTCCGTTATGGGGCCCATATACGGTCATACTGCCGCATTTAATATTCCCCGACAAAGATTTAATATTCCACGACCAAACGAATATTCCCCGACGATGACGGAATATTCCACGACCAAACGAATATTCCCCGATAAAAATGAATATTTTATAACCACTTGCTTATTTTGAAATATTTATGTATTTAACCCTTAACTATCCACATTAATCAAATCAACCCTTACTATTTCAAGATAATAAATAAAGGAAATTCTTTTATTTAAAAAATTTCTAGGTCTTACAGCTTAAATAGTGTGACAATAAATGTAATGAGGACTCCTTTGAGTGTGGATATTGTCTAGATGATAATATTCTTATTAAAACTCTCAATTTATTTGACGACTCAAGATGAGTGATGTATACTTATTTTGGGGGCATCACATCTACAATTTTAGTCATCAAATCAGCTTCTCACTATTCAAATATGCAATTAAAGGCTAAAAATATTTATTACGCTTGATGAGTTTGATGTAAAACTCATTGAATTAAAGAGATTGATAAAACAAAAAATATGAAAATAACAAATAATACTCTTCAAATTACCACGCAAGTCAACAAATTTCAATTAAAAGAGTTTTTTCGCTATTACTCTTAAAGATGCTCTTAGCGACTAAAATTTAATTACACACACATTCATATATGATAAATCATTAACTAATTATAACCGTCACATTGTGTATTGTAATTCTATTTTATTAACATAGAATTACTCTTTTTGTTATATAAACTAAATCTTGTTTGTAAAATTTATAAATGTTAAAAATATGTTTTTTATAAGAGTAGTATGATCATACACAGTTGTGTGTTTTATTTGTGCACGGTCTATCAAAACTACGTCGTTTTGGCAAATTTATTTTAAAAAAATAGTTTCTCTTCTTCCAAATTAAAAATCAAAAATAAATATACCAAAATAACATAATTTTGACAGAATATACAAAAATAAAATATACACTGTATATGACTATTATTCCCTTTTCTATATATATTTGATAAAAGCTAATTACACTAATTTACATAACAAAAATATCATTGTGGGACCCAGATAAAATATCACCAAAGATGAGGAAGACTGGTGGTGGTGAAAGACTACCCATTCCAATAAGTTGATGGCATGCTACACAAACACAGCACCCTACAAACACTCACGTGAGCTTCACGTGATAAACAATTTTCCTTTTTGCTTGGGTCTGTATCTGTACAGAAGACTTCTGAACATTCATTGAATATTAATAATGGCTTCTTCACAAAAAGGGTAAAAAAGATACGTTTCACTTTTTACCGTTAGGTGAAGTGTCACAGTAAACAAATTCAGACATCCCACATTTCTGAATCTCTGCACATATTTATAATAATAATAATAAATTATTATTATTATTATTATTGTTTTATAAACAGCTCCACAGTAAAAATAAACATGTCATAATTTTAAAATTTTAAATAAATCTCAAACATTGTTTACTTGCTATCGTAAATAATACTTAATTATAAAAAATTAAATTCTTGAAAACTAATCAAAATTAATTCAAAAATTTTAATTTCTCAAATTGAAAAATTAAATTTTAGTGCTATGCGAATTTTAAAAATACATATGTTTTTTCTAATACAACTATTGTTATAAAAAATAAAAATAATATTTTATTAAACAAAGTATAAAAGAAATTATATTTAACTTTTTTAAACCGTCAAAATGTTAATAATACTTTTTCTATTCAATTAATATTAATTTTTTAAATATAATGTTAGAGCAATATTTATACTGCTCGAACAAATATATATTTAACGACATTTTACACTTATTTAACAATATCTTAAACCGTGACGCCTTAAAATAGGTATACATCACATATTCGAAATATCGATATACAGATGTAATACAAATACAAACTTAGTTATACAAACATCGCAGTAATATATCTTACACAAAAAACATAGGTGAGAGTTTAAACAGAATATTGCTTTCAGAAAATATCCACTCTTAAATAGAGTCCTCATTACATTTATTGTCACACTATTTTAAAGAATAATGAGGACTACTAATACACCATCTCGCATCATCACTCCGCTTCCCCAACTAGTCCCTTGGCCACGCACGTTTCATTTCAAGAAGAAACAATGAAAGCAAAAAGGTGAGCTTCAACTAAATTTCAAAGAAGAAATATTATGACTAAGATAATGCGAGTAATAAATTATCCTTAGTCTTCAACAATGTTAAACTTATAAAATACATGAGCATCAAATTTAAATGCAATGAACAAACAATCCATTAGAAGAATTCAAGTAGAGAATAAAATCTACTATTTTCTATGATTTAAAAGGTTTTCATCACTTTTATCACGAGACTCAACCTTAATAAATAAACCACATCATCCCCATCACTGCTACTGACCAAGGATATTCATTAAGATCACAACCACAAATTATCCATGCACTACTAGGGCCGAGGATATTCGTGTTTTCATCAATGGTCCCGATCATGCCATAAAACGATTCATCTTTTGCACCCTTGGTAGAAGAGAATCCATAGCCATAATCATACCAAAAATCGTCCCATTAATGCACTACGCCAACGAGGACTTTTTCCACATCATTTATAACATTACTATTAAGCCATGATTATACCAATAATCCCTCGGTCATAATCATACCAAGTCCATCTACGCACTACATGTGCTTGAGATGACTTTCAACATAATATAAGCGTGAGGATGATGACAATTCAATAAAACAAGTTCAAGAATATAAATTTTAAAGATTTATAAATTAATTTATCCAGAACCAATAACGTCCCAAATTGTCAACATGATCATCGCTTTGTGGAGTAAAATTCAAGAATGCTCGGGAAGAATATTTTATAAAAGATCTTTGGATGAAGCCTTGAAATATCCGTGGATATTCTACTAATTTCATGGAGTATAAAGCCAAAACTTTAACTAACCGAGTATAATAGAATATATGAAACTGCAAATGGATTTTCGCGCCATGCAGAATCCACGTGATGAGATCATTTCCACAAGTTAATAAGGAATAAATACAAATGATCATTCACCATGCATGCGGTAATCCATGAGAGACAAAGTTATTCCAACGAGTAACAAAGAATGGAACGAATTAAATCACAGAATCCGCATGCATACATGATAATCCAAAATGAATAATAAAGAATGAAACCAAATCGTCAGAATCCGCTTACGCATGTGATGTTCCAATGAATAATAAAGAATGAAATAACAACGAAATTCACGGGCATGCGATATATACCACCTGGACAAAAGTTATTCTAACGAATAATAAAGAATGGAATAACAATGAATTCACTGGGCATGCGATAGAATCATATGCATGCGAGTTATTCCAAATGTAATAATAAAGAATGGGATAATAGAAGAATTTCACCATGTATGTGGTGCTCAAGATGTATGCAAGTTATTCCAATATAATAATAAAGAATGGAATAAAAATCCTTACGAGTATTGAAAGAAAATATCTCTCTTAAGCTGAATACGAAAGAATAATACCCTTTACCTTAGAAAGAAGAGTATTAAATTTGGTAGGCGAGGATATTCTTGAAGAAAACTTATCTTTGCTTTTCTACGCTCAAAGCTTCTTAAAACTCTAAAAAATACGCCAAGATTATAGAAGAAGAATTCTCCTCATTTTACGGTGTGTTTTCAATTCTAACTAAACATCCTATTTATAGGAGAATGGAAAGGATACTATATAATAAAATATAATATATTCTATCTATAAAATATATATATATATATATATATATTATATTAAAAATATAATAAAACAAATAACTTTATAAAAGTATTACATTTTATATAAAAAAGATTTTACTATCTGAAACACTATGCAGCACTATATCAAACACTATATCATAATAAAATATAATATATTCTATTTATAATCTAATAAAACAAATACTTTATAAAAGTATTATATTTTATATAAAAAGATTTTACTATACAAATACTATGCATAATAAAATATAATATATTCTATTTATAATATAATAAAACAAATAACTTTATAAAAGTATTATGTTTTATATAAAAAGATTTTACTATGCAAATATCTATCAGTACTATGCAAACACTATGCATAATAAAATATATTATATTCTATTTATAATCAAATAAAATAAAACTTTATAAAAAGTATTACATTTTATATAAAAGTTTTACATTTTATTACATTTATAATAATAATAAAAGAAAATTCATCATCATTATTATAACTCACACTATTAATCGACTAGGTCGTTCCCAGGAAAGAGGGGGCTTTCCAATAAGGATTTTTTCCTATTGGAGCGCAATTAGGTGACCAAACCTCTCCTTGATGTAACTTCTAGACATCGTTAATATTGCAAATAATAATATTAATAACTTTGTTATCTCAATTATTGATTTAATAATATATAAATTATAAACGATAATTGAATCGAATCAAATAATGTGAGATCTTATCAACAATTCTTCGTAGCAATAATTAAACAAAAGCGGTGACTTCTCACGTAAGCATCAATACTTTCAATCAGGTATTACTATGCAACCACGCAGCGTATTAATGTACTTTTTAACACCTTGTTTCAAATTAAAGATAAAACTTTCGCCGATTATTTTCATAAAAATATTTTTGTCGTTTTCTCGATCAAATTAATAATTCCGTTAATAGTGTCCACCAATGATTGTATCAAGTAAATGCGGATATTCCCTGACAAAAAGAATATTTACCGATCAATCGAATATTATATAACAACTTGCATACTTTTCAAAATTTCTAAATATTACCCACAACTATAACATTATCTCAAATCCACACCATAATTTTGAATTTTTTTTTTTGAGAAAATTAAATCTTTATTCGGAAAATTTGGGATTTTACAATCTCCCCTCCTTATGAAATTTCGCCCTCGAAATTTACGTATGTACCTGGTATGTCGAACAAATAAGGACACTTCGTCAGATTCTAACTCTTAAGGTATAACCTTTGAGTGTTGAATACGATCCTTCTTATCCAAGATTTTAACACGTATCTCCTCATACGTTAAATCTTCTGCTATCTCGTCTAGTTTTAATTCAATAATGTTGTTCGAGTCGTCCACATATTTATGTAACATCGATACGTTAAAAACTTTATGAACACGCGACATACTTGGCGGTAAAATGAGTCTATAGGCCACAATTCCTACTCGATCGAGGGTTTCAAATAGGCCAATTAAATCGAGGGTTAATATTTCCTCTCTTCAGCAACTCTTGCTTTTAAAATAACGCCCTCTTGAACCTTCTTCTTCGTATTCATAAGCTCAAGATGCAGTAGCTTTAAATACTTTAACGATGTCGACTAAAGTCGGTTCTAATCATATATTCGTTATCTTCACGTAGGTTCGTATATTCGCACTCGTAAACGCATACGATCTTCTACTCAACGCGTCAACTACCACGTTCGCTTTTCCACGATGGTATTGAATGGTATTATAATAATCTTCAACAGCTCGAGCCAACGTCTTTGGCGCATGTTACGTTCGTTTTAGTTGAAGAAATATTTAAGGGTTTTTAGAAATGTGTTTTGTACTGGGGTCAATACAAAATTCGATTTCACGCTCTGGGGTAGGCTAAGAAGTTCTTCGGGGAAATACGTCAGGAAATTTATTAACAATAGAAAGATCATTCATAACTGACGTATTTTTGTTTAGATCCGTGACATGAGCTAAGAAAGATTTACATCCGTTTTTCAATAAACGAATAGCTTTGAGATGACAGTGATTGATTTTAATGGTTTGGTTGCTTGAATTCGCATAATAGGTTGGTTAGGAATATGAAAGCTGTAAGACCCCAGCTTTTATAAATAAAGATGAATTTTCTATAAATATTATTTTTGAATATTATGGAATAAATTTGATATAATGTTATAGTTGTGGGTAATATTTATAAATTTTGCAAAGTAAGCAAGTTGTTATAAAATATTCGTTTGGTGGGGAATATTCTTTTTTATCGGGAATATTCGATGCGATGGCTCAATCATTAGTGGACCCTACAACGAAAGTATTGTCGTAGTTAGAAAAGCGACAAAATTATCTTTCTATAAAATATAACTACGGAGGAGGTGTTCTGTTAAAACTGTTGAACTACCGGTGGTAAAAAGTAATGATGTCTGGCGTGGTTCGCGTAGTAGCAGCACACGGTATTGATTATTGATGCTTACGTGAGAAGTCACTTAGCTATACTCAATTATTGCTACGATAATTCTTTACATATCTCTTATATTATTGATTCAATTATTGTCACAAGATTATCATCAGTATAATATGTTATATTATTAATTGAGACGACAAGTTATAAATGATTAATAATTGTTGAAAGATTAAAAATATGTTGATTAAAAATAAAATGATTTGTGGTAATATTTATTCAATCCTTGATGTATATAAAGAGTCTATTATGAGACATTTGTGGTAAGTTTGATTATTTTATGGGGAGCCCATATGTCATCATCTAAGAGTCTCTTCATCAATAGTAATTACCTTTGTGAATAGTAATTACCTTCTTCAATAGTATTTACCTTCGTCAATAGTAATTACCTTTGTGAATAGTAATTACCTTCTTCAATAGTATTTACCTTCGTCAATAGTAATGACCTTTGTGAATAGTAATTACCTTCTTCAATAGTATTTACCTTCGTCGATAGTAATTACCCCTTCGCAAATAGTAGTTGTCTCTTCAATATTACCAAGAGTTAAGCGCCTCTTGATTGTTCCAAAGGTTAATTACCCCTTCATGAAATAGTAGTTGTCTCTTGATATTACCAAGAGTCATTTTGACCCTTCGTTAAGACCAAGAGCCACCCTCGGTTTTTCTATAAATGAAAGCTCATTCCTTCATTATTTCTTACGAATTCATTGAAACTCTGAGAGAAAACTATAGAGAGAAAGAAGAAAAGTATTCTGCTACTTCACTTTTCCAATATTCAATTCTTCTAAGGTAGGGAATATTATTTGTTGTGCCCGTAAGGGGTGTTATTCTTTCTTATTCATGAAGAAGCTGCGTTGTTATTCCATTTCTTATTATTACATTGGAATAACTTTGTATAATGTGGCCATCACCCTATACTTGGTGACATTCTTCTATTATTACATTGGAACATCACATACGCATGTGTTTTACACCCACATGGTTTCGTCTTTATTATTATTCTGTTTGGAATATCACATGCATGTGTTTTACACGGACACAGGTTCCATTTTTATTATTAAAGTCTTTATTATTACGCCGGAATATCACTCGCATACATCTATATCTGGGGGACTGGTTCCATTATTTATTATTACATTGGAACATCACCGCTTGCAGTGAATTTCACACGACTTCGTTCCGTTATTTATTATTCTGTTGGAATAACTTTTCGCAAGGCTTCTATCGCATGCATGGTGATGTCTTTTGTTATTCCATTTTTTATTATACCCAAATTGGTTAAAACTTTGACTTCTATACTCCATGAAATTAGTAGAATATCCTTGATATTTGCGTTTCATCCATATCTTTTTTCATGGAAATATTCTTCTCGATCATTCTTGAATTTTACTCTACAAAACGAAAGATTATGTTGACAATTTGGGCGTTAATAATTCTGGATAAAATAATTCTTGAACTTGTTTTATTGAATTCTTATATCATTGTCATCATCCTCATGTTTATATTATGTTGAAAGTCATCTACAGCACAGTAGTGCATAGATGGACTTGGTATGATTATGACCAGGGATTATTATTCTTGTAATCATGACCGTAATGTTACAAATGATGTGATGAAAGTCATCTCGTGGCACTCATGGTGCATAGATGGACTTGGTATGATTATGACCGAGAGACTATTCGGTGTAATCATGACCATAATGTTACAAATGATGTGATAAACATCCTCGATTAGTGGTCGTAGTGCATTGATGGACAGATTGTTGGCATGATCATGACCATTAATGAATACATAACTATTCTTGGCCGTAGTGTGAATAATTGTGGTCGTGATACTAAAGAATATCCTTGGCCGTAGTGCAGGGGTGATTCGATGATGTGAAATATTTATTAAAGCTGAGTCTCAACTATAACAATGATGAAAAACCTTTTAAATCTATACTTTATTTGATCTGGGTTCTACCCATTCTTTTATTTCTCCTACTTGCGCTCATCGATTAAATTTAACTCCTGAGAAATTAGACTTTGACTTATCTGTGGAAACTCCGCTTGGGAGAAACCTTCATTACATCCACTTGTTTATAAGTCTTGTTTGGTTCAATTCGGTACCCTCACATTACTATCGATCTTATTTCATTAAAAATACTTGCATTTGGCGTGATTCTAGGGATTGATTGGTTAACTACTTATCATGCAAAATTGATTGTTTTCGTAAGGTTGTTAGCTTTCATATTCCTAATCAACCTATTATGCGAATTCAAACGACCAAACCATTAAAATCAATCACGGTCATCTCAAGCCATGAAAGTTATTCGTTTATTGAAAAATCGGATGTCAAGCTTTCTTAGCTCATGTCACGATTTAAACAAAAATACGTCGCTTTTGAGCGATATTTCTATTGTTAATAAATTTCTGATGTATTCCCGAAGAACTTCTGGCCTACCCCAGAGCGTGAAATTGAATTTTTATCGACCTTGAACCCGCAGACAAAACCTATTTCCAAAGCCCCATATCGAATGGCTCTATTGAACTTGAGGAGTTAAAGACCCAACCGCAAGAATTGTTAGACATTGGCTTTATTAGGTCCTAGTACTTCTCCTTGGGGTGCTCTGTTCTATTCGTGAAGAAGAAAGATGGGAGTATGCGACTTTGTATTGATTATCGGGAGTTGAATCATGTCACCATCAAAATAGGTATCCATTGCCACGTATTGATGACTTGTTTGACCCGGTTGGAAGGAGCCAAATTCTTTTCAAAGATTGATCTTCGTTCCGGATATCACCAATTGAAGATTAGAACCACGACATTCCAAAGGCGGCTTTCCGAAACTCGATGCGGGCATTATGAATTCCTAGTCATGTCCTTTAGATTGACTAATGCTCCTCACGCCTTCATGGATATGATGAGCCTAGTATTCAGGAATATTTAGATCACTTTGTGGTCGCGTCTTTATTGATGACATCCTTATTTATTCCAAAAGCGTGAAGATCATGAGCAACACTTGAGGTGACACTCCAAAAGCTTCGTGAATATAAGCTTTATGCCAAGTTGAAGAAATGCGAGTTACGGCTTGAAGAAGTAGCATTCCTTGGGCACGCGTGGTATCAAGTCATGGAATATCTGTTGACCCAAAGAAAGATTGAAGCTATTCAAAGTCGGAACAACCTAAATCGATGGATCAAGTCGTAGCTTTCTTGGTTAGTCGGTTATTATCGAGATTCGTGGAATGATTTTCTCGAATCGCTACTCCATTATTCGGTGACTCGAAAAGATACAAAGTTCGGTTGGAAGCGAAGAATGTGAGAAGAGTTTTCAAGGACTCAAGAGACTTACTTATTTCAAAGACTGTTACGGCAATACCATCGGCTCGGAGGATTTGTCATCTACAATGATGCTTGAGCAAAGGGTTGGGATGTGTTCTCATGCAACATGGAAAAGTTATAGCCTTTATGCTTCGCGACAACTCAAAGAATATGAGAGGAATTATCCTACTCGTGATCTAGAGTTAGCATTATTATCTTCTGCACTTAAAATTTGGAGGCATTACTTGTATGGGGAGAAAGTGGAGATCTTTACGGATCATAAAAGCCTCAAATATTTCTTCACTCAAAAGGAACTCAACATCGACAACGACGTTGGCTTGAATGCTGAAAATTATGATCATACCATCCAATACCATCCTCGAAAGCGAACGTGGTAGGTGGCGCGTTGAGTAGAAGATCATATCAAAATCTGAGTGCGTTATTGTCAACGCAAAGGCCCATTTTGTGTGACTTGCAAAGGATGGAGATAGAGTTAAAGACTCGAGGACGCATGTGATGATAGCGGTATACGAGTAGAACCGACTTTAATCGATAAAGTTAAAGCCGCTGCTACAAACTTGGAGGTGATGCGTATGAGGAAGAAAGTGCAAGAAGGTGCTATCTTGGGAAGCAAGAATCGATGAAGAAGGAATACTTGAGTCAACTCCGGACTTTGTGTTCCTAACGACCACGATTAAAGTATAATATCATGATGGAGGCGCCTGACACACCATTTGCAATCCATCTCAGGAGTACCAAATGTATCATGATATTAAATCGTACATTTTGGTGGAGCAATATGAAGAGAGATATAAGCTTGTTTATCTCAAGGTGTCTAACTTGTCAACGAGTGAAAGCGAAACATCAAGTACCAAAAGGTCCATTGCAACCACTTGAAATTCCGGAATGGAAGTGGGAGCACATTACCATGGATTTCGTTCTGGGGGTCTTCCTAAGGTTTCTCAAGGCGTTGATGCGATTTGGGTCATTGTTGATAGATTGACCAAGTCTGCGCTCATTTCTTCCGATCGAGAAACTTATACACTTGAACGTCTTGCTCGTATGTACATAAGCGAGATTGTAAGATCGCATGGTATCTTAGGGTATCCATAGTTTACGATCGAGACCCAAGATTCACTTCACGATTTTGGGTTAGTTTGCAAAAAGCTATGGGCGCAGACTTACGATTTAGCTTCGGCATATCATCCTCGAGACGACCGGACGATCGGAGAGGACTATTCAAACTCTTGAAGATCTATTAAGACTACTGTGTCCTTGATTTCAAGGGAGTTGGGACAAGTTCTTACCATTGGTGGAGTTTTCCTCAACAACAGTTATCAAGCAAGTATTGGCATGGCTCCATTCGAGCGTTGTATGGAAGAAAGTGTCGTTCTCCGGTATATTGGGATGAGGTGGGTGAAGCAACGTTGTTGGGACCGGAGTTGATACGTGATGACTACGGAAAAGATTCAAACGATCCGACAACGTATAAAAACCTCACAAAATCGACAAAAGAGTTATCTTGATCTTCATCGAAAGGGCGTGGAATTCGATATAGGAGATCATGTGTTGTTAAGAGTTGCTCCATGGAAAGGAGTTACAAGATTTGGAAAGAGAAAAACTTAATCCTCGATTCATCGGTCCATTTTAATCCTCGATCGAGTAGGAAGCTGTGACCTATAGACTCGCTTTACTGCCGCCAAATATGTCTACGTGTTCATAACGTTTTCACATATCCATGTTACGTAAATATGTGAAAGACCCGAACCATATTATTGAGTTAGAACCGGACGAAATAGCGGAAGATTTGACGTATGAAGAGGTTCTGTTCAAATTTTGGATAAGAAGGAACATATTCTACGCTCGAGGTTATACCTCAAGTCAAAGTTTTGTGGAGGAACCACGATGTTGAGAAAATGACTTGGGAGTTAGAATCTAAAATTAAATCAAGGTATCCTTACCTCTTCCACATACAGTCGTACCCTAATTTTGAGGCGAAAATTTCATAAGAAGGGGAGGTTGTAAGACCCGGACTTTTATAAATAAAGATGAATTTTCTATAAATATTATTTTTGAATATTATGGAATAAATTTGATATAATGTTATAGTTGTGGGTAATATTTATAAATTTTGAAAAGTAAGCAAGTTGTTATAAAATATTCGTTTAGTTCGGGAATATTCTTTTTGTGGGGAATATTAAATGCGACGACTCGATCATTAGTGGACCCCCTGGCAGAAAGTATTATAAGTAGTTAGAAAATGACAAAATTATCTTTCTATAAAAATAATGGCGGAGGTGTTCTGCAGATTAAAACTGTTGAACTACCGGTGGTAAAAAAATGCGATGTCTGGCGTGGTTGTATAGTAGCACGGTATTGATTATTGATGCTTACGTGAGAAGTCACTTAGCTATACTCAATTATTACTACGATGAATTCTTGCATCATATCTCTTATATTATTGATTCAATTATTGTCACGATATCATCATATAATATGTTATATTATTAATTGAGACGACAAGTTATAAATGATTAATAATTGTTGAAAGATTAAAATGTGTTGATTAAAAATAAAATGATTTGTGGTAATATTTATTCAATCCTTGATGTATATAAAGAGTCTATTATGAGACATTTGTGGTAAGTTTGATTATTTTATGGGGGGCCCATATGTCATCATCTAAGAGTCTCTTCGTCGATAGTAATTACCTTTGTGAATAGTAATTACCTTCTTGATAGTATTTACCTTCGTCAATAGTAATTACCTTTGTGAATAGTAATTACCTTCTTCAATAGTATTTACCTTCGTCAATAGTAATTACCTTCGTCAATAGTAATTACCCTTCATGAATAGTAGTTGTCTCTTCAATATTACCAAGAGTTAACGTTTCTTGATTGTTCCAAAGGTTAATTACCCTTCATGAATAGTAGTTGTCTCTTGATATTACCTAGAGTCATTTTGACCCTTTCGTTAAGACCAAGAGCCACCCTCGGTTTTTCTATAAATAGAAAGCTCATTCCTTCATTATTTCTTACGAATTCATTGAAACTCTGAGAGAAAAACTATAGAGAAAAGAAGAAAAGTATTCTCGCTACTTCACTTTTCCAATATTCATTTCTTCTAAGGTAGGGAATATTATTTGTTGTACCCGTAAGGGGTGTTATTCTTTCTTATTCATGAAGAGAACTGTTGTTATTCCATTTCTTATTATTACATTGGAATAACTTTTATACTGTGATCTACCCTATACTTGGTGACATTCTTCTATTATTACATTGGAACATCCATGCATGTGTTTTACACCTTAACAGTTCCGCCTTTTATTATTATTACATTGGAATATCACATGCATGTGTTTTACACGGACACTGGTTCCATTTTTATTATTAAAAGTCTTTATTATTCTCAGCCGGAATATCACATGCATCTTATCTGGCGACCTGGTTCCATCATTTATTATTCTGCATTTATTATTCTGTTGGAACATCTTGTCGGTGTGAATTTCACCTGACCTGGTTCCGTTATTTATTATTCGGTTGGAATAACCTGCCTGTGCGGTCTATCGCATGCATGGTGATTTCTTTTGTTATTCCATTCTTTATTATACCCAGTTGGTTAAAACTTTGACTTCTATACTCCATGAAATTAGTAGAATATCCCTTATATTTGCGTTTCATCCAAAGTATCTTTCATGGAAATATTCTTGATCATTCTTGAATTTTACTCTACAAAACAGATGTCGTGTTGACAATTTGGATGTTAATAATTCACAGATAAAATAATTCTTGAACTTGTTTTATTGAATTCTTATATCATTGTCATCATCCTCATGTTTATATTATGTTGAAAGTCATCTGTGGCAGTAGTGCATAGATGGACTTGGTATGATTATGACGAGGGATTATTCTTGTAATCATGGTAATGTTACAAATGATGTGATGAAAGTTATCTGTGGCTTTGTAGTGCATAGATGGACTTGGTATGATTATGACGAGAGACTATTCGGTGTAATCATAACCAGTAATGTTACAAATGATGTGATAAACATCCTCGATGGTAGTAGTGCATTGATGGACGATTGTTGGCATGATCATGACCATTAATGAATACACAACTATTCTTGGCCCGTAGTGCGTGAATAATTGTGGTCGTGATACTAAAGAATATCCTTGGCCGTAGTGGTGGGGGTGATTCGATGATGTGGAATATTTATTAAAGCGAGTCTCAAATATATAACGGTGATGAAAAACCTTTTGAATCATAAAAGATAGTAGATTTTATTTTCTACTTGACTCTTTTAATGGATTCTTTGGTTCCGCTTATAGTTAAACTTGATGTTCATTATATTCTATCGGTTTAACATCTTTGTTGTAGGCTAATGATAATTTATTACGCATTATCTTAGTCATAATATTTCTTCTTGAGCTAGTTGAGCTCACCCTTTTTCTTTCACTTTATTCTCTTGAAAATGAGAATATAGGCCGGGACGACGAGTCGGGGAGCGGAGAGTAATGGTCCGAGGGATAGCATTAGTAGTCCTCACTATTCTGAAAAATAGTGTGATAATAATTGTAATGAGGACTCCTTTTGAGTTTGTATAATATCTAGTAGACAATATTTGTATTCAAACTCACAGTTTATGTCGTATTGTACACGACAGTTATATTAGTAAGTTGTATTTAAATTATGTACCATGTATCTGACTACCCAAGATGGGTGATGTGTACCTAATTTTGGGGGCATCACAAAAGCTATCAACCTTACGAAAATAATCAATTTTTGCATGATGAGTAGTTAACCAATCGATTCCTAAAATCACATCAAAGGCAAGTATTTTCAAAGAGATAAGATCGATAGGTAACGTGAAAGTGTCGATTTGAATCAAACAAGATTTATAAACAGTGGAGGTAACAAAGGTTTCTCTTAACGGAGTTTCAACCGATAAGTCAAAGTCTAATTTCTCCGGAGTCAAATTTAAACGTTGAGCGCAAGCAAGAGAGATAATGATTTTTCCATTGCTCATCTCTTGTATTTCAGATATCATTCTAGAATATATCTTCAAAACAAAGGTCAATTGATATATCACAAATTGTCAACTTATCAAGTAAAAATTTGACTTAGGTAAGTCACAGACTAGCGAAGTATATTACTCGTCTCTCCCCTCCTAGTTCTAGACTCTTATCTCTGCTAGCGACCACATCCCTAAGCTATGATACCATTTGTGACGCCCCCAAAATAGGTCCACACGACCCATTCTGAGATGATACCATTTGTGACGCCCCCAAAATGGTAGATGATAAAACTTTTCAACCATAGTTACAGCGGAACGAGCAATCCATTAGAAGAGTCAAATAGACCATCAGATCTATTATCTTCTCTATGTTAAAATTCCACCGATAATTTTTATCCCTGTAACATCAATCAACAATTTATGTCCACAATCATATGAATAACTCATAATCATAATTGTGATTCTAAATTCCTCTTCGCACCCAGGACGAAGATAATTTTCATCACCTATCTTCACCTGAAACATCAAAAATCATGGTTATACCAAATCACAATTACTGCTCACAATCATACTAATAAATTCATCTTTGCACTACGGCCAAAAATATTCATTAACAATTCATCTTTGCACTATAGGCCAAAGACATACAACTGTAATTTAGAAGAGTCAAGTAGAGCATGATATCTACTATCTTTTACTAATTAAAAGTGTATAATCAATATTTATCGCTGAGACTCAGCTTAATAAATAATCCACAACATCGAACCATCCCTGCATTACGGCCAAGGATATTCATGTAATCATCAATGGTCATGATTATACCGAATAATCCCTGGTTATAATTATACCAATAACTGTCCATCAATGCACTACGGGCCAATGAGGACTTTTACCACATCATCTATAACATTAAGGGTCATAATTATATCGAATGATCCCTTGTCATAATCATACCAATAAACAGTTCATCTATGCACATAAGCCAAAGATACTCATCAATCAATAGTTCATCTTTGCATGTAAGCCAAAGATATACAACTGTAAAATCAATAATCAACAGTCCATCTTTGCACGTAAGCCAAAGATATACAAATGTAAAACCAATAATCAACAGTACATTTTTGCACGTAAGCCAAAGATATACAACTGTAAAACCAATAATCAACAGTCCATCTTTGCACGTATGCCAAAAATGACTTTCATCATAATATAAGCATAAGGATGATGACAATGATATAAGCATTAATCAAACAAAAACAAGGATAAATATTAAAGACTTTAAATTTATCCAAATATTATCAATCACTTAATAAACTCATAATCTAATATTATTAATATTATAACAATATTTTAATCACTTCTTAAACTTATAAACAATTTATTTCAATTGTTTACAATTTACCAAATAATACATTTAATCATTCAAAAATGCCATACTCATAAGATTTCATCACCAATGATCAAATCCCTAATCAAAAATCTAGATATACCCTATATAGGATTCTCAAGCTATAAAATCCTATTTTCCAATTTCTTACTTCACATAACATATTTAACTCATATGTTTGTAACTAAACTATTTTCATGAAAAATATCAAATCAACTTATTATTTTTCTATCCTTTGTCCAAACATATATACATATATTTCATACACAACAAGTATTTTTTTATAATTTTTTAACTCCCTTAAGTATTTTTCAAAAATCAATTTCTAATTAATTCCTTAAGAAATTAGCTACCTCAAGTTTAACTCCAGAAATTCCCAAATCTTGGCAGGATCTTACTTATGTTAACGTGAGCTTACAGTTTAAATATCATGGTCATCGAAGTTATAGAACTTCGGTTATAGCATTTTTCATCGAAAAAACCTAAATATTGAAATAGTCATAACTTGTTCATTTTAAGTCGGAATGAGCTCATTTTTGAACAGGATGTACTTTATACCATATATTTCCATGTCCCAAAAGGCCAGAATATTTCTCACAAATTAAGTTGCCAAAAATGCCCTTTTAAATTTATGGGCAGTAGCTTTTTGGTACTTTGCAGTTTTTGACTCCTTCGCTAAAATCAGTCCACACGAAAATCTACAACACCTTTTCCAGTGATTCCACTTGAATAAGTAAGAAAACTCATAGATCTAACTCTAGAACTTAACCACACTCAAAAATTCAAAATATAATAGGAGATATGATCAATTGAATTTCATGTTCCATTTTTACCAAAAATTTGATTTTCAACTCTTTGTAATTTCTAAGAAACTTACATGTTTTCACATAATAACCAACATAAATCATCATAACCCTTACTAATACTACATACACCCATGATTTTTATCAATCCAATGCTTTTATTATGACTATCATCATAATCCACGTAAACATATCTTTTCTACAATTTAATAAGGAAGGAATACAAAGGATCATTCACCATGCATGCGGTAATCCACATATACAGGTTATTCCAACAGAATAATAAAGAATGGAATAACAGAAGAATTCACCATGCATACGATAGATCGCATGCAGACGTGTTATTCTCAATGAGAATAAAGAAACGGAACTAGGTCAGCGTAATCAAGACCGCATGGGATATTCCAATAGAATAATAAAGAATCGAACCAATCAGCGTAATCCATCCGCACGACGGATATTCCAACAAAATAATAAATAATGGAATAACAACGAAATTAGCCGTACATGCAATAGATCAGCCAGCAAAAGTTATTCCAACGGAATAATAAATAATAGAACCAGTCACGCGAAAACGCACGAGACGATATATTCAAGCGAATAATTAAGAATGAAATAATAGAAGAATTTCACCATGTATGCATTACTTCGCATAGACAGTTATTCCAACATAATAATAAGGAATGAAATAACAATAGCTCTCTTCATGAATACGAAAGAAATAATACCCCTTACTATAATAATAATATCCCTTACCTTAGAAGAAAACTGGATACTGAAATAGTGAGGTAGCAGACTTCTCTTCTTCTTTCTCTCTATAGATTTTCTCTCTATAGCTTCTCTCTATAATTTCTCTCTATAATTTCTCTCTCTAGAATTTTAGTGAATTAAATAAGAAATAATGAAGGAATGAGCTTATTTATAGGAGAATGGATGAATAATAACTAATTCATGAACAGTCTAGATTGATTTACTTTTAAATGCATCGTCCATATTGATTTACTATGCAAAGATTACTAAAATATTCTAATAAAACAAAATCTTTTAAATAAAATATAATATATTTTATTTATAATCTAATAAAATAAATAACTTTATAAAAGTATTTTGTTTTATATAAAAAGATTTTACTACTATGCAGCACTATCTGAAACACTATGCGTAATAGAATATTATATTCTAATTATTATCTAATAAAACAAATAACTCCATAAAAGTATTCTATTTTATATAAAAAGATTTTACTATGCAAAATACTATGCATAATAAAATATATTATATTCTAATTATTATACAATAAAACAAATAACTTTATAAAAGTATTTTGTTTTATATAAAAAAACTTTCCATTTTATTACATTAATAATACTAATAAAACAAAATTTATATATATATATATATATATATATATATAAACTTCCGTGACTTCATAAAAAGACACCTCAATATATTTAACAACATTTATCATCATTATCATTATTATAATTCACAATATTAATCGATCAGGTCTTTTCCAGAAATGAGGGGGCTTTCCAATAAGGATTTCTCCTTATTGGCGCGCAATTAGGTGACCAAACCTCTCCTTGACAAAACTTCTAGACATCGTTAATATTGCAAATAATAATATTAATAACTTCGTCGTCTCAATTATTGATTTAATAATATATAAAATATCAACAATAATTGAATCAAATAACGTGAGATACTATGCAGCAATTACTGTAGCAATAATTAAACAAAACCGAGTGACTTCTCATGTAAGCATCAATAATCAATACCATGTGCTACTATGCAACCACGTGTATTATTGTATTTTTACTACCGAGTAGTTCAACAGTTTTAACGGTAAAACTTCCGCCATTATTTTTATAAAAATATTTTTTTTGTTTTCTCAATCTGGCAATAATTTCGTTGTGGGGTCCACCAACGATTGTACCATCGTATGGATATTCCCCGACAAAAAGAATATTTTATATCAACTTGCTTACTTTGCAAAATTTTCACATATTACCCTTAACTTTAAACTTTTATCAATTTAACTATTTACCAAAATAGAAAAATTGAATACTTTTATTTCATAAAATTCGGGGTCTTACAATCTCCCCTCCTTATGAAATTTCGCCCTCGAAATTTACGTACGTACCTGATATTCAAAGAGATGAGAATTCCTTGCTTTCTTTTCGAATTGTACCTTCCCGATTATATCCTCTGTATCATGATTTTTCCATTTCTCATCTCTTGTATTTCAGATATAATTCTAGAATATATCTTCAAAATAAAGGTCAATTTACATATCACAAATTGTCAACTTATCAAGTAAAATTTTAGCTTAGGTAAGTCACACACTAGCGAAGTATATTAATCGTCTCTCCCCTCCTAGTTCTAGACTCTTATCTCCTTCAGCGACCATATCCCTAAGCTCGGATACCATTTGTGACGCCCCCAAAATAAGTCCACACGACCCATTCTGAGTCGCTAGATATCACACTATAAAAATTAAATACAAACTTTATTTATACAACTGTTAAACTGTCGTATAGAATATGACCACAGTTAATTGTGAGTTTTAATACAAATATATGTAACTCTCATGGTGCGTCGAGCACAATACCTTACAAAGATACTTTACATAAAAGTACAGTCAATAATTATTTTAGAAATTAAAATCTTTGAGAAGTGCTCAAGGAAACCTTCGTACATAGGAGGCCATGAATCTAAGTTATGATAGATATCATATGTCCAGAGAATTATCCTTGGTTGACCCAATAGACCCTAAAGAAAAACGAGAAGATTACTATCATCTTCTTTCCAATGGTGAGTCTTTTCTTGACATATAACTATCTCCACTGTCTCCAAGTGAAAATTGTATTTCAAATAAACTCCAAGATCATATAGGTAGTGCTTGTAGATATATTCAGCAAGTGGATGTGCACAACCCTGTCTTATGATAACACGAGGTTGTATGTCATTAGACATCTTGTATGATAGTGGCAAAACACCCTTCCAAAGTTGGGTTCACCTTACCCTATTCGGTTCACCAAAATTAAATATCAAATGACGTATACAATACAACACACTTATCTAAAGTCATCAATAAAATTATTTTCATACTATTTAGGGAGAACCTCAACAGCTATAGACCACCGTTCTATTCCCCTGTTATCACTGCTCGATCCAGCTACACTCTTATTACCTGAAAAGAATTGTGAAGCAAAAGGGTGAGCACAAATAGCCCAGTAAAGAATATCGTGACTAAAGATAATTAAACTATCAATAGCCTTCGTCAATAATAAATCAGAGATTTAGAACATATGGTAGATGATAAAACTTTTCAACCATAGTGGCAGCGGAACGAGCAATCCATTAGAAGAGTCAAATAGACCATCATATCTATTATCTTCTCTATGTTAAAAGTCCGCCGATAATGTTTTATCCCTATAACATCAATCAACAATTCCTGTCCACAATCATATGAATAACTCATAATCATAATTGTGATTCTAAATTCCTCTTCGCAACCAGGACGAAGATAATTTTCATCACCTATCTTCACCTGAAAAATCAAAAATCATGGTTATACCAAATCACAATTCCTGCTCACAATCATACTCACAAATTCATCTTTGCACTACGGCCAAAGATATTCATTAACAATTCATCTTTGCACTACAGGCCAAAGACATACAACTAAATTTTAGAAGAGTCAAGTAGAGCATGATATCTACTATATTTTGAGAATTAAAAGTGTATAATCAATATTTTATTGCTGAGACTCAACTTAATAAATAATCCACATCATCGAATCATCCCTGCACTACGGCCAAAGATATTCATGTAATCATCAATGGTCATGATTATACCGAATAATCCCTGGTTATAATTATACCAATAACTGTGATGCCCCTAAAATAGGTATACAACACCCATTCTGAGTCGCCAAATACATGGTACAGAAAGAAAATTACAACTTCAATAATACAATTGTCGTGCAAAATACGACAACACATACTGTAAGTTTAAATACAAATATTGTCTTCTATACAATATCCATACTCAAATAAGTCCTCATTATAATTATTCAAACACTATTTTAGAGAAATAGTGAGGACTGCTTAAACATCTTTCTAGAACCATCACTCCATACCCCGACTAGATCCTGTTATGTTTACACCTCCTAAGAAGAAAAATGGAACAAAAATAAAAAGGGTGAGCTCAACTAGCCCAGTAAAGAATATTATGACTAAGATAATATACAAAAAATTATCATTAGTCTTCAACCGGGAAAAATCTGATAAAATATAATAGACAACAAGTTTTAGATCAACAACTGCAGTGGAAACATCAATCCATTAGAAGAGTCAAGTAGAGAATGAGTTCTACTATCTTCTAAGATTTAAAAGTCCATCATCAATATTTTATCCCTGTAACAACAATCAATATATATCTTTAATCAAATATTCATCTTTTCACTACAGGCCAAAGATATTCATTTGTATCACCAGTTGGTCATGTTCATCTCAACACTGCTCATCTTTTACTACTGGGCCAAAGATATTCATCGATTAATCATTCATCTTTGCCTTCTGGTGCCAAAGATATTCAAAGAATATCATCATTTAGGACTGATGATGATAAAAAATATTTTAAAGAAAACGAATCCAGTGAGATAGAAATACAAAAATTAGGGATTCGTATAACAGTTTATCCAAGATCAATAATACTTCATAATAACCAATTGTGAAGCAAAATTCAAAATAAAGATCAAAACATGGATACAATCAAAGATAGTAACCGTAATAGACATCTTGGACAAAAAAAGAAAATTTTATTTTTCGGTAAATAGTGTCGTATTTATGAATAGTGCCGCATACGTGAATAGTGTCGTATACGTGAATAGTAACCCCGACACAAAAAGGTAGAAATTTCACAATAAAATCCATACCAATATTTCGGTATAATGATATTGAAAGAATAACATAATTATGAAAAAAAATAACATCCCTTACCTCAAAATAACTTGTGCTTGATGAATATCGGATAGAAAGTCGAAGGAAACTTATCTTTGACAATGAACTCTCAAAGTATCAAAATACTCACAAAAATACGCTCGATAATCTAGAGAAAGAAAACTTGATTACGGTGTGATTTTCAATTCTAACCTAAAGCGTCTATTTATAGGAAAATCTTTAGAAACGCCATAGGAGACTAAAATAATAAAATAATAATATTTCTTTTTTTTCCTTCCACGCCATCCTTCTTGAATCAGCTAGCATGCCAAATTCTGAAAATCCCCAGCAGCCCACATGTTTTTAACACAAGTGGGTCCCACCCATAATTTAATAAAAATTATTTTATTTTCTGAAACTTCAGTAATTCATAGAAAATAGCCCGTTTATCAGAAAAATACAAATTTTATGTCCATTTCACACAAAATCGAATTCTCTACAACTTTGTAGCTTTAAGTTTTTCCAAATTCCAGACAGACAATATCCGAAACACACAAACGAATGATTTTCAACACCTCTTAAAATTCATAACAAATTATGCGTTAATTTTTAACGGTTCAAAATTTGTGGATATATACTCAACTTATATATGTATAAAATATCCAAAAATCACAATGATCCAATGGTCGGATTAAATTTATAACTCACGCAATAGAGCTTTAAGAACACCGATTTGATCTTTTAATACCTCCAAACCGATAAAATACTGATAAAACACCTCCACATTAATTCCTTCATTTATAACCACATAAATAAATCCATCATTTATATCCACATCAAATAAATATTTTCTTATCATATAAATCAATAGTTATTTATTCACAAATAATATTACCGAATCACAATTATGACAATTAGGCCGTTCTCAGGAAAGAGGGAGCTTTCCAATAAGGATTTCTCCTTACTGAAGCGTAATTAGATGATCAAACCTCTCCTTGACAGAACTTTCTAGACATTGCCAATAATGTTTTCTAATAATATTATTCAAATAATCTGAATTATTGATCTTATAATGGAAAATATTGTGCAGTGATAATTATTAAAATAACAATAATATAAACTAACAACGCAGCAATTATTGAAATAATAAAATAAAATATTGAACAGTAACTACTGTAACAATTATTCAGTAGTGCCTTCTTACGTAAGGATCAATAATTTATAAATACTGTGCAATACCATGTACTTCTCTTATGCGACCACGCGTATTCATCGTATTTTAACCACCGTATTCCAACGAAAGTTAATTGGTAACAATTACGCCGTTATTTATAAAACTCAAACTTTGTCATTTTCTTCATCCAATAGTTATTCCGTTATGGGGCCCACAATTGACTGCGTCGTCGTACGGATATTCCCAACCAAAAGAATATTCCACGACCAAACGAATATTCCCCGACAAAAGGAATATTTTATAACCACTTGTTTATTTTATAAAATTTGCACATTTCACCCATAACCAAAGCATTATAACAAATTAACACCTTATTAATTTAGAATAATGAATAGAAAAATATTCAATTTTATTTATAATAAGTTGGGGTTTTACAACCTCCCCTCCTTATAAAATTTCATCCTCGAAATTGACGTACGTACCTGGTGTTTCGAACAGGTGAGGGTACCTCGCTTTCATTTCCGATTCCAACTCCCAGGTCATTTCTTCAATAGCATGGTTCCTCCACAAAACCTTAACTTGTGGTATAACCTTGGTGCGTAGGACATGCTCTTTCCTATCCAAGATCTTAACATGTACCTCCTCGCATGTTAAATCTTCGGCTATCTCGTCTGGTTCTAACTCAATAATGTAGTTCAGGTCTTTCACATATTTACGAAGCATAGATATGTGAAAAACGTTATGAACACGCGACATACTTAGCGTTAAGGTGAGTCTATAGGCCACAGTTCATACTCGATCGAGGATTTTAAATAAATCGAAGGTTTGAGCTTTCTTCTCTTCATCGACTCTTGCTTCTAGAATAACGCCTTCTTGCACCTTCTTCTTTATATTAATCAGCTCCGGTGTGTAGCTTGAGCGGCTTTAACGTTATCGATTAAAGTCGTTTCTACTCGTATATCATCATACGGGTCCCTAGAGTCTTTAACTCTATCTCCATCCTTTGTAAGTCGTACAAAATGGGTCTTTGTATTAACAACATCGCACTCGTACTCGCATACAATCCTCTACTCAACGCGTTAGCTACCACGGTCGTTTTTACAAGATGGTATGGTCAGAACAGGTGCCGAAATGAGTCGCCTCTTAAGCTCTTGGAAATTCTTCTCAGCGTCCTCGCTCCATAAGAATTTTATATCTTTCCAAGTTAGCTAAGTTAATGGAGTAGCAATTCGAGAAATCCTTCCACGAATCTCCAAAAATAACCAGCTAAGCCCAGAAAGCAAGATATTTTGGTCACCGACTTCGATTGCTCTCAACTGTGATTCATATCTCAATCTTGGATAGCACGTCACAATGGCGCCTATCAGTTTACCACCACACAAATATAGAGTCCCCTACGGAGAGTCTGGCTTTGGTGCATTCCACAAAGGAAGTCACCAGATAGAGGCTCGGTACCAACTCTTGTACTTGGGTTTTGAACTCCTGAAGTTCAATAGGATCCATTCAATATAAGATTTTAGAAATGGGTTTTGTATCGGGTTCAAAGTCGATACAAAATTCAATATCATGCTCTGGGGGTAGGCCAGGAAAATTCTTCAGGAAATACGTCAGGAAATTCACTAACAACAGAAATATCAATCAAATCTGACGTATTTTTGTTTAAATCCATGAAATGGGATAAGAAAGTTTGACATCCATTTTTCAATAAATGAATGGCTTTATGGCTTGATATGAAAGTGTTTGACTTCAATGGTTTGGTTGCTTGAATTCGCATAACAGGTTGGTTAGAAATATGAAAACTTACAACCTTACGAAAATAATCAATTTTGGCATAATGAGTAGTTAACCAATCAATCCCTAAAATCACGTCAAATGCAAATATCTTTAAAGAGATAAGATCAATAGGTAATGTGATTGTGCCAACTTGGATCAAGCAAGATTTATAAACAGTGAATATGATAAAAGTTTCTCCTAATGGAGTCTCCACAGATAAGTCAAAGTCCAATTTCTCCGGAGTCAAGTTTAAACATTGAGCGCAAGTAGGAGAAATAAAAGAGTGGGTAGAACCGGTATCTAATATGGTATAGACTTCGCAAGAATTTATAATTAACTAACCCGTGATACCTTCGTTCGGGTTCCTCGCATTTTGGGCAGTCACGACAAACGTTCTTCCAGAAACTTCCGACTTTATTTTTTCTGTATCCGCCTTTGGTGCCACCATCCCTGCTGGACTTGACTTCGCTACCGGACAAAATTGGTCAATATGACTGTCTTTTCCACAATTGAAACACACCTTAGAAGGCTGTGAACAGATTGGACTTATATGTCCCTCTTCTCCGCATTTGTAGCATCTAACTAGCGGTCGTTCTCCTCCCCTAGAATTTGTTGTTAGTGCTGGTGCTGCTGCTGATGTCTTCCCATCATTGTTGAATTTCCTCCTTTTGAAATTTCCACTTGACTCACCTCTCCTATTATCATTGCCACGATTACCACCCGAGTGGTTACCGCTTTTGTCCGTATTTTTCCCTTCTCGTTGGTTATCATCGCTCCGATGACTACTGTCACCAGTATGACCCTGGTTGTGGTCCCTTGGTTGAACATACTCATTATCTCGCTCTAATAATTGAGCCCTGTTGACAACATCTGAATATAGAGAAAATTTATGAGTGATAAGGTATTGACGAATCTCGGGTTTTAGACCTCTCAGAAACATCCGCGTCATACGTTCCTCATTTTCTACCAAATGAGGTGCAAACCTGGATAACTCCGCGAACTTCTCCTCGCACTGAGACACCGTCATGTTGTTCTGTTAAGTTCCAGTCTAATAAACTCTACCTCCTTCATATGACGAATACTTTCAGGAAAGTACTTGTCATTGAACAGTTTCTGAAATCTTTCCCAAGACATGTTGAGTGCGGCTAACTCGGTACGCTTCACGTATTCCCACCAGTAATCTACCTCTCCACGAAACATAAAGGTGGTGAATGGAACCTTCTGTTCCTCCGTGCATCCCAAGACATTGAATATCTTGGTAATTTGCTTAACCCACGTTTTCGCCTTAATCGGATAGGGCTTTCCCCAGAAATCTGGTGGTCCCAACTCCTTGAACTACTTGGCTGTGAAAGACTGCGCGTTGCCATCATTTCCACCCGTATTTTGTACACCAGTCTCCCTCGTCTGATTTTGCATGAACTGCAAAAAGCTCCTAAACATTCCATCATTCATCGTTTGCTCGGTAGTGTTGTTTACAGGAGGAATATTGTCTTCCTGTTGCACGTTCTACTGGTTTGTGACTAAAGGTTGTTCCACAGTCTCATACACTCCATTGTTAACGTTCTTAGCAGCCATTCTTAAAAACTGCCATAAAACAAGGGTTAATTAAATAAATTAACATATCACATAATATCCCTATATTATGACCGACCAACAAATAAGTTAGATAGGACACACTAACGAAGGATTTACTCATCTCTCCCCTCCAAGTTCTATTCCCCGATCTCCGCCAGAGACCATATCCCTAAGCTTTGATACCAACTGTGACGCCCCCAAAATAGGTATACAACACCAATTCTGAGTCGCCAAATACATGGTACAGAAAGAAAATTATAACTTCAATAATACAATTGTCGTGCAAAATACGACAACACATACTGTGAGTTTAAATACAAATATTATCTTCTAGACAATATCTACACTCAAATAAGTCCTCATTACAATTATTCAAACACTATTTTATAGAAATAGTGAGGAATGCTTAAACATCTTTCTAGAACCATCACTCCATACCCCGACTAGATCCTTCTATGTTCTCACCTTCTGAGAATAAAAATGGAACAAAAAGGAAAAGGGTGAGCTCAACTAGCCTAGTAAAGAATATTATGACTAAGATAATATACAAAAAATTATCATTAGTCTTCAACAGGGAAAAACCTGATAAAATATAATAGACAACAAGTTTTAGATCAACAACTGCAGTGAAAATATCAATCCATTAGAAGAGTCAAGTAGAGAATGAGTTCTACTATCTTCTAAGATTTAAAAGTCCATCATCAATATTTTATCCATGTAACAACAATCAATATATATCTTTAATCAAATATTCATCTTTACACTACAGGCCAAAGATTTTCATTTGTATCACCAGGTTGTCAAGTTCATCTCAACACCTGTTCATCTTTGCACTACGGGCCAAAGATATTCATCAGTTAATTATTCATCTTTGCACTACAGGCCAAAGATATTCAGTAATATCATCATTTAGGACTGAGGATGATGAAAAATATTTTAAAGAAAATGAATCCAATGAGACAGAAGGACAAATATTAGGGATTCGTATAACAGTTTATCCAAGATCAATAATACTTCATAATAACCAATTGTGAAGAAAAATTCAAAATAAAGATCAAAACATGGATACAATCAAAGATAGTAACCATAATAGACATCTTGGACAAAAAGAAGAAAATTTCATTTTTAAATTGAATAGTGTCGATTCGTTAAAATAATTAGTGTCGTATCGTGAATAGTAACCCAGAGCACAAAAAGGTAGAAATTCCACAATAAAATCCATACCAATATTTCAAAGATAATGATATTGAAAGAATAACATCATTATGAAAAAAATAACATCACTTACCTCAAAATAACGATTATTTACGATCAATATCGGATAGAAAGTCAAGGAAACTTGTCTTAAATAGCAACTCTCAAAGTATCAAAATACTCACAAAAATACGCTCGATAATCTAGAGAGAAAGAAAACTTGTTTACGGTGTGATTTTCAATTCTAACCTAAGCGTCTATTTATAGGAAAATCTTTAGAAACATACATAGGAGACTAAAATAATAAAATAATATTATTTCTTTCTTTTCCTTCCACGCCATCCTTCTTGAATCAGTTAGCATGCCAATTCTGAAAATTCCCAGCAGCCCACATGTTTTTAACGCAAGTGGGTCCCACCCATAATTTAATAAAAATCATTTTATTTTCTGAAACTTCAGTAATTCATAGAAAATAGCCCGTTTATCAGAGAAATACAAATTTTATGTCCATTCCACACGAAATTGAATTCTCTACAACTTTGTAGCTTTAAGTTTTTTCAAATTTCAGACATAAAATATCTGAAACCCACAAACGATTAATTTTCAACACCTCTTAAAATTCATAACAAATCATGCGTTAATTTTTAACGGTTCAAAATTTGTGGATATATACTCAACTTATATATGTATAAAATATCCAAAAATCACAACGATTCAACGGTCGGATTAAAATTATAACTCACGCAATAGAGCTTTAAGAACACCGATTTGATCTTTTAATACCTCCAAACCGACAAAATACTGATAAAACACCTCCACATTAATTCCTTCATTTATAACCACATAAATAAATCTATCATTTATATCCGTATCAAATAAATATTTCCTTATCATATAAATTAATAATTAATTATTCATAAATAATATTACCGAATCACAATTATGATAACCAGGCCGTTCCCAAGAAAGAGGTGGCTTTCCAATAAGAATTTCTCCTTACTGGCGTGCAATTAGATGACCAAACCTCTCCTTGACAGAACTTTCTATACATTGCCAATAATGTTATCTAATAATATTATTCAAATAATCTGAATTATTGATCTGATAATGGGAAATACTGTGCAGTGGCAATTATTGAAACAACAATAATATAAACTAACAACGCAGCAATTATTGAAACAATAAAATAAAATATTGAACAGTAACTACTGTAACAATTATTGAGTAGTGCCTCCTTACGTAAGGATCAATAATTCATAAATCTTTATGCGATCTGGTGTCTTCTTGTGCACCACGCGCGTATTCTTCGTATTTTAACCACCAGGTATTCCAACAGTGTTAACGATAATAATTACGCCGTTATTTATAAAACTCAAACTTTGTCGTTTTCTTCATCCGACAGTTATTCCGTTATGGGGCCCACAATTGACTGCACCATCGTACGGATATTCCCGATAAAAATAATATTCCACGACCAAACAAATATTCCCCGATAAAAGGAATATTTTATAACCACTTGTTTATTTTGTAAAATTTACACATTTCACCCATAACCAAAGCATTATATCAAATTAACACCTTATTAATTTAGAATAAAAAATAGAAGAAAATTCAATTTTATTTAAAATAAGTTGGGGTCTTACAATAACTGTCCATCAATGCACTACGGGCCAATGAGGACTTTTACCACATCATCTATAACATTACGGGTCATAATTATACCGAATGATCCCTGGTCATAATCATACCAATAAACAGTTCATCTATGCACATAAGCCAAAGATACTCATCAATCAATAGTTCATCTTTGCACGTAAGCCAAAGATATACAACTAAAACCCAATAATCAACAATCCATCTTTGCACGTAAGTCAAAAATGACTTTCATCATAATATAAGCATGAAGATGATGACAATGATATAAGCATTAATCAAACAAAAAAAAAGATAAATATTAAAGACTTTAAATTTATCCAAATATTATTAATCACTTAATAAACTCATAATCTAATATTATTAATATTATAATAATATTTTAATCACTTCTTAACCTTATAAACAATTTATTTCAATTGTTTACACTTTACCAAATAATACATTTAATCATTCAAAAATGTCATACTCATAAGATATTATCACCAATGATCAAATCCCTCATCAAAAATCTGGATATACCCTATATAGGATTCCCAAGCTATAAAATCCTATTTTCCAATTTCGTTACTTCACATAACATATTTAACTCATATGTTTGTAACTAAACCATTTTCATGAAAAATTACCAAATCAAATTATTATTTTTCTATCCTTTGTCCAAACATATATACATATATTTCATACACAGCAAGTATTTTTTTATAATTTTTCAACTCCCTTTAAGTATTTTTCAAAATTAATTTTAATTAATTCCTTAAGAAATTATCTACCTCAAGTTTAACTCCAGAAATTCCCAAATCTTGGCAGGATCTTACACATATTAACGTGAGCTTCCAGTTTAAATATCATGGTCATCGGAGTTATAGAAATCCAGTTATAGCATTTTTCGTCGGAAAAACCTAAATATTGAAATAGTCATAACTTGCTCATTTTAAGTCGGAATGAGCTCATTTTTGGACAGGATGTACTTTATACCATATATTTCTATGTCCCAAAAGGCCAGAATTTTTCTCACAAATTAAGTGGCCGAAATTGCCCTTTTAAATTTATGGGCAGTAGCTTTTTAGTACTTTGCAGTTTTTGACTTTTTTGCTAAAATCAGTCCACACGAAAAATCTACAACACCTTTTCCAGTGATTCCACTTGGATAAGTTAGAAAACTCATAGATATATAATAGGAGATATGGTCAATTGAATTTCATGTTCTATTTTAACCAAAAATCTGATTTTCAACTCTTTGTGATTTCTAAGAAACTTACATGTTTTCACATAATAACCAACATAACTCATCATAACCCTTACTAATACTACATATACCCATGATTTTCATCAGTCCAATGCTTTTATTATGACTTTCATCATAATCCACGTAAACAGATCATTCCACAATTTAATAAGGAAAGAATACAAAGGATCATTCACCATGCATGCGGTAATCCACATATACAGGTTATTCCAACAGAATAATAAAGAATGGAATAATAGAAGAATTCACCATGCATACGATAGACCGCATGCATAAAGTTATTCTCAATAGAATAATAAAGAACGGAACCGTGTCGAGCGTAATCCTTGACCGCGAGGATATTCCAATAGAATAATAAAGAACGGAACCGGATCAAAGCGTAATCCGACCGATACGATATTCTAACGTAATAATAAATAATGAAATAACAAATGAAATTCACCAAGCATGCAATAGACCGCATGCATGAAAGTTATTCCAAATGTAATAATAAATAATGGAACTAGGTCACGCGTAAAACGCACGCATGTGATATTCCTTGAGAATAATAAAGAATGGAATAATAGAAGAATTTCACCATGTATATAGTACTTCGCATAGACAGGTTATTCCAACATAATAATAAGGAATGAAATAACAATAGCTCTCTTCATGAATACGAAAGAAATAATACCCCTTACTATAATAATAATATCCCTTACCTTAAGAGAAAACTGGATACTAGAATAGTGAGGTAGCAGACTTCTCTTCTTCTTTCTCTCTATAGATTTTCTCTCTATAGCTTCTCTCTATAATTTCTCTCTCTAGAGTTTCAGTGAATTCGTAAGAAATAATGAAGGAATGAGCTTCTATTTATAGGAGAATGGACTGAATAGTAACTAATTCATGAACGGTCCAGATTGATTTACTTTTAAACAAACTGTCCATATTGATTTACTATGCAGTATTACTAAAATATTCTAATAAAACAAAATCTTTTAAATAAAATATAATATATTTTATTTATAATCTAATAAAACAAATAACTTTATAAAAGTATTTTGTTTTATATAAAAAGATTTTACTATCGCAGCACTATCTGAAACACTATGCGTAATAGAATATTATATTCTAATTATTATCTAATAAAACAAATAACTCCATAAAAGTATTCATTTTTTTATATAAAAAGATTTTACTATGCAAAATACTATGCATAATAAAATATATTATATTCTAATTATTATCTAATAAAATAAATAACTTTATAAAAGTATTTTGTTTTATATAAAAAGCTTTTCTATTTTATTACATTAATAATACTAATATAATAAAATTTATATATATATATATATAAACTTCCGTGACTTCATAAAAAGATAACTCAATATATTTAACAACATTTATCATCATTATTATAATTCACAATATTAATCGACTGAAGTCATTCCGGGAAAGGGGCTTTCCAATAAGAATTTCTCCCTATTAAATATGAATTAGGTGACCAAACCTCTCCTCGATGTAACTTCTGACATAGTTAATATTGCAAATAATAATATTAATAACTTCATTGTCTCAATTATTGATTTAATAATATATAAAATATCGACAATAATTGAATCAAATAACGTGAGATACTATCAAAGAATTATCGTAGTAATAATTGAACAAAACGAGTGACTTCTCACGTAAGCATCAATAATCAATACCGTAGTACTACTATGCAACCACGCCAGACATCTTTACTTTACTACTGAGTAGTTCAACAGTTTTAACGGTAAAACTTCCGCCGTTATTTTTATAAAAATATTTTTGTTGTTTTCTCAATCCGACAATAATAATTTTATTGGGGTCCACCAACGATTGTACCATCGTACGGATATTCCCCGACAAAAAGAATATTTTATATCAACTTGCTTACTTTGCAAAATTTTCACATATTACCCTTAACTTTAAACTTTTATCAATTTAACTATTTACCAAAATAGAAAAATTGAATACTTTTATTTCATAAAATTCGGGGTCTCACATGTTACATCTCTTTGCTCCACGACCGCCTGCCGTTCTTCAGCCTGCTCTTCTAACTCATGAACACGATTTTGTAATTCTAAATTTATATCATAAAATTCTTCTAATAAATTCTCATCAGGTTCCTCTTCTTCCTCTTCTTCCTCACTCTCAGCTGCTACCTCTGCAACTAGCTCGGGTGCAACTATTAGTTCTTCACTCACCACATAGATATCTCTGATTTCTTCTCCGTTTGATATCACATTAATCTGGTTAGTGATTAAAGGTGTCTCAACGGTCTCATTCACTCTATTGTTAACATTTTCAGCTGTTATTTTCAAATACTGCCACAAAACAAGGGTTAATTATCATATAACATATTATCCCTATACTCTGACCGACCAATTAAATATCAAATAAACTTAGGTAGGTCATACTAGCAATGGAATTCCCCGTCTCTCCCCGCCTAGTTCTTGTCTCATATCTCAGCCAGGGATCATATCCCTAAGCTTTGATACCAACATTGACGCCCCCAAAATAGGTATACATCACCTATTCTGAGTCGCCAAATACATGGTACAGAATACAAATACAAACTTAATTAAACAAACGTCAGTATAATATACGACAAAACATAGGCTGAGAGTTTAAAACAGAATATTTCCTTCTGCATAATATCCACTCTCAAATAGAGTTCTCAATACATTTATTGTCACTTATTTTATAGAATAGTGAGGACTACTAATACACCATCTCGGACCATCACTCAGATTCTCCGACTAGTCCCATTACGTTCTTATTTCCTGAAGAGAACAATGAAAGCAAAAGGGTGAGCTCAACTAGCCCAGTAAGAAATATTATGACTAAGATAATGCAGAATAAATTATCATTAGTTTTCAACAATGTTAAACTGATAAAATACAATAGACATCAAGTTTAATGCAGTGAACAAGCAATCCATTAGAAGAGTCACGTGAGAATAAAATCTACTATCTTCTATGATTTAAAAGGTTTTTCATCACTTTTATCGTTGAGACTCGACAATAAATAAACCACATCATCCCCAAGACTACTGACCAAGGATATTCATTAGTATCACAACCACAAATTATCCATGCACTACAGGCCAAGGATATTCGTATTTTCATCAATGGTCCTGATCATGCCATAAAATAATTCATCTTTGCACCCTTGGCCGAAGAGAATCCATAGCCATAATCATACCAAAAATTATCCATCAATGCACTACGGGCCAATGAGGACTTTTTCCACATCATTTATAACATTACGATCATGATTATAACAAGAATAATGCCTCGGTCATAATCATACTAAGTCCATCTATGAACTACAAACCCACGAGATGACTTTCAATATAATATAAGCATGAGGATGATGACAATTCAATAAAACAAGTTCAAGAATAAATTTTAAAGATTTATAAATTAATTTATCCGAGAACCAATAACGTCCAAATTGTCAACATGATCTTTGCTTTGTGGAGTAAAATTCAAGAATGCTCGGAAGAATATTTCCATGAAAAGATACTTTAGATGAAGCCGCAAATATCCAAGATATTCTACTAATTTCATGGAGTATAGAAGCGAAAACTTTAACCAATCGAGTATAATAGAATATATGAAGCTAAATGGATTTTCGCGCCATGCGGTAATCCACGTGAGCGGATCATTTCCACAAGTTAATAAGGAATGAATACAAATGATCATTCACCGTGCGCGCAGAATCCACATGTAGACAAGTTATTCCAACGAGTAACAAAGAATGGAACCAGTCATGCGCATAATCCGCATGATGGAGGATATTCCAACGAATAATAAAGAATGGAACCAGTCATGCCTAATCCGCACAGATGCATGGATGTTCTAACGAATAATAAAGAATGGAATAACAACGAAATTCACTAGGCATGCGATAGAATACGCATGCAGACGGAGTTATTCCAACGAATAATAAAGAATGGAATAACAACGAAATTCACCGGCATACGATGTAATTACATGATGTGTTCTTCCAATGAATAATAAAGAATGGAATAACGTAAGAATTTCAACATGTATGCAGATTTTGACATGTATGAGTTATTCCAATATAATAATAAAGAATGAAATAATAATCCTTACGAGTATTGAAAGAAAATAACTTTCTTCGTGAATCTGAAAAGAATAATACCCTTTACCTTAGAAAGAAGAGTATTCAATCGGCGTATGCGAGGATATTCTTGAAGAAAACTTATCTTTTTTTCTACGCCAAAGCTTCTTAAAACTCTAAAGAAATACGCCAAGATTATAGAAGAAGAATTCTCTCAATTTACGGTGTGTTTTCAATTCTAACGAAGCATCCTATTTATAGGAGAATGGAAAGGATACTATGCAATAAAATATAATATATTTTATTTATAATATATATATATATATATTTATATATTTTATTTAAAATCTAATAAAACAAATAACTTTATAAAAGTATTACATTTTATATAAAAAGATTTTACTATACAAACACTATCGCAGTAATTCATCGTAATAAAATATAATATATTCTATTTATAATCTAATAAAATAAATAACTTTATAAAAGTATTACATTTTATATAAAAAGATTTTACTATCTGAACACTATCGCATAATAAAATATAATATATTATATTTATAATCTAATAAAACAAATAACTTTATAAAAATATTCTGCTTTTATATAAAAAGATTTTACTATCTGAATACTATGCGTAATAAAATATATTTTATTTTATTTATAAACAAATAAAATAAAATTTTATAAAAAGTATTCTCGCTTTTATATAAAAAGTTTTACATTTTATTATATTTATAATAATAATAAAACAAAATTAATCCTCATTATTATAACTCACACTATTAATCGGCCGAATCGCTTCCCGTGAAAGAAAGAGGGCTTTACAATAAGGATTTCTCCTGTTGCCCAAGCAATTAGGTGACCAAACCTCTCCTTGATGTAACTTACAGACATCGTTAATATTGCAAATAATAATATTAATAACTTTGTTATCTCAATTATTGATTTAATAATATATAAAATATCGACAATAATTGAATCAAATAACGTGAGATCTTATCAACAATTCATTGTAGCAATAATTGAACAAAAACCGGTGACTTCTCACATAAGCATCAATAATCAATCTTGTGCTACTACTATAACCACGCCATAGCATATTCTTTTACTTTTAACACCGGGTGTTTCAACAGATTAACGGTAAAACTTCCTAGTTATTTTCATAAAAATATTTTTGTCGCTTTCTCAATCGATAATAATTTCGTTATGGGGTCCACCAATGATTGTACCGTCGTACGGATATTCTCCGACAAAAAGAATATTTCCCGATCAATCAAATGTTATATAACAACTTGCATACTTTTCAAAATTTTTAAATATTACCCACAACTATAACATTATCTCGAATCTACACCATAATTTTGAAAAAAATATTTTGAGAAAATTAAATTTTTATTCGTAAAATTTGGGATTTTACATAAACTTTCAATGACTCTTATTGCCTGACAATATAATTATATATCTGACAATATCAATAACCTTTAGAAAGTCAATTTCAAATATTTTTAAACTCAAAATCGATATAAATTCATTTAATATAAATTCATTTAGTTTATGTCTAAATTATGAATATCATGAACTATTTTAAATTTCTTCTAATTAAAAATTTATTATTTTCAAAACTTAAATTTAAATTATATCAATTTTAAATTTAAAAATATCTCAAATTAACTTTTAAAAATTCAATATTAATCTTATCCTTGAGAACGGACCAGTACATAAATTGAAATTAACTATTTTTTATATTATATATGAGTTATGTATATACAGTATTATGGCGACGGTTCATAACCTAAAAAAATATAATAAGCGTATTTATTGTATCTACAACACAATTATGTATATACATTTTTTCTATTATATATATATATATATATATATATATATATATATATATATATTCATTGCTATATATTGTTGCTCGTCGCTATATATGTCTCAAGTTCTTTAAAAGTTAAGGCATTATTACATATATATATGACGGATCGAATCGTCATCGATCCGTCCGTCGTTAAAAGTTGTATGTAAAGTATGTTAAATAAGAGGTAAACTTAAAATTCGAACTATATATATATATATATATATATATATATATATATATATATCATAAATTATGATAAATCTACATCAAAATAACTGTCAGATCATTCTCTCTCTCTCTCTCTAATAGAGAGGTACATAATACATACATATCTCTCTCCTTTTGGTTTTGGCCCTTTGCATTAATTTGTCTCATATCCCCTATCCCACAAACTCTGCCCTTTTTTAGCAGTCTAATCCTTTCTTAGTAGTAGTAGTACTCTTGTCGTACCCTTTTTATGTCATACACTCATACCCCCTAACAAGAGGACCACCAATACAACACATCCCCCCAAACACGCCTTTATTTCTCTGCTGTTTTAATCAAGATGCGGTACCACATCTTGGATTAATTTGATGTCTTCATCATCTTTCTAACAATATCCATTAAATTAATTGTTAATTCTGATCAATCCATTAATACAGTAGAAGTAATTTTTTTTTGTATATCAGTACTGTCAATTTATCATAAAATTAATTTTATAATTATTGAATCCCTATAAAACTTTATTTAATCTTCACTTATTTTTATTTTTTTAAAAAATTTATATTATTATATTTTCAAATTTATAATCGTACAAAATGAATCAAAAGATAACTATTAAGAAAAACTTATATTTAATCTTTTCTACCACACATACACACTTTTTTATCAATGAACTGTAACATCCTTTAGTCTAATTTAATCTTTATTTAGTTAAAATTAATTATAAGTAATTACATAATTATAATGAATATGTGTTGCATGCATCTATTGTCTCACTTTTATATATTGTTGTTGTTTACTTTTTATCTTCTTCTTTTTATTGTTATTCTTTTAACTAAAGATAAGTTTGGCGCCTACAGTATGCATGTGAGTATTGTATGACCTTTTTTTTATGTGATAATAGCACTGTTGTATATAAAAATAATATATATGACTATTATTTATATCGATGGAGTTAAAAGTGATAAAATAAAATAATAATATGTGGATCCATGTTTTGCTATCTCCAAACTCGATATGTTATACCTAATATCTAGATTTTCATATTTGGACAGATCATCGAATCGAAAGAGGTACTAGGTGGATGAGTCATTTGTGGCCCCAAAATAGGTATACATCACTCCATTCTCGAGTTGTCAATCGTAGTACGAAAACAAGCTACAACTTTATTATTACAACAATAAAGCTGTGAGTTTAAATACAAATATTATCTTCTGTAGACAATATTTATACTCATATAAATCCTCATCACATTTATTGATACATTATTTTACAAAAATGGTGAGGACTACTAAACAATCCTTTCTAAAACCTTCATTCCATAATACCTCGACTTTCATTATATTCTATTCTCGCCTCACGAAAGAATGGAACAAAAGGAAAAGGGTGAGCTCAACTAGCTCAAGAAGAATATTATGACTAAGATAATATACAACAAATTATCGTTAGTCTTCAACAGGAAAAAATTTAATAGAATCTGATAGACAACAAATTTTCAATCAATATTCGCGTGAAAATAATAATTCATTAGAAGAGTTAAGTAGAAGCGTGCAAACTACTATCTTCTATGTATGAATTTAAAGTTCATCATCTATCTTTTATCCCCATAACAACAATCAATATACATCTGAATCAAATATTCATCTTTTGCATGGCCAAAGATATTCATCATTAATCGTGTTCATTTAAACACCGCTCATCTTTTTCTACAGGGCCAAAGATATTAATCGATTATCGTATTCATCTCAACACTGCTTCATCTTTGCCTACTGAAACCAAAGATATTCTTGAGAAATCATTCATCTTTTACCTTCTGAGCCAAAGATATTCAATAATATCATCATTTAAGGCGAGGATGATGAAAAATATTTTTAAAGAACGAATCCAAAGTGAAACAAAATGACAAGGATTAAGGATTAAGGATTAGTACTTTGTTTTATCCATGTCCAACAATACCCCAAAAATAATCACGGTGGTGTAAAATTCAAGAATGATCAAAACATGGATCTGAATCAAAGCTAGTATCCAAAATAGATGTTTTGGACAAAAAGAAGAAATTTTATTTTTTTTGGTGAATAGTCTTGATATCGTGAATAGTGCCGATATCGTGAATAATCTGCAAATATACATGAATAGTAAATCCGACACCAAAAGATAGAAATTCCACAAAAACATCTTCACGCTTCATGAATAGTACTTTCGTGAATAGTAACTTCGTGAATAAGAACTCATGAATAGTAACTCGTGAATAGTAACTCATGAATAGTAACCCCATACATGAAAAAAGTTCCAAATTTGATAAAACTTCAGATCAACATTTCAAAGATAATGATATTGAAGAAATAATATCATTCTGAAAAAAATAATATCCCTTACCTCAAAGAATCGATTACTTTCTAAGGAAAGGTTCAAGTGATCTTGAATGAAACTTGTCTTTGACGAAGAACTCTCAAAGTATCTAAATACTCACAAAATCGCTCAATAATATAGAGAAAGAGAGAAAACTTTGTTTACGGTGTGATTTTCAATTCTAACTTAGCCCTCTATTTATAGGAGAATGTTAATAGAAGCGGAGACTTGACTTGCCTTTACTGATGGCTTTACTCGCTACTATTTCCACCCACCACATTTGAAATAAAATTCAGCACATTTCTTCACCAACCACAAGTGGGGCCCACTCAATTCTAGAATTTTCCACCAAAATCAATTATAACCCTAATTTAAGAATCGACATCTCTTAAAATTCATAACAAATCATTCGTGCATTTTAACGGTTCAAAATTTGTGGACATATACTCAACTTATGTATGTATAACATACCCAAAAATTACCACAATCCAACGGTCGGATTAAAAATTATAATCCCATGATATATCTCAAAACCCCGATTTAATTTTTAATACCTCCAATCTGGGTAAAATACTTGATAAAACACCTCAACAATAATTTCTTCATTTATAACCACATAAATAAATCCATCATTTATATCCACATAAAATAAATATTTCTTTATCATATGAATCAATAATTAATTATTCACAAATAATATTACGAAATCACAATTACGACAACCAGGTAGTTCCTGTGAAAGAGGGGGGCTTTCAGATAAGGATTTCTCCTTCTTGGCGGCGCAATTAGGTGACCAAACCTCTCCTCGATGAACTTTCTAGACATTGCCAATAATGCTATCTAATAATATTATTTAAATAATATGAATTATTGATCCGATAATGGAGATAATGTGAAGTGACAATTATTGAACAATGAATAATATAAAATATCAACGCACAGAATTATTGAATCAATAAAATAAAATATTGAGCGATAACTCACTCGTGAAAATTATTGAGTAGTGGCCTTCACGTAAGGATCAATAATTCAACAATACTTTAATACCGCTGGGTAATAACCAATTACCACGCCAGACATCGTATTTTAACCACCGGGTATTCCAATGTCTTAATTCAGAATAACTACGCCATTATTTTTAACCAACTTATATTTGTCGTTTTCTTCATCCAATCGCTTTCCTTATGGGGCCACACACATGGTCAAGGTCGTCATTTAATATTCCCGACGATCTGAATATTCCACGACCAAACGAATATTCCCAAATAAAATGAATATTTTATAACCACTTGCTTATTTTGAAATATTTGCATATTTAACCCTTAACTATCCACATTAATCAAATCAACCCTTACTATTTCAAAATAATAAATAAAGGAAATTCTTTTTATTTAAAAATTTCTTGGTCTTACAACCTCCCTCCTTATGAAATTTCGTCCCTCGAAATTGACGTGCGATACACAGTGTTTGAAAAGGTGAGGATACCTCGCTTTCATTTCCGTTTCAATTCCAGGTCATTTCCTCTATAGCATGATTCCTCCACAAAACTTTAACTTGTGGTATGACCTTTCTTGGCTGTAGGACATGCTCCTTCCTATCCAAGATCTTGATAGGTACCTCCTCATAACGTTAAGTCTTGACTATCTCGTCCTGTTCTAACTTCAATAACGTGGTTCGGGTCTTTCACATATTTGAGAAATGGATATGTGAAACACATTATGAACACGAGACATACTTTGAGGTAACGCAAGTCTATAGGCTACATTTCCTACTTCCTGGTCAAGAATTTGAAATGGACCAATAAATTGTGGATTGAGCTTTCCTCTCTTCCCAAATCTTGTAACTCCTTCCATGGAAGCAACTTCATGCAACAATACATGATCCCCATTAAATTCCACGTCCTTTCGATGAAGATCCGCATAACTCTTTTGTCGATCTTGAGCCGTTTGTATCGTTGTCGAATTATTTGGATCTTTTCGGTGAGTCATATCGTCTTCAATTCGGGTCCCAACAATGTTGCTTCACCCACCTCATCCCAACATATTGGAGAACGACATTTTCGTCCATATAATGCTTCAATGGAGCCACACCTATACTTGCACGATAACTGTTGTTTGTGTAGGAGAATTCCACCAATGGTAAATACTTATCCCAACCGCCTTGAAGTCTAGGACACGAGTCTTAATAAATCTTCAAGAGTTTGAATAGTCCTCTCACGATTGTCAAAATCCGTTTGGGGATGGTATCTTAGAACTAAATCGCAAATCCGTGCCCATAGCTTTTTGCAAGCTAACCCAAAATCTTGAAGTGAATCTTGGGTCACGATCCAAACTATGGATACAGCATGCCATGCAACCTCACGATCTCATTTACGTGCATATACTAAAGAAGACGTTCAAGTGAATAAGTCTCCGTGATCGGCAAGAAATGAGCGGACTTGGTTAATCTATCAACAATAACCCAAATAAGATTGATGCCTTGAGAAACCGTAGGAAGACCCGTAGAACGAAATCCATGGTAATGTGTTCCACTTCCATTCCTAATCTCAAGTGGTTGCAACGGACCCTTAGGTACTAGATGCTCCGCCTTTACACGTTGGCGAAGTTAAACACATCGAGATAAACTTTGCAATCTCTCTTCATATTATTCCACCAAAATGTATGTCAAAGATCACGATACATTTTAGTACTTCCAGGATGGATTGCAAATGGTGTATTGTGTGCCTCCATCATAATCTCTTGTACTTCAAATCGAGTCGTTAGGAACACAAAGTCTAGAGTGGACTCAAGTATTCCTTCTTCATCAATTCTCGCTTAAGAATAGCTCCTTCTTGTACTTTCTTCTTCATACGCATTATGTTCCGGTTAAAGATTGGCTGGAAGCAACCTTAACTTTTCTATTAAAGTTGGCTCTATGCGTATACTTGACATCATCGCACTCGTTCACGTATGATCTTCTACTCAATCGATCGTCGCCTACCACGTTAAACTTTACCGGGATGGTATTGAATAGTGTGGTCGTAGTCTTTCAATAGCTCGAGCCAACGTCGTTTGCCGCATGTCGAGTTCTTTTTGGTGAAGAAATATTTAAGGCTTTTATGGTCCGAATATATCTCACTTTCTCCCCATATAGATAGTGCCTCCATATTTTTAGCGCTGAAAACGATTTGCTGCTAACTCTAGATCATGAGTAGGATAATTCCTCTCATACTCTTTAAGTTGTCATCGAGGCATAGGCTATGACTTTCCCACGCCGCGAGAACACATCCTAACCCTTTGCACGAGCATCATTTGTGTAGATAACAAATCCATCCGAACCGGATGGTATTGTTAGAATAGTCTTAAAATAAGTCTCCTCTTAAGCTCTTGAAACTTATCTCGCGTTCTTCGCTCCAAACGAATTTTGTATCCTTCCGAGTTAGTCGAGTTAATGGAGTAGCGATTCGAGAAAACCTTCCACGAATCTCCGATAATAACCATTTAAGCCAAAAGCTACGTACTTGATCACCGACTTGGTTGTTCTAACTTTGTATTGCTTCAATCTTCACCGGATCAACAGATACTCCATGTTTTTCGACACCATCGTGCCCAAGGAATGCTACTTCCTCGAGCGAACTTCGCATTTCTTCAATTGGCATATAGTTTGTTTTCACGAAGCCTTTGGAGTACCAAATTAAATGGTGCTCATGATCTTCACGACTTTTGGAATATATAAGGATGTCATCAATAAAGACAACAACGAATCCGATCCAAATATTCCTTGAATACTCGGTTCATCATATCCATGAAAGCCGGCAGGAGCATTAGTTAGTCCGAAAGACATGACTAAAGAATTCATAATGCCCATATCGAAGTTACGAAGGCGTCTTTGGAATATCCTCGATTCTAATTTTCAAATTGATGATATCCGAACGAAGATCGATTTTGAAAAGAATTGTGCCTCTAGAATCGGGTCAAACAAGTCATCAATACGAGGTAGAGGATACCTATTCTTGATGGTGACATGGTTCAATTCCCATAGTCAATACAAAGTCGCGTACTCCGCCTTTCTTCTTTACAAATAAAACAGGAGCACCCGAAGGAGATGTACTAGGGCGAATGAAACCGGCGTGTCCAACAATTCCTGTAGTTGGACCTTTAACTCACGAAGTTCAATAGAGCCATTCGATGCTGGGGTTTTAGAAAATGGGCTTTGTGCGAATTCAAGATCAATAAAAATTGACTTCCGCGTCACGGGGTAGGCAAGGAAGTTTTGAAATCGTCGGAAGTTCAATAGAGCCATATTATTCAATTTGGGTGTCTTTATTCAAATCCATGGGCTTTAAGAAAGCTGACATCCGTTCATAAGATCAATAATATGAATTGAGCACATGCAGGAAGATAAATGAATGGGTAGCTTTCCGATGTCAGTAAGGTATAAACTTAGCAGAATTTATAAATAGCTTACCCGTAATCACCTCGTTTGGGTTCCTCGCATTATGACGATCCTGACAAACGCTTTCTTCCGAATCGTTGACTTTGACTTTTACGGGGCCGGTCTTTTGAATCACCGTCCCACAGGTAGGTTTATTCTTCTGGTACAATCTCGGCGATATGTCCTTCCTTTCCTGGCCTATAAGCATACCTTGAGCTGTTGGCCAGGCGATTTGAGTGATATGTCCCTCTTTTCGCATTTGTAGCATATATAATGGGTGGTCGATCTCCTCCCATAGAACGATTCTTTGGACCAAGCTTGTCGTCTTCATAGTCGTTATTAAATCTCCTCTTTTAAAAAATCCTCTCTGACTCGCTTTACTTACATTTTCGGCGACCATGATTACCACCGAGTGGTTACCATTCTGTCCGTCTTTTCTTTCTCGCGAGTTATCATTAATACGATGACACTATCCTGCAGTACGATCCACGATCTGGTTATGGTCCCTCGATTAATGAGTACTTTCGTTATCTCGCTCTAATAATTGAGCCACTCATTTCTGGCATCTGAATAAAGAGAAAGTTTATGAGAAATGTCGTGTTGTTTTGCTCTAATTCGATGAACTCCACTTCCTTCACTTATAGCCGAACACTTTGAGGAAAGTATTTGTCATTAAATAATCTCAAGCAATCTCCCGAAGACATCTTTGAGTCTTGGTGGATGGAGATGAGTGCCATTCTGAGACTCCCACCGATAATACGCCTGTACCACGGAACATAAAGGTGGTAAATGGAACCTTTCTGTTCCTCAAGTGCATCCCCAAGACATCATGAATATCTTGGTAATTTGTTTGACCCAGCTGTTTCCGCGTAGCTGATGGGATCTGGCTTTCCATGAGTCTTTGGTGGTCCCGAACTCTTTGGTAGCCCTTGTTGTGATGACGTGGTAATTACTATCATTTCCTCCGTATTTTGAACTTCTGAGTCTCCCTCGTGCGATTTTGCGTATTGAGCTGCGAAAAACTTACAAGCATCCCTCGTTCGTAAATGCAACTCGGTGGTGCTGTTCGCGGGAGGAACATTGCTGACTACATTTGCCGCGTTCTCCTCGTTGGTAAGTCTGACGGCATCTCCGCGGTCTCATTTACTCCCTTTGTTAATATTCTCGATCGACATTCGTTAATCTTGTCATAAATGGCGAGGGTTAATTATTATATCCACATGAAATATGTCGCATATCTTGACGACGCAAATGAAATAAGCTTAGGTAGGACACCTTTAGCGAAGAGATTCTTCGTCTCTCCCTCTGGTGATCTACATTCTAGATCTCGCCCGGAGATCATATCCACTAGCTACGTGCAGGCATTGTGGCGCCCCAAAATAGGTAGCCATCACCCATTACGAGTTGTAATCATTGATACGAAGCAACTCTGACTTTATTATTACAGCGGTAAAAGCTGAGTTTAAAACAACAAATATTATCTTACGAGGTTTAAATGCAAATATTATCTCACAGGCAAATATTTATACTCCGTAAATCCTCATCCACATTTATTGATACATTATTTTACAAAAAATGGTGAGGACTACTAAAGCGATCCCCTTCCCAAAACTTCGTTCCATTACTGCCAGCTAAATGCTTGTATATTCTACCGGCCTCCACGAGAAGAATGGAACAAAAAAGGAAAAGGTGATTTCAGTATTTCGTTAAAGAGATATTATGACTAAAAATTAATATCACAATAATTTATCGTTAGTCTTCAATGAGGAAAAAATTTAATAAGTCATACTGATAGAGCTGACAAATTTTCGATGTTCCAATATTATGATTGAAATAATAATTCATTAGAAAGGTTAAAGTGGGAGCATCTGGCTTCTTTATCTTCCATGTAGCGAATTTAAAGTTAAATCATCTATCTTTTATCCACCGTAACAACAATAAATATACATACAGAATGAAATATTCATCTTTTGCCTTCTGAGACCGAAGATATTCATCAGTTAATCGTATTCATTTAAACACCTGCTCATCTTTGCTACTGAGGCGAATGATGTGTGAGTCGGTCGTATTAAATCTCCTTTTGTTCATCTTTACACTTTCTGTTAAAAGATGTTCTTAATCATTCATCTTTGCACTACGGGGCGAAGATGTTCGATAATATCATTACGTTAAGGCGGGGATGATGAGAAAAATATTTTTTAAAGAAACCCGAGTCGATTGAAACAAAATGACAAGGATTAAGAGTTAAGGATTACGTACTTTGTTTTATCCATTAATCGACAATGCCCCAGAAATAATCCGCAGTTGATGTAAACCGTCGAAGAATAATCGAAACATGGATACAATCAGCTAATTATCCAAAATAGATGTTTTGAACAAAGAAGAAATTTTATTTTTTTGGTGAATAGTCTTGAGTATCACGTTAAAATAGTCTTGAGTATCGTGTAAATAGTAACCATTATCATAGAATAAATCAGTAGGCACGAAAGATAGAAATTTCTACAAAAACATCTTACTTCATGAATGAATGCTACTCGTGAATAGTAACTCGTGAATAGTAACTAATGAAATAGTAACTACGTGAATAGTAACTTCATGAATAATACTTCCCAGAACGAAAAAGTTCCAAAAAAACACCTCGGTTCAAATTTGTAATTTCTTATTATATAACATTCACATAAATAAATCCATCATTTATATCCACATAAAATAAATATTTCTTTATCATATGAATCGATAATTAATTATTCACAAATAATATTCACAATCATCATCATTATGACGGTAGTTCCTGTCGAAATAATTAACTTTCAGATAAGGATTTCTCCTTCTTGGCCTGTTCATTAGGTGGTTTAAAGGATCTCTTCTTGTGAACTTTCTAGAACATTGCCAATAATCTTATCTAATAATATTATTTAAATAATATGAATTATTGATCGATAATGGAGATAATAATGCGGTGTGATTATTGAGCAATGATAATATAAAATATCAATGCAGCAATTATTGAATCGATAAAATAAAATATTGAGCGATAACTCTGTGAAAATTATTGAGTAGTGCCTTCTTACGTAAGGATCGATAATTCAACAATCTTTGTGCAATCTGGTAATACTCTTATTGCACTGCAACGTATTCTTGTATTTTTAACCATGAATTATTCAACAGTCTTACTTGATATTAATGCAGTAGTTATTTTTAACCAAACTTATATTTGTCGTTTTCTTCATCGATCGCTTTTTGGTTATGGGGCCCACACATTTATTTGTAAATAAATGCGAATATTAAAGACGATCTGAATATTCCACGATAGAAACGAATATTCTCAAATAAAAATGAATATTTTATAACCAAACTTGCTTATTTTGAAATATTTGCATATTTAACCCTTAACTATCCACATTAATCAAATCAACCCTTACTTATTTCAAAATAATAAATAAAGAAATTCCTTTTTATTTAAAAATTTAGGAATCTTACATCACTAGTCTAGTGGTCGAGGCAGATTAATGACCGATGATGTCATTAATATATGAAAATATATATTATTAGTAATTAATAAAATTTTAAAAAAATTCATTTTTATGAACTAAAACATAATAAAGTTGAATTACAATATTACTAAAAGTAGTTAATTTTAACATTAAATTTTATTTGGTAAAAAAAAAATTGGGTCACTGGGTTAATAATATTAACCGGTTGAATCGATCGGTGGATCAATCAGGTCAACCGAATTTTGACTAAAACTGATTTTTTTTGTTCAAAATAGATCGAAGTATCAACCGATTCAGATTTTTACTTGTCGAACCGACGGTCTGATTCAATTTTTAAAATCATGCCTAATATTGACATAAATATTTTATCATATGCAATATTACTCTATAATATTTAAAATGAAGAACCAGATAAGACAGAAGATGGAACAACCTATTCTTTCCGTTTGAAAATTTAAAATTATAATTATCTTTTTAAAATCAATTTAAAATATTTTAAAATTTAAAATTGACATAATTTTTTTATATTATTTTAGTCAATACAACAATAAATATTAAATTTTAAAATATATTACTCATTGTTAATTTTATTTTTTTTCTAATTTTTAATAAATTATTTAATTTTAATTTTCAAAAAAATATTTAAAATTATTTTTAAAAATTAATAATAATCTTATAAATTTAAATCGATGGAGTTATTGAATTCCATTTTCCTTTGTTAAATCCTTTCTTAACTACTTTTGGCGGGACTCCTCAACCACCGATTATTGTGTATGATCCAGACTACTATTTAAAACCGCCCGACCCGTGTCACGTTACACACCCTATGGCCTACGACTCACGAGGTTAGACTTTCGTGGGCCAGGCCAGTCCAGTCCCCGTACCCAACAGCGACATTTGCGCGCGTCCTACCTGTCAGTCTTTGTACTGCACGTGTCGCTTTCACTTCCCTACGTTGACCCTTCAATACGTACCATCACGGCTTCAGCACTCCCTTCCATCTTTAGAAACGGATACTCATTGGGACCCATACCCTTTAAACACAATTATCCATAACAAAAACCAATTAAATAAAAGCTAAATATAAGAATTTGCTTTTATTTTTTGAGAAACCCCAATAAAAGACAAGGGTTTATTCAGCTATCGATATACCATACTAATTTTAGTGTATTATATTTAGAGGTCTAAAAAATAAATTATATTTAAAATAAATTATTATTGTACAAAAAAGATTTTTAAGTGTTTAAACTTTAACTTTCTCTATGGAAGATTAAAATTAATTAGTTAAAAGAAAAAAAAATTAATTTGGCAAGAGTCTAAATTATAAGTGTAATTATCATAAAAAATTCGATAGTTCTACAAATCTCTACCCACGTGAATAATAAATGAGACTTATATTTATATTAGTATAAATTTATAAAAATATTAATATTTTCTTATAAAATAACAATTCTCTAATTTTATTCACTACAAAAAAGTCAAATCTAGAATAATGACCAAGACAATCTTCAATAATATAATCTACTCCAAAAATTTGATAAATTGAGGCGGATTCAATTGATAAAAAATTTAATCAAATTATGATTACGACGTATGTTGTATATGTAAAAATTAAAAAAAAAAATTAACTTAATTTATTCTATCTTATTATATATTCATGTTTTAACTATGAATTAATATACAAGGTGTACATATACTAACACTCAAAAATAAAAATTTAAATAAAAATAGATGAAGAAAATTTAGAATAAACATTACCATCTGAATTTTTTTCCTCACATTTATTTCCAAATATATGAAAATTGGATTGAAATAAAGTAATTTTCAGGAGGACATATTAACATGAACACTAGCATTTTTGGTTGATTTACAAATTGGACAAGTATGAAGCGACGAACCACAAACAGTACACAAACACAGATGCCTGCACGGCAACAGCAACACACACGACTCCACTTTCCCGCAGTTTCTGCATAACCGACTACTTGTACCTTCATTATCATTACTTGTACCTTGACAGTAATAATCCCCTTCCGCTCTTCCGTCCTCTGCCGCCGTCCGCCTCTCGCCGCCTCCGTCATTGCTGCCGCAGCACGACTGAGCATCGTCTATTAGTGCGGCGGCATCGGTTTCTCCAGTGCGGTGGTTCTGAACGTGAGCCAGTACTTGCTCGAGGTTGCTCCGGAGAGCGTTGGCGGCGGCCTCATTTGTTTGAGCTAAATCTCTCCATATTTGATTTTCCATACACAGAGATTTCACTTTTTCTTCTAGCGCCAAATTTAATTTCCCAATTTTGTCAATTTCCTCTTCTTTTGCTTTCAATCTCTTCACTGTTTTTTCCTCCACCGCCGCAATAATTCTCCTCGAATTTCGTCGCCGTTCTTCAATTTCAAGCCTAACTTTTTGAGTCTGTAAAAAAATACACACAACGAATTAATTCAATATCACATAATCACAAATATATATTTAGTATGATTGAAATTACTTAATTAAGTAATGTGATTATGGATTCTTATTACTAATATTTTTGTTTATAAAAAAAATTATATTTGGTAATAAAAAAGCAAAAGTGTTGGCTATTAAGATTAATCATCAAATCAGATTGTTAGAATTTTGATAATAACCAGAATCACCAAATTGATGTTTCTTTTAATTTTTGAATTGATTATAATAAGCAGATTTGACAGTTAATAATTGATGCTTACATGTTGAGCTATGAAGTTATCGATCTCTAATTGCTGGTGTTGGATCTGAAGCGAGATATCTTCGCCGAGAAATGTAAAAGATGAACGGTTGAGATGATTTTGATGATTCTGAGCATTTTGATAAGAAATCAAAGGATCGATCGAATCTCTATTTCGTTTTCTTGATACCGGAAGATTGTATGTGAGGCCACTTTCAGCCTTCACTGTATTATGAGGCTTCACCGGAAAAGAATCAGTGATGCCGGAGCCGTACACCGGAAGCAAAGTCTCCGTCGTGGTTCCTGATAGCGGAGGCAATCCTATTGGAACTCCATACATGTTCGTATTTCCATCAATGGCGTTCATAATTTCTCTGTAGATTCAATCACATAAATTAAAATTACTCTACAGAAAAAAGAGGAGAAGATAGAAAAATCAGGAACAAGGAAATGGAATGAAATATACCTGTTGCGCAGAGGTTGAGGGGAAAATAGATTCAGATGTCGAGCTTCAACCGCCATGAATGTTACAGATATGTTTTCTTGTTCTTCTCTTTGTGTATATATATATATATATATATATGTAGATGGGTTATGGTTTGATTGCTTGCTTTAGTTTGGGGACAAAGGTAGAGGGGGAGAGAGAGAGAAGGGTGTTGAGGAAATGAAGAAAAGCATGCATTTAGGTGGTAAGGCCGTATGGTTGGGGGTTTATTATGGTTTGGACTTTGGAGAGAGAAAATGAGGAGAGAGAAAAAAGTAAATGAAAAAGATGTTTGTTTTATAGCAAGAGAGAGAAGCATGAGAGAGGCTAGAAGAAATAAATTTGTTTGTTTTGGAATTTGTCTTGTTTGCCTATAGTTTAATTAGGATTCAGTTAACATGATTTTTTTTTTTAATAAGTTAGTCAATTGATCAATAAAATAGTGACACATATTAAATTTGATTTGTGTGTTAATATTTTATTAATTAATTATATCCAAAAATAAACTTTATCTAACCAAAACATTTAATTCTAATTTCTCATTAATATCTCCTGTTATCTAATCGATCCTATTATTTAATTTTATAAGTTGGTCAATATAAGTTGATCCTATTATTTAATTTTATAAATCGGAGTATAATACAATACTAATATTCAAATAGAGATCACTTTCCGATTAATATGTCAAAATTGTATTTGATATATTGATTAAAATTAATTTCATTTTAACTTATTATTTATTTATTTATAATTAATTTTTGTAATTAAATGCAAATAGGTGAGAGTAATGTAGGAGGTAGAATAGGAAATGAAATAGTAACAGATTTGAATTTGTTTTAGAAATTCAGGTATGATAAGAGGAGTAATGATAATAAAAATTAACTGTAAAAAGTGTTCGTTCGCGTGTTTATTTGTACTTCTACACATATATAAAATTAATTTATAAAATAATATGTTAAATTATAATTAATTAATAATTTATAATAAATACAAAAGAGATAATGAATCACTTTTAGTTTTAAATATTTAGTCATGAAAACATTATTGATAATTATACTCATTTATTTAGTCAATTAAATCATTATTGACAAAAAGACCCTAGTTCTACTTCTTTTGTAACCAACGGTCGGATATATGGTCAATCCGTAATTCCTGCGAAATCCAGGGGCGGATTGGGAATAAAAAGCATTGGGAATAAAAAGCACTTTGTGTTATCCTACGAGATGAAGAAGATCTCCATATGAGAGATACTACTCCAGTACTCCATAGGAGGAATAGGAGGATATATTTATTATCAATAAATAAATCTGCCGACTGGCGCCTGCCAACAGTTGCCACGTAGGACCCTTTAAGGAGATGTGGGCCCCGCTGAACACGAGTAATAAATTTACTAGTAAATCTCGTCGATCGGCACCGGGGGTAGGGTATGAGTTTTGCAGGATGAACCATGCATTTGTGGACAAAGTTAATACGTGTGCATGGGTTGTTACGTTACACGAGGTCGAGGTGAAATGAAACTCAACCCTCTTTTGTGCCACGTGGTTAAATTTAATCTCCAAGTCCTCGCTTTTTTTTTTTTTATAATTTTCCTTTATTTTCTCATAATTTTAAATAGTATTGATATTAGTACTATCTCCATTCTATAATAATAGTCTTTTTTAGTTTAACATGCGTGAATTAAGAAAAGTCGTTTAATATTATCGTTTAAAATTAAAATTTATATGAAATTTCATCACTATCCTTTTATGTGAAGTTAAAACTATTAATATGAGGAGGAAAAAAAATTTAACTTGAGACGATGAGAGAAAGTTAGAGGTGATATAAAAAAATAAATAATTTATTCTCTTTAGAAAGTTATAAATGATAAATAAATTAAAATAAAATTTTTTCTAAAAAATAATTATTATTATAAAACGGAGGTAGTATCATATATATTGCATAATTATATATATATATATATATATATAAATATTTGTTCGTATATATTTATGTGGTTATGTAGACCATTTGTCATAGTCATAAGATTATTAATTTGCATTACCAGTCACCATTAATCAATCAATTAATGAGCACATTTTCAGTACAAAATTTATATTTTATATTAAAATAATAATATTTTACATGAATCTCCCTAATATAAATAAGGGGCTTCAAAGAATAGAATTAAAGTTTTATATACAATTCAGTTCATCTTATTTGTATTAATCTATATAATTTGTATGAGATTTAATATTCATGATAAATTAATTAATTGACAAATATAATGTTATCAAACATAGAGAGATCACCTTTCGCCATGCGTATCGACACTCTATTGATCAATTAATCAAAATTAATTTCATATTAACCACTTCCATTTGTATAGTTCTATTATACTCCTTCAGTTTCTTAATATAAGTCGTTTTAAAAAAATGTTTTTGTTCTTAAATATAAATCGTTTGAGAATTTCAAGTAAGCATTAATTGCTTAGTTTCCAATATTACCCCACGTAATAAATATAACTTTGGTTCTCTCACTATTTTTTGCCCAATAAATAACACTTTTTTTTCAATACAAGGACAATATAGACAATTGATAGTATATTTAATGATTTATAATTATTTCATATCTTTATCTTACTTAAAACAACCTATATTAAAAATCTAAGAAATTATGGATGAAAGGTAGGATCGGATGACATCAGCTTTGAAACGATGGTCACAAATTCTCTTTCCCTTTTGCTAAAGTAAATTTAATTATATTACAATTTGTCCTTAATTTATTTTTTTACTCTCTCGTCCCTTAATATAAGTCGTTTTAGAGTTGTGCACAAGTATGAAGAAAATGATTATATAATACTCATATAATACTCTCTCTGTTCTTTAATATAAGTAGTTTTAGATAATTGTTTTTGTTCTTTAATATAAGTAGTTTGAGAATTTCAAGTAAGCATTAATTGTTTAGTTTCTAATATTAACCCAAGTAATAAATATAACTTTGATTCTGTCACTTTTTTGTTTAATAAATACTACTAAAAATCTCTTTTTTCAATACAAAGGCAATATAAACAATTGATATTATATTTAATATTATAAAATCATTTTTTAATACTTGTGCATAACTCTAAAAAACGGAGGGAGTATCAATTGTCTATATTGTCCTTGTATCGAAAAAAAAGAGTGTTATTTATTGAGCAAAAAATAATGAGAGAACTAAAGTTATATTTAATACTTGAGGTAATATTGAAAACTAAACAAATAATGCTTACTTGAAATTTTCAAACGACTTATATTAAAAGACAAAAATATTTTTCTAAAACGACTTATATTAAAAAGAATCGGATAAAATATCTTCTAATTTTATCTCTTAAATTAATTTTTTTTATTATACCCTTAAGATAATTACATATAACGCATATGTCATCGACTAGTGGTTATACTATGTAAAATTACCACATAATATGTAATATTACAATTACAATATTGTCGTATTATTACACTTATATTCCTATTTTAACTTATATTATATATATTTCTTTGTTTACACTAAATTAATACTGCTTTCTCCGTTCCTTAATATAGGTCGTTTTAGAGTTGTGCACAAGTATTAAAATAATGATTGTATAACATTAACTATAATATTAATTGTCTATATTGCCCTTGTATTGGAAGAAAAGATTATTATTTATTGGACAAAAAATAGTGAGAAAATACTTAGGGTAATATTGAAAAATAAGTAATTAATGCTTACTTGAAATTCTCAAACGACTTATATTAAGGAATAATTTTTTTTTTTCTAAAACGACTTATATTAAGGAACAGATAGAATAAATGTTTAGCATGTTTGTGCGCACCGAATTTAATTTTATTGAAATAGGAAATGTAATAAAAGATGTCTCTTTCCTTTGCCTGCTTGCCTACCTGCCTGCTTTTGCGCTTAGGTGATTCCCCAATGTTAAGCCAGAGAAAAGCATGTGGACAAAATACTTACTACAGGAGTGTAAGGTTTTTGTAGCCTTTATTTTACCAGTTGTACTATTCTATTCTGATAGCATAAGTTAATGGTTGGTGGCTCTTTCCTGCAGGTGGCCTGTTTATATTAGTACTATTACTCCACCACTTAGTGGGGTGGGTTGGGTTGGGTTGGGTTGGGATGTTTTCTTATTTAAGGTACAAGGACAAAAGGGCACACTTTTACAGTTTTACTAGTACTATTATAGTCCATCATTTTCAATTATGGATTGGAAGTGATGCTTTCAAGGTAATCTTCAACTTCTTCCCATGTATAGATTTAGGAAACTAATATTTTCTCGTGTAATTTTAATATTTTTATATGATCTTCTCTTACACGAGCATACAACGTGAAAATAATGCCTAATGATACAACGTGTGTTGGTGAACAAAAATTACAAATCAAAACCCGTTGATTCTAGATAAAGAATATTGAAAAATTGAGTTAGAAAAAAGATATTTTATTAAATCAAAAACTGTCTAGCCATAAGAGGCTTTACAGACTATTTATAACGAAAACCTACATGCAATAAAACTTATTAAAATTATGAAAATACCCCTAATTTATTGACAAAAGTTCAAAACGCTACTGAAAAATCTAAAAAAAAAAATGTTGTTTTGACCCTCAAAACGATGGAATTTGATGTCTTGCGTTTTGCTCAAAAGGTCATTTTCACCCAAAAAGTTGTATTTTCTTGTTAAAAACAGACATAGTTGACTTTTCTAGTTAGACTTGGAGCCTTTTAGGCCTTAAGGTGCTCTCTTTGGGCCCAAAAATCTCACTCCTATTGCATTGCATCAACTAAATTTAACAGTCGTTAGTCGGTCCCAGGTCAGTTGGCTATCGACTAGAGACTAGGTAGTCAAGGATTAATTGTCTAGTTGAATTTTCAATTTTTTAAAAATATATATTCTCCTTCCTCCTTCACAAGTTTTGAGTAAGTAGAATAACATAAGTGGCACAAATCATCAAATAAAAACATGAAAACTAAGTAAAACCAAATAGTTTGACTTCTAAGTTCAAAACCAATTAACCAAATGAAAGCTAAGAAGACAAAATCAATAGTCAATCACTCACTCCTCTTCATATTCTTCTCCATATCCCTCCAAGACTTGCTCTCCATCCGACTCAAACTCATAATCCTCATCTTCCTCTTCGTTGTCATCATCTTCCGACACAAACTCGTATTCATCTAGTTCTCGCACATTTTTACCACTTCTTTCAAGTAGAAGGACCTCATCCGCTCTCATTTTTTTCCTTCTGATTTTCCCCGACTTCTTCCGATTTTCCTGACTTGTTCCAATTTTTTGATTTGTTCCGACTGGGCGACTTTACCGACTAGTCGCCAACTAGAGTCCGACTAAGTCAGCCAGCGACTAAATCAAAGGACTAGGCCCTAGTCAACTTGTTGAGATTTCGACCCCGACTTAGTCGTCGACTAATAGACCAACTTTTCGAACACTGAAATTTAATATAGAATTTGTTTTGCAACAAGCATTTAAATTATTTGTGACGATAATGTTTAAAGATGGCGAATTACATTGAATTATTTTTGATGCGTATGTTTAAAATAAGTTTCGTGTAAAAATAATTTACTTTTAGGTAAATAATATTTTGAAGCGCATTTGAACTTTTAATCACATTGAACACCCAAAACAAAAACATTGAGTAACCAAACATGCAAATAGGACGTGTTTAGTTACCAACGATTAGATGATTTGATCGGCTACTAACATTTGTAGAGTTTGCGTTGATAGCATTTTCATTGGTAACGTATATCATTTTTGGTATACAACGTTTGAAATTTTCGTTGATAGCATTCCCGTTGGTAGCGTGATGATCCTCAATTAAATAAATTTATACTTCAATATATAAATTTCAAGTGCACTGCACATTGCATAAATTAGTAGACGAACAATTACATAATAATCTCACCTTAATTTGATTATGCGTATATTCAACTCACAACCTTAGGATTTTTAAAACTTTTGCAAGTTAATAGAACGTGAAAATCTTATTAATTTAAACATAATTTATTTTAAAATAATTTATTTAACAAATAATAACACATGTTTGAATAAATTGTCACAAGTGCACAACTTCATCACTCAAAATGCCACTAGACGGACAATCTTACCATAAGCTATCTTAGGCGAATACTCTCCCACTTGAGGAGAACAAAAATTAGACTACTCTCTCCATTAATAATTTAAATCTACATAGTCTACGATTATAGAATTAAATCATCGTACAATCGTAAAGTAATTACTTACTGATAGTAAAATAGTTACTTTATTATCGTAGAAACGTAGAGTGAATTGTCAGATCCACTATATATATATAGACCTGTCAAACATGACCCAAGCCCGCGTAATTTGGGTTTTGAAACTGCAATTTAATTTCGATAAAATTGAAGGCGTTTTATAATGCCGTATTTGAGCCAAACAAATTAAAAGAGCATAAAATAGGCATTGGTCTTGACCCACAGTAAACTTTGAAATTTGCAGAATTTTAAATAAAAAACCGGGACCTTTTTGTCCAAATAACTCTTGGGCCGTTTGGGTTTGAATACCGCCCGTTTATCTCGGATCGGGTGACGATTCAGTTTGTCGCTATATGTTCGGTCCGTCGCTATAGGTTCGATCTATTTTAGACGATGATTTTATATATAGCGACGGATCAAATCGTCGCTCGATCCGTCGTTAAAAAAGAGTATGCAAATAATATTAGATAAGAGGTATATATATGTATGTGTGTGTGTGCGTGGGAGCTGCTGTTAACATGTTCTGTTCATCACATAAAAACAAGTTCTAGTTTTATTATTTTAATTAGATACTTAAATTCATGTTCCCACATCCACATGCGGCAGGGGATCTTAGGCCAATAATCACCCACATGCTCATTTTCCAAAATTTGTTTTGTTTGTACAAATAATAATAATAATAATAATAATAATAATAATAATACACTGATTTTGGCCGTACAGACCTCTGTGCTTTTCCCTTGGCATTAAAATTTGTTTTCACTATTTGTCTAATCAATTAACCCAATATATACTTTGTATATTTTATAGTACTAAACTCGATTTGTTCAATATTCCATCTGTCCCAAATTATTTGATATTTTAGAGATGGACACAATAATTAAGATAATAATTAGAAAACATTAAATATAGTACTCAATTATTTATAATACCTTCAAATCTTTTGTTGGAATAAGAAGAGTTTTGTTGGGATAAGGAGGGAGAAAAAGTTTAATGAGGGGTAATTTTAGAAAATTGTCATTAATTCTTTTAAATTTGAACAAACGTCAAATAATTAGGAACAAATAAAAAACTTTAAAACGTCAAATAATTTGGAACGAAAGAAGTAATATTTTTGTCAGTAGTTTTTTTAAATGGTATGAGAGTTTTTTCTATTCATGTGATATTGTTCGATTGATACAAGCAAAAGTTGGGTTCGATTTGAGTTAAGGTTTCACATCGGATGAATTTAATCTGAATAATCATTACATATATTTGACCGCCTTTCTACTTACCAACAATTGATTGCGAGTTAAATTCTTTAAATTGGTAACAAGAATCCAAAAAAACTTGGTACTAGACATCTTAAATTTGGATCCGATTTTCATAAAGTTTAATTGGTCAATTGATTAACCAATAGACGGCTTATATACACTCGCATGCGCTTGCGTGCGAACCCGTTAAATTCAATTAATTCATGAAGAAATCAAATTAAACCATTAAGAAATGGATTGGATTCGCCATTCAACATTTTCCTTTTGTTTCTTACCCCATCTTTTGCAACTCCATTATTGTTTGTTCTTATCAAACAACCCATATTCCCCAATTCAATGTCTTTTTACCACCACCCAAATGTGTCTCAAGAACACAAAAGTAAAGTTAAAGACAAGGGGGAAAAAGTGGGAAATATGCTTGCACGTTGTCATCATCAACTAAAAACTAAATTTTTACGTTTTCTTATTTGAAATTAAGGCAAAAAATATAAGTAAATGCAACGTTAAAACAGTTGAGTGCACTAGATTTTTTCACGAATATTACAATATCAAACAATTCGACAGACGATATATATATATATGTACAATTTAGTTATTGGATTGGGTAGGGGGGATCATTCATATATTCATGTGCCTTTGTTCTTCCCCCATTTAAGGGCAACTTAAGCACCTTGACTTGATGGGGGTACTCTTCTTTTCTTTATTCTTTTTCTCTTTCCCTTTCCGATTCAACTTAAAGTTTGCAGTGCATATTGTATTCTTCATGTGATCTTCACAACCTTTTTTTTTTGCTCCAATATAAAGAGAATCTCTTTTTCTCTCCCTTAAGGGCTTATATATAATTACAAATTAAGAAGAGTGAGGTTGACTGATAGATTCAAGAGATTGGTTTTATTTATTTGTAGGGATAGAGGATGAATGAGATTCCCCAAAATGAATGGGGTGGCATTTGTTAGATAAAGAAATGAAAGACCTTCTCTCTTTAATTATGCTTTTTTCTTTTCTTTTAACTACTTTCTTTGCTTTTTCTTGAAAAAAGTGGTTTTGACAAATTTACTATTGTGATGTTTATTGGGTTTGGTACTTGGCATTATTATTATTTCTTTCTATTAGAAATGTACATATTTTTTTCATAGAAAAAGGTGAAGGACAGAGTAATTTTATTTCTAAAAATAAATATCAAAATTTTGAATTTTGGTTGCTACGATAGTACTGAAAATATAAGAAACAGAACCACATACTACAATAATATCTTCTTGAATCAAACCTAAATACATAAAGAAAAATCTTGAACTTTTTATATTGGTAACGTACATACCTTACTTGGGTTTGTTTAGTTAACGTTTGCAACTTTTATAATAGTGTTTGATGAGTTTGGACTTTCAAATCAATACAAGAAAATTGGTTAAGTCCGATTAAATATATTTCGTCGAAATAAAATTATGTTCAATGAAATATTTCGCCGAATATAATTTTGTAGCAAATACAATAATATTGACGGATTTTCGTTGGAGATAAAAGTCGTCCTTTAGCGCCAAAGTTTCCTCCAGCGTCAACCTTATGCTCGACAGAATGACTTATAATTTTGACGGATATTCCGTTGGAAATAATATTTAAAACCTAAAAAACTCATCTCTTCCCTTAGCCGCCTGCTATTTTTCTCTCAATCACTCTCTCTGTCTCTTCCTTTTCTCTCTCTAATTCTCTCATATCTCTCATCGATCACTCCACCACCACCACCACCATCACCATCACCATACCAGCCTCGCCTCGGCCTTTCACTCTACCACTTCCGTTGTCTCAAGATCACTCCCCCACCACCATCATGACGTGCCGTTGTTCCTCATCGTTTCTCCTCCTTTAAATACCTATAATTTAATGTTAGTGGAGTTAATTTATGTTTTTAAGGTTAATTTGTTGCAAAGAGTTAACTGAATGTTTTGGGATTACTAAAATTTATGCTAGAGTTATTGAAATTGGGATCATACTGAAATTGTTGCAAAGAGTTTTATGAGATTACTGAAATTTGTGGGTTAATTTGTTTTTAGGGTTAATATGAGTTTTAATATGAGATTAGTGAAATTTAGATAATTTGTTGTTGATGAACAATTGCTGAAATTAACTTGGATAATTTGGATAATTTTTGAATATGAGATTACTACTGAATATATTGTTGCTGAAATTTGGATAATTGTTGATGAACAATTGTTAAAATTCTTATTGTTGTTGTTGTTGCTGAAATTGGATTCTTCTAAATTATGCCCTGAATTATAGTTGTGTACATTCTGTTTGTTGTTGGGATTAAATTTTGCTGAAATTGTGATTCACATCCTTTGATTTGGGACTTCATATTATTTGAAAATTTAAAACTTCAGAACAATTATATTGAGGGTTCTATCTGTGTATTGCTTCAATTTGTATGTTTGTTTATATCGGTTAAATTCAGATAAAAAATGTGATATTCATTACAAGGAAAAGTGTTATTTTCAACAGAATATTCTGTCGGCTTTAAGGACATTCCGTTGATAATAACTTAAGTCTGACGGAATATTTAGTTGAAAATTTCAGTCGAATATACACTACAAGAAAACCGGCTAATTCCGACGGACTTAATGGCGACGAAACTATTCCCTCGCAGATAGGCTATGTCCGACGGATATTTTAGTCAAAAATAATTTAGTTGAAAATATAGTAATTTCAACGGACGTCCGTCAAAAATAGAAGGAGCCCCATGGCGCCAAAGTTCGCGTTAGCGCCAAACTTAAATTCGACGAAATAATGCTTACTTTCGACGAACTATCAGTCGAAGATAATATAATTACGACGGATGTATTCTCGACAGAAATTCTGTCGAAAATAAGCTTTAAAACCTAATCATATCACTTTCTCCCCACTCGCCTCTCATTCTCATTCTCTCATTCTCTCTCTCACTCTTATTTCTCTCTCACTGCTCTCACCTCCCTACCACCAGACGCCACCACTAGACGCCGCCACCAGCAGCAGCCACCAACAGCAAACATCATCACCACCACCAGCCACCACCACCACCACCAGCCACCACCAGACACCACCACCACCAGTAGCCACCGCGCTAGACGCCACCACCGCCACCACCACCACCATCGGTATTTCTGAAATTTGCACATTAATTCAAGGTATGATATTTCTAAACCCTTAGTTTTTAAATTAATTGATATTTCATATATTGGACATGATATTTGTATGATATTTCTGAAATTTGTGGCTTAATTTGTTTTACGTTTAGTATGAGTTTGAATATGAGATTAACTTAATTATATTTGTGATATTTGTATGATATGTTGTTGCTGTGAATTTGGGAGGCTGAAATTGGGACTTTAAAAATCTAAAATTGGGAGGCTGAAATTGGAATTTAGATTTTGGAATGTGGACATATGATAATTATGAATGTCTTTGATTTTCTTTATACAATTGCAGTTTATATATTTGTTAGTGTTTTGAATTTGGATTTTGGAATGTGGACAGTGTTGTGTAAATGTGATATTTTCGATGGAATTTCCGATGGAATTTCTGTCAGAATACTGCAATTGCCAAATGTGTGGGCCCTACAAGAATATTTATTTATTATTAATTAGTTTTCTAATATTAAAATAAACTAAGTACCATTTACTTAGTTTCTTACTACTAAAATTAAATTAAATTAAAATAAAGAAAATTAAATTAAATTAAAATAAATTTTAAAAATTTTATTAAATTAAATTAAAATAAAATAAAATAAAGTAACAAAAATAAAATAAATAATAAATAAAATATATATTAAATATTAAATAATAAATAATATAATATAAAATAAAATAAAATTAAAAAAAATAAATAAAATAAAATTAAATTAAATAAAACAAATTTGATTTAATTTAATAAGCTAATTAATTTTTTTTTTTAAAAATATCTAAAAATAAAATAAAATAAAATAAATTTAATATAATTTAATTTAATTAAAATAATTCAAATTAAATTAAATTTAAAATAAATAAAATAAAAAGAAACTTATTATTTGGGCATACTCTCCCTTTAATCTTCAATACACTCAATAATGTACTATACTTTGAAACTTAGAAACCCGTTTGACATTCACTCAGTAGTGAATGTCGAATGATCCCAATTGAGGCTATTCTTTGGATGTTATGTCTCTCACTTAGGCTGGTGCCAATACGAAATGATACATTTTTGTTGTTTTGAGGATTTTTCGGCTGTTATCTCTATATGTTCTTCGAGAGCATACTTAGATTAAGTTATCTTAGTCTATTTCGTGTGCTTGGAGACCATAGGGATGTGCTGTCGAAATTTTCTTTAAACTCATGAAACGTAGTCAATGTGTTGGCACTAGTGACGAGATACATCCAATAACGGGATAGAAGCCATACCCCTGTATGAATATCCAAATTAAGTGAATGCGTCTTCTGTGTAGTTAAAAATGTCAGTCGGCCGGAGTTGCATGTACCATAGGATACCCAGTGATGGGAGGGGATTAGTCTCAGTTTATCTTAATGGGGTGTCAGATTTCTTGAACAAAATAATAGAATATGTTGATGATCCGAATGGGAAAATGTGATGCCCGTGTGTCAAGTGTAAAAAACCTGATTTGGAAGAAAGTCGACAAGATTAAATTCGACTTATTTTCCCGTGGATTTGTGGATGCGTACTTCGTATGAACTCATCACGAGGAATCAGAAGTGATCGACTGTAAGACCCTAATTTTTATGAATAAATATTTAATTTTCTCTAAATATCTTTTTAAATAATAATGTGCGGTTTTGTTATAATGTTATAGTTGTGGATATTATTTATAAAGTTTGCAAAGTAAGCAAGTTGTTATAAAATATTCATTTGTTCAGGTAATATTCTTTTTATCAGGAAATATTCGTACGAAGACACAATCATTGGTGGTCCCCGCTACGGAATTACTGTCAGAGTTAGAAAACGACAGAAATAACTTTTTATAAAAATAACGACAAAAGTTTTACCGTTAACTGTTGAAATACCCGGTGATAAAAGTACAGTAATATGCGTGGTTGCATACTAGCTCAAGATAATGTACAATATCTTTGATTATTGATGCTTACGTGAGAAGTCACTCAATTTTACTCAATTATTGCCACAGTAATTGTTGCATAGTAACTCATATTATTGATTCAATTATTGTCACAGTATCATCTGAACAAAATTTTATATTATTAAATCAACAATTGAGATGACAAAGTAATTCATATTATTATTTGCATTATTGACGATGTATAGAAAGTTCTATCGAGGAAAGGAGATTGGTCACCTAATTGCGCGCCAATGAGGAGAAGTCTTATCAGAAAGCTCCCTCTTTCCTGGGAATGATCTGGTTGTTAATATTGCGAGTTATAATATTAATGATGAATAATTATTGTTAAAAATGTATTTTGTGAAGCCAAGTGAATTGAGATAAATAGAGAAATTTTTTATGAAGTATTTGTTATAAATTTAGCTTATTATTTGGACCCCCACTTACCCATTTTTTCAAAATTATCGGTAGAAAGTTATCTCTGTTTTGTTTTTTTATATATAAATATTATATATATATATATTATAATAAGTTTTGTTTTTTTTATGTAAAATAGAATATATTATATTTATTATTTGCATAGTATCGCATATAAAAAAAAGATAAGATCGCATAATCTTTGCGTAGTAAAATTAAAATTTTTAGAAAATTTAGCCATCTTGTGCTTGTGATTTTATTCTTGTGCAGTTCGTGATTTTCTAATTCAAATAGTATCCTGTCATTCTCCTATAAATAGGATGCTCAGTTTAGAAATGAAAATCACACCAGAATTAGAAAATTCTTCTTCTATAATATTGAGCGTATTTCTTTAGAGTTTAAGGAAGCTTTGAGTGTAGAAAATAGTGAAAATTTTCTTCAAGAATATCTCCGCTATACCAGTCAGAATTATTCTCTTTTTAAGGTAAGGGGTATTATTTATTTCATATTCGCTTACGTTATTATTTTTCGTATTCGTAAGGAATTTTATTTTCGTTCAATATTCGTAAGGAATATTATTTTCGTTCAATATTCGTAAGGAATATTATCTTCGTTGAATATTCGTAAGGAATATTATTTTTGTTCAACAGTCGTAGAGATATTATTTTTGTTCAATAATCATAAGAAATAATATTATTTCATTTCAGATTCAGAATTCTACACTCATTTTGTTAAGTATTGCTTCTATACTCCTTGAAATTAGTAGAATATCCTTGAAATTTGCGCTTCATCTAGTATCGTTTCACAAGAATATTTTTTCTGAACATCCTTGTTAAATCTTAATCTTTTCATAACGGAGTACTATTCATATATACGACACTATTCATACGTACGACACTATTTATACGTACGGTACTATTCATACATATAATACTATTCATATATACGATACTATTCACGAAGTACTATTACTATTCACGGGGTACTATTCACCTGGGATACTATTCATGACAAAAATTGATTTTTTTTTTCTGTCCAAATTATTTTTGATACAATATTATTCTTGAATTTTACTTCACAAAGCAGTTATCTTGTTGACAATTTGGACATTCTTGAACTCTGGATAAATTGAATTATAAATCTTTAAAATTGATCCTTTGCTTTCACTTAATTGAATTCTTATATCATTGTCATCATCCTCATATTTATATTGTGATAAAAGTTATCTTTGGCCAGTAGTGCATAGTGGATTGTTGATTGGTATGATTATGACCAGGAATTATGTATCAGTATAATCATGACCTGTAATGTTACAAATGATGTGGTAAAAGTCCTCATTGGCTCGTAGTGCATTGATGGACAGTTGTTGGAATGATCATGACCATGTGTTCTCTTCGGCCAAAGGTGAAAAGATGAATTGTTGATTGACATGATCATGACAATTGGTGATAATAACGAATATCCTTGGCCCATAGTGCATGATTGATTCGTGTATGTGATAATAATGAATATCCTTGGCCCGTAGTGCATGGATAATTCAGTGATGTGAATTATTTATTGAGCTGAGTCTCAGACATAAAATTGATGATAAACTTTTAAATCATAGAAGATAGTAGATATCATGCTCTACTTGACTCTTCTAATGGATTGTTTGTTCCGCTGCAGTTAAACTTATTATCAGTTTAACACTGTTGAAGGCTAACGATAATTTATTCTGCATTATCTTAGTCATAATATTCTTTACTGGGCTAGTTGAGCTCCCCTTTTGCTTTCATTGTTCTCTTCAGGAAATGAGAATATAGTAGAGACTAGTCCGGGAATGGAGTGATGGTCTAAGATGGTGGCTATAGTAGTCCTCACTATTCTATAAAATAGTGTGATAATAATTGTTATGAGGACTCCATTTGAGTTTAGATATTGTCTATGAGATAATATTCGTGTTAAAACTCTCAGATACGTTTTGTCATATTGCATAAATGAAGTTTGTGTTTATGTTCTGTACCATGTATTTGACGACTCAGAATGAGTGATGTATACTTATTTTGGGGGCGTCACAGTTGGTATCAAAGCTTAGGGATATGATCCCTGGCTGAGATTTGAGACTAGAACTAGGAGGGGATAGATGGGTAAATTCTTCGCTAGTATGACCTACCTAAGCTTAATTGTTATTTAATTGGTCGGTCAGAATATAGGGATAATATATGGCCTGTCAATTAACCCTTGTTTTATGGTAGTGTTTAAAAATGACATTTGAAAATGTTGTGATAAGCAATGAAGCACATGAGACTGTTGAGTCACCGATGATCAATAACTAGGATAATGTGCATCAGGAAGGCAATAATCCTCAGGTAAACAACAACACTGACCAAATGACGAATGATGGTACGTTTAGGAGCTTTTTAGAATTTATGCAACACCAAACGAGAAAGACTCCTGTTCATAATGCAGGTGGAGTCAATATCAACTCACGACTTGTCACTGTTAAGCAATTCAAGGAGCTGGGATCGCCGGAGTTTTGGGGAAAGCCAGAGCCACTTAAGGCAGAGACATGGATTAAGTAAATTACCAAGATATTTGATGTCTTGGGATGCTTAGAGGAGTAAAAGGTTCCCTTCTCCACCTTTATGTTGCGTGAAGAAGCAGATTACTGGTGGGAATCTAAAACGTACTCATCTTTTCGCACTAAAGATGTCTTGGGAGAAGTTTCAAGAATTTTTCAACTATAAGTACTTTCCCGAAAGTATTCGTCACATGAAGGAGGTGGAATTCATCAAGCTGGAGCAAAACAATATGATCGTGTCGCAGTGCGAGGCTAAGTTTGCCGAGTTATCCCGATTTGCATCCCATTTGGTTGATAATGAGGAGCGAATGACGCGAATACGTTTCTGCAAGGTTTAAAACACGAAATACATCAATACCTCATTTCTCACGAATTTTGTTTGTATCCAGATGTTGTGAATAGGTCTCAGTTATTAGAACACGATTATGAGTCAGCTCAACTAAAAGGCAACGACCAAACACAAGATAATAATCGTACAAGTGGCAACGACCATCGGAACAACGATAACCATCGTGGAGGAAATTATCATGCCAAAAATGGTAACCACTTCGGTGGTAATCATGGCCAAGATAATAGGAAAGGTAAACAAAGTGAGAACAACTTCAAGAAGAGAAGGTTCAATAATGATGGAAAGACAGCAGCACCAGTACCCGTTTTCAAGGAAGGAGAATGACCACCGGTCGTATGCTACAAATGCGGAGGGGATGGACACATCAGTCCAAAATGTACGCAGCAACCCAAAGCGTGTTTCAATTGCAGAAGAGAAGGTCACTTAGTCCAATTTTGTCGTATAGTGAAGTCAAGTCCAGCTGGGATGGCGACACCAAAGGCTATCCCAGACAAGTCAAAGTCGGTAGTTTAAGTGAGAGCGTTTGTTGAGGAACCCGAACAAAGTTATCACGTGTAAGTTAATCATAAACTCTTGCGAAGTCTATACTTTATTCGATACCGATTCTACCCACTCTTTTATTTCACCTAATTGTGCTCAAGGTTTAAACTCTACTCTGGAGACACTACAACAAAAAGGCTTATCAACGACCGCATATGGTCGCAGATGGGTATCAGCGATCGCATGTGTTCGCTGATATTAGTCGCAGGTAATCTGGTCACTGGATGGACATTAGCGACCACTAATTCCGACCGCAATCAGCGACCGTAGACATCGCTAATCTGACTCATGCTGAGTCATTTGTCAGGTGTGATGTGGCACACGTGGCAGCGATCGGTAATAGCGACCGCATCGGTCGCTAGTTTCCAAGAAGGTAACGTGGTCGCTGTTACAGTGTTAGCGACTATATGCGGTCGCTGATGGGCTTTTTTTTTAATTTTTTTTTTACCTGTTTTATTGATTTCCCAAAAATAACCTGCTTTGTACCTACTTTCAATCCCAACACAGCAGTATATACAAACATCCATATTAACATCCATCCATGATATAACTACTATATGATAAACATTGATCATCAATGAATAAACATTCATCCAACACAACAAGTCTAGCTCTTCATCCAACACAATACAATTGTAAACATTCATCCAACACAATACAATCGTAAACATCCATATAAACTAATATAATTGTCCAAAGAATGAATCTAAAAGAGTACAAGGCTTTAAAAATCTAAAAAAACAAGTCTAGGCGCTCTTCATGGATCATCCAAATTAGGATCCTGTAATTAACTAAATAATAAAACATATATGTTACATGTGTTGATACTGCTACGACTTAGGGAAAGCTAAATAATAGACAATGTAGTGAAACATATAAGTAAGACAGTGACTCAGAGACTATAAACATATAAGATAATGTAGCTAAACAATAAACGATATATATATACCTGGTCGTCATTCTGCTGATGTGCTACTGTTGCTGTTGCCACTGCCGCCATTGCATCCGTCAACTCATCAGGACTCAGAGATTGCAGATGCTCACCCAGTATACGAAGAAGATCACGATCCTGACAGATTGCTCTCACACAGTCAGCAAGAGTATGATAGGTTGGATAACCTGATGATTGTGTAGACTGGGTGGCAGAGCTGCCTGTGCCACTGATGGTTGGGCGCCGTTTTTGTCCTTGGCCTTTGACGTATTTTTTCTTCACGATGGACGCCCTCTCCCATAATTCTTGATCAATCGACGGACGCGGGGTGCCTTTAGGATAACGCTCGTTCATTAAGCCCTTATAAGTGTCCTGTCAGAAGGTGAACAATTAAATAGTTAAAAATAAATAAAAAAATACTAAAAAAGGTCATCACAATTTATAAACAACATAGTAGGATAAAGTGAACTTATTACCGCTATCTGAACAGCCTCAGGCAGACCATCTCGGGTGGCCACATACACATCTAACCAATTGATAGGTTGACCTTGAGACTGAGACTCCTACAGTTCATTTTCTCATATTATTATGTAAACATATGATATTTTAGCTACAAAAGATGACTGTAAACATAACATACGTACCCTGGTAGTAATATCTTTGCAGGTACCGTGATATCTTGTTGCCCGACGTCGCCTTTTGCTGCCTTCTCGCTTTGATACACTTTGAGGATCTGTTTAAGGCGGCGATCTTCACGCCTCTTGACCCAACTCTCGCTCTCTACTGGTTACACATCTACACCCATATAAATGGGTCACGAACCACCAAGGGCTATGCTTTGCATATATCTTCTTCTCTATCTGGATGGTCAATCTCAGCATTGTGCAGGGCTTTCTGTCATTCCTTGTTCAGATTATCTTTAGTTCGGATGGCGCACTTTTGCGTAATAAAGGTATAAATAATCGATGCTGTCGTCCGTCCCATGTATACCGCTTCTACAAATAAAACAACGAAGAATAATATTAAAATCATTATATTACCATAATCCAACATTACTAAACAATATTATTTGATTAACTATGTATTATCTATCGAGTGATAAAAAATATACACAAATTCATTAAATCAGCATCCTTGTGGGGCGAGAGGTGTGTCACTTACCCATAATAATCATTAAGCGTAGGCCAATTCTGTAAGCATAATTGTGAAATGCACTTCACAATTTTACTATCTTGAAAATCACTACAATATATAATAATTTACATTAAAATATATTTATAACAATGGAAATATTATCTTGTTCTGACCATTAACACATTCCGGGTGACTATACGCATAATCTAGAAATACTTGACAACCAGCTCTAAATTTTGCTGTAGCACCTATCTGGGCACTTGACTTTCGTCGTCTCATCCAACTACGGTCTGAATAGAGGTCTATGATACCATAGTACCTATGTTGACATGAATTATTTTATTCCCTTGTTAGAGATTTACAATTCAGCTCATGCCATTTATGATGCTTATAAATACATATAGATGTATATGTACATATATAACATGAGTGTGCATCATATATGATTATTTGGGAATTGAACAAGGATACATGCCAAAACAAATTTACACAGCTTGAGATCGACTACCCAAAGGCATGGTATATTATTGTGGATCTTAAATTAGAATGAGGTGTAGAATATGAATCATTGCATCATGCATGGTCTGCATATGCATTGGGACAAGTCTAAATTACCCGACAAACAAAATTTTTTTGGCAGAGTCTCCCCTATAATATAGACTATCCACATGCATGAGGGTATGCATACTTGACCATTTTTAGGCATATAAGAGCAACAAGAATGTATAAGCAATTAACATCACATATACTCATTGCCTTTATATATTCCAGGGTCCATATCTAAACACAACAAAAACTCTTCTACATAGGATGCAAGGTATTTTAAACATAACAGTCCCTAAGCCTTCAATTTTAAACATTACATAATCTATTTGCTATATACTTTGTATTCATGTCTTAAAACTTAAGGATGCAAGGTTTTAAATTCTTTATTCAAAACAGCCCTTAGATTGTATAATGTTTGAATGAGCAAAAAAGTTGAGGAGATAATGTTTCTAAAGTAGCTAAATTAGCTGAGCTTTTATTCTGGAAATCCACATGATGTGGACAGGTAAAATGAGTGGGAGAATGTAGTAATTTATACTTTAAAGAGAGTTTAGTTTATGAGCTTTTCATATTGACTAGGCTTGTCATTTCAGTTATTTCTTTACCAGGCTTATTCCTACAAGATCTAGTCATACGACATTTAATATATTGAACTATGAGGGACAATGACCAGGCTGTTGAACTATTTAGTATAACGTTGTATAAGAATCTATAATGATTCACAAACTAATAGCAAGGACCAGGCTGTTGATTGGTTCTTGGTATGGCTAATATTTTACACTGTCTTAGCCTTACATGTGGGACCTCATCTGGCGGTGTGACTTGCCTAGGTTATGTGGTTCAATTGTGTACAACTTTATTATGAGTATTTGGCGGTTGCTTTAAATACATAATTTTTGATTGGGTCATGGCGTAGCGATAAGCGGCCTTAAGGCAGTTGGAACTTTAAGGTTTCTTTATAGGTATATGGTGGAATGTCTTTATATCAAGCGTCTCTCTAATCATTTTCTAGTCTTTGTCCAATCAAATCACGTGTTGGATTACGAGAATAGGTAAGTGTGGGTTTCGTTCAATACTAAACTAGGAACTTAGTGAGGATAGAGACCGGAGAAAGAATAGTCCAGAGAAGAGTGAGAAACCCTTAAGAGATATAGAATAAAGGCTATTTGTGTGCGTGCAAAATGGCGGTAGCGGGAATGTAACATTCATAGATAAGTTAATACCACTACATTTCCTAAATAAATATGCCAATGATTTATCACTAGATATGCTCATTGTTCAAAAGTTTCATTTTCAAATTTATTGCATTTCGTGGCAAATAAGGACCCATTCAATCCATAAAAATAATAAATACAAATAAATCCTTGAGTTACAAGATTATTCTTTGAAAGAATCTTCGGAACCTTTCTCGTCCCATGTCCTTGAATCTTGTTTCCCAATTTGGAAACATTCCTAGGTGTCGATATACATTGCAAAAATTCCCACATTACATGTTTGATGTCGACATATTTGTTGCATCATTTGGTCATATATAAATAGACATAATATTCTAGATTCTTCCAAAGGTATAATATTATCTTTGCAAAGTTGTTGAAACAAAACAACTCAATTCAATTACAAGGTACATCTCATATATGAATTATTACTAGTTTTTGCCTAGATTCATATATCCTTCGGGCACACACTAACAATAAAACTAATAAGTCATCGTTGAAATCACATCACCTATGACAACTTAATCACTCTCAAAATTAACTACTATCGACGGATTCATAAAGTATTAGCTAATCTAAGATGAAGAAATTATGAAATGCAATATTTAAAACAAATTTTCGTTACATCCGAATCAAACTAAGGTTCCATTTAAGAGCAGAGAAGATATCTCTGCAGAAATTTAAAATCAGTGAACATGTAGTGTGTAATGCTTGAACAATTAATTCAATTCAACCAAATATGAAATAATATAATAGAATATAATATGTGATATTCAAATACAAAAATTTCAATTTAAGCATCATTTGAAGCTCAAAGAAGAATAGCATGCTACACCCTAAAATTGAGTAGACAGATGTACCTTGTTTTTGGTGTCTGCTCTTTCTTTTAGTTAGTAGAGTTGCTTTCGGTAGTAGAAATCGGAATCCTGGGGCATTTGAAAAGTAAATTACATTATACTACCTTCAATTGCTAACAAATTCATAAAACCATCTCACTGATCTCGTTTAATCCCAAATATACAAAAATTACAAATTAAAAATCATGATAAATTATAGTAAATTAAAAATTAAAGATGTTCAATAAACATGGTGGCAGTGAAGTGCTTAACGGACTTACCGGCGGTGGTACGGTGGTGGTGAAGCTATGGCCGGCTGATGATATTGGTGGTGAACCCTCTTCTCTTCTCCCCCTACTCCCTCGTCTCCCTCTGCGTTTCTCCCTCTTTTTTTTTCTTCTCGACTGATTCAATGAATGCACAGAATCGATTCAAAGTTAAAAGGATCGTGGCGCCATCAGTGACCGCATGTGGTTGATAATTTTTAATGATGTGGACATATCAGCGACTGCTTGCGGTCGCTGATATAGATTGGTCATCGCGCCAAAGTTTCGCACCAAATTTTGGGAGGGAAATTCTTCTCAGCGACCGGTCAGCGATTGCAGACGGTCGCTGATATAAACTAGCGACAAGAATCCTTAGCAGTCACAGATAGCGGTCGCTATTACTATTATCAGTGACCAGATAAGGCGGTTGCTGATATCATTGGTCACAGATGGCCCTTTTTCTTGTACTGAGAAATTAAACTTTGACTTATCGGTTGAAAATCCGTTGGGAGAAATCTTTGTTACATCCACTGCTTATAAGTCTTTTTTTAATTCAAATCGGCACCCTCACGTTACCTGTCGATCTTATCTCTTTGAAAATACTTGCATTTGATGTGATTTTAGGAATCGACTGGTTAACTACACATCATGCTAAAATTGATTGTTTTCGTAAGGTTGTTAGCCTTCATATTCCTAAGAAACTTATTATGCGAATTCAAGCAACCAAACCACTAAAGTCAATCACTGTCATATCAAGCCATAAGTAAAGAGCCCCGAGCCTTTATCTGGTGACTTCCAAGTCGTGGGATGCACCGAAGCCAGGCTTTCCGTAGGGGACGCCGTTAATAACGATGGAAAGTTGATAGGTATCAATTTATGGTGCTATCCAATTCTTGGATGAGAGTCACATTTTTGAATGATATTTTTATTGTTAATAAATTTCTTGACGTATTCCCTGAAGAACTTCCTAGCATACCCCTAGAGCTTGAAATCGAATTTTATATCGACCTTGAATCCAGTACAAAACCCTCAAATATTTCTTCACCCAACATGAACGTAACATGCGCCAAAGACTTTGGGTCGAGCTGTTGAGAGATTACGACCATACCATTCAATACCATTTTGGAAAAACGAACGTAGGGCTTACAAATGATGGAGATAGAGTTAAAGACTCTAGGGACCCACGTGATGATGTCAAATAAACGATTAGAATCGACTTTAATCGATAAATTTAAAGCTGCTTAAGCTACAGACCCAGGGCTGATGAATATGTAGAAAAAGGTGCAAGAAGTCATTATTCCAGAAGTAAGAGTCGATGAAGAGAGGAAATGATAACCCTCGATTTATTGGTCTATTTGAAATCCTTGATCGAGTAAGAACTGTGGCCTATAGACTCACTTTACCGCCAAGTATGTCTCGTGTTTATAACATTTTTCACATATCTATGTTGCGTAAATATGTGGAAGACCCGAAACACATTATTGATTTAGAAATGGATGAGATAGCAGAAGATTTAACGTATGAAGAGGTACTTGTTAAAATCTTGGATAAGAAGGAATATATTCTACGCTTAAAGGTTATACCTCAAGAGTTAGAATCTGAAATAAAAATAAGGTATCCTCATCTCTTCGGCATACCAGATACATACGTCAATTTCGAGGACAAAATTTCATAAGAAGGGGATGTTGTAAGACCCCAACTTTTATGAATAAAGATTTAATTTTCTCTAAATATTTTTTTGAATAATAAGGTGTGGATTTGTTATAATGTTATAGTTTTGGGTATTATTTATAAATTTTGCAAAGTAAGAAAGTTGTTATAAAATATTTATTTGGTCGGAGAATATTCTTTTTATCAGGGAATATTTGTACGACAACACAATCATTAGTGGATCCCGCTACGGGATTACTGTCGGAGTTAGAAAACGACTGAAATAACTTTTTATAAAAATAACGGCAAAAGTTTTACCGTTAACTGTTGAAATACCCGGTGATAAAAGTACAGTAATATGCGTGGTTGCATAGTAGCACACGGATATTGTACAGTATCTTTGATTATTGATGCTTACGTGAGAAGTCACTTAGTTTTACTCAATTAGTGCCATAGTAATTGCTGTATAATATCTCATATTATTGATTTAATTATTATCACAGTATCATCTGCACAATATTTTATATTATTAAATCAACAATTGAGACAACGCAGTTATTCATATTATTATTTGCATTATTGATGATGTCTAGAAAGTTCTATCGAGGAAAGGGGTTTGATTACCTAATTGTGCGCCAATAAGGAGAAGTCCTTATCGGAAAGCCCCCTCTTTCCTGGGAATGATTTAGTTGTTAATATTTTGAGTAATAATATTAATGATGAATAATTGTTGTTAAAAATGTGTTTTGTGAAGTCAAGTGAATTGAGATAAATAGAGGGGATTTTTATGAAGTATTTATTATAAATTTGGCTTATTATTTGGACCCCCACTTACCCATTTTTTCAAAATTATAGATAGAAAGTTATCTCAATTTTGTTATATGTATATATATATATATATATATATATATATATAAATAAGGTCACGAGGGGGGGGGGGACTTTGTCACGGGAGGGAACTTTGATTATTATATATATATATATATATTATAATAAGTTATGTTTTTTATGTAAAATAGAATATATTATATTTTATTGTTTGTATAGTACTGCATATTATTGCATAGTACTGAATAGTGCAACATAGTGCTGCATAGTAAAATCAAAATTTTTAGAAAATTTCGACGATGCGCCCCGGTGATTTTCTTCTTGTGCAGTTCGTGATTTTCTAATTTAAATAGTATCCTGCCATTCTCTTATAAATAGGATGCTCAGTTTAGAAATGAAAATCACACCAGAATCAGAAAATTCTTCTTCTATAATATTGAGCGTATTTCTTTAGAGTTTAATGAAGCTTTGAGTGTAAAAAATAGTGAAAGTTTTCTTCAAGAATATCTCCGCTATACCACTCAGAATTGTTCTCTTTTTAAGGTAAGGGGTATTATTTATTTTATATTCTCTTACGATATTATTTTTCGTATTCTTAAGGAATTTTATTTTCGTTCAATATTCTTAAGGACTATTATTTTCGTTCAATATTCGTAAGGAATATTATCTTCGTTCAATATTCGTAAGGAATATTATTTTCGTTCAACAGTCGTAAGAGATATTATTTTTGTTCAATATTCGTAAGAAATAATATTTTCTTCCATACTCTGTAGTATGTAAGTTATATTATTTCATTTCAGATTCAGAATTCTACACTCATTTTGTTAAGTATTTCTTCTATACTCCTTGATATTAGTAGAATATCCTTGAAATTTGTGCTTCATATAGTATCGTTTCACAAGAATATTTTTTTGAACATCCTTGTTAAATTTTAATCTTTTCATGCCGGAGTACTACTCATACATACGACACTATTCATACGTACGACATTATTCATACGTACGATACTATTTATACGTATGGTACTATTCACGAGGTACTATTCACTCAGGTACTATGCACCCGGGGTACTATTCATGATAAAAATTGATTTCTTTTCAGTCCAAATTATTTTTGATACAATATTATTCTTGAATTTTACTCCACAAAGTAGTTATCATGTTGACAATTTGGATATTCATGAACTCTGGATAAATTGAATTATAAATCTTTAAAATTTATCCTTTGCTTTCACTTAATTGAATTCTTATATCATTGTCATCATCCTCATATTTATATTGTGATAAAAGTCATCTTTGGCATGTAGTACATAGATAGATTATTGATTGGTATGATTATGACCAGGAATTATGTATCGGTAAAATCATAACTTGTAATGTTACAAATGATGTTGTAAAAGTTCTCATTGGCCCGTAGTGCATTGATGGACAATTGTTGGAATGATCATGACCATGGGTTCTCTTCGGCCAAGGGTGAAAAGATGAATTGTTGATTGGCATGATCATGACAACTGGTGATAATAACGAATATCCTTGGTCCGTAGTGTATGGATGATTCGTGGATGTGATAATAATGAATATCCTTGGCCCGTAGTACATGGATAATTTAGTGATGTGAATTATTTATTGTGCTGAGTCTCATCGATAAATTTGATGATAAACTTTTAAATTATAGAAGATAGCAGATATCATGCTCTACTTGACTCTTCTAATGAATTATTTGTTCCGCTGCAGTTAAACTTGTTGTCTATTGTATTCTATCAGTTTAATACTGTTGAAGGCTAACGATAATTTATTCTGAATTATCTTAGTCATAATATTCTTTACTGGGCTAGTTGAGCTCACCATTTGCTTTCATTATTCTCTTCAGGAAAAGAGAATATAGCTGAGACTAGTCGAGGAATGGAATGATGGTCCAAGATGGTGGCTATAGTAGTCCTCACTATTCTATAAAATAGTGTGATAATAATTGTAATGAGGACTCCATTTGAGTTTGGATATTATCTACGAGATAATATTCGTGTTAAAACTCTCATCTACGTTTTGTCGTATTGTATAAATGAAGTTTGTATTTAAGTTCTGTACTATGTATTTGGCAACTCAGAATGGGTGATGTATACCTACTTTGGGGGCATCAGATCGACAGTACTGTGGAATAACCAATTCTAAGGGATTCATACGCCGAAAACTATGATCCGGTGAAGATTTTAGTCGATTCTTATGGCCCTACTAATATTAACTGGGTTGAAAATGAGCCTTCTTCAAGCAGTGTTAAGAAAGTGCCAAATGATACAGCTGATGACTTTTACAAGTTGCTATCTGAATGTGGGGTCGCGTTGTATCCGGGAAATGATACGGACACCAAGCTTTCTGCAGTGACGAAGCTCTTACTTTTAAAGAATGAGCACAAATGTAGTAAGAGAGGTTTCAATGATTTGCTTGCTATAGTTGGACAGTTCTTACCCAAGGATCATACTCTTCCTGTGAATTATTACGAAGTGAAGAAGATGGTCAAGGGGTTAAGTATGGGGTATCAGAAAATTGATGCTTGTAAGTAGAATTGCATGTTATACTATGGGGAAGATAGAGATAAGGGATAGTGTGATATATGCAGCTTACCGCGCTACAAGGTGACAAAATGTGGGGGGAAGGAGAAACATGTTCCTAGGAAAATTTTATGGTACTTTCCACATGCGCTGAGACTTCAGCGGCTATTCATGTCATCTCATACGGCTCAACATATGAGTTGGCATTGAACAAGGGATGTCGTGCCTGGTCAGCTGACTCACCTAGCGGATGGAGATGAATGGAAGAGATTTGATGCAAATTATCCTGAGTTTGCGGAAGAAGTTAGGAATGTTAGGCTTGGCATGGCTGCTGATGGCTTTTGCCCTTTTAATAATTTTAGCCAGCCGTACTCAGTTTGTCCAGTCATTATGGTTGCTTATAATCTTCCACCGTCAATATGTATGAGGATCCGTATTTGTTCTTGAATTTACTCATTTCATGGGATAAAAGTCATACAAAAGACATTAACGTGTACCTTCGACCGTTAGTGGATAAACTAAAGATGTTGTGGGAGACAGGGGTCCAGACGTATGATAAATCGATATGCGAGAATTTTGTGATGAAGGTAACCTTGTTATGGACTATCACTGACTTTCCGGCTCTTGGGATGGTTAGTGGTTGGTCAACTCACGAGAAGCTGTCCTGTCCAGTGTGTATGGGGGATGTATAAGGCAATCAGTTGCAGCATGGGCAGAAATATAGTTTCTTTGGAACTGCTCGTAGATTCTTGCCTCTTGATCACAATTACAGAAAGATGTCTGTACAGTTCAACAAAAAGACAGAGAAGAAGGGGGTTGTTGGTCGACTGTAGGGCAGTGAGGTCTTGGGCTGGTTGAACCAGCTTGATTTTCCTTTGTCAGGGAAGGAGCAAAGTAAATTGAGAGAAGCCGGGTACGTGAAGACTTATAATTGGACACACTCGCCCATATAGTTTGAGTTGCTGTATTGGGGCACACTTTCAGTTTGTCATTATATAGATGTCATGCATACCGAAAAGAATGTTTTTGAGAACTTGTTTTACACTGTGTTAGATGCGAGTGGTAAAACCAAAGACAATGACAACGCTCAAAAAGATTTGGAGGCATTGAACATTCGGCCATAATTGTGGCTTCGCACTAACAATATAGAACCTAAAGCTCCATTTTGTCTTACTAAGCAATAAGTTGAAGACGTGTGTAAGTGGGTTAGTGGGTTGAAGCTCCCAGATGGATATGCGTCGAACATAACACGTTGTTGTAAGGTGGAGTAATTGAATTTTTTTGGATTCAAGAGTCACAATTATCATGTATTCATGCAGAAGTTGATCCCAATTGCATTTCGTGATATGTTACCCATAAAAGTTGTGGATGCATTGACCGAACTTTTAAATTTCTTTCGAGATATTTGCTCAACTGTAATTAAGTACAGTGATGTGGAGTAGATGGAGAATAATATTGTGATTACCATTTGCAAGCTCGAAATGATCTTCACTCCAGGATTCTTTGACTCAATGGAACATCCGCCTATTCATCTACCTTATGAACTCAAACTTGGAGGACCGGTGCAATATCGGTGGATGTATCCTTTTGAGAGGTAATATAAACTACTAATTTCTTTATGTTTCTTATATTAATAATAATTATATATATTTGTCAAAAAAATTATCTTAGGTATATGCGTTGATTAAAACAAAAGGTGAAGAACAAAGCTCGTGTAGAGGGTTCTATTGCTGAATGCTATAAGGATGAAGAGCTTGTCAACTTTTGGTCATTGTATTTTGACAATGTTATCTCAACGAAGCACAACCTTTTAGGAAGGATTGAGGTCGTTGGTCCAATGTCTCACGCAGATGATGAGTTAGCTGTTTTCACATATCCAGCTAAGCCATTTGGCGATGAGACGCTGACCTACTTAAGCGACGAAGAGTTGAAGATTGTATCTACATATGTGCCCCAAAGTATCATCATACATCAGGTATGAATAATTATTTGCAATTTTTAAGTGTAGTCATCTATATATGTTAAAGACATTCACTATTTTCGCAGTTCATTCGAAGAGGAAGCGTATGCTTCTAACCCAGCTTTTACTGCATCAGAGTTGGAAACATTCACTAATGCTAATTTCCAACAGTGATTTAAGAAAAGGGTTGAAGAAGAGAATAGTTCAGAGCGTTTTATAGATGTCATCTGAGGACCTTACAAAGTTGTTAGTTCTTTTCCCGGCTGCATCGTGAATGGTTACAGATTTGGGTTGATGACTTGAATAAACTCACATCAGTTAATTCTGCGATTGTGGTGTTGGGTAGCTGCTACCAAGATTCTGAGTCCAATTACTATGGCTGTTTACAGGATTTGGTTGTGCTGAATTATCATGGGGGTAAAAAGGTAGTTACATTTAAGTATAGCTGGTTTGATACCGAAAAGGGGGTTAAAGTTGATCATAATAGAATCACAACCGTAGATATCAAGTCGGTATTAAAATCTGATGACGTGTTCGTGTTAGCAAGTCAAGCGACTCAAGTGTATTATGCTTCTAATGTCATAAATACTAGAAGCCCCTGGTACACATTTGTCAACACTAAAACACGTGCATTTGATGATGCAAACATGTTTGGTAGGGATGAGGCGTTGCAAGAAGATGTTAGCAACCCTTTGGCCGTAGTTTTAAATGCTGAAGATGTGATGAGTAATGATGTCATTGACGTACTTGACGATGAAGATGTCGAGGAAATCTTCATCATGAATGATTATGTAGTCGTTGAGTATGATAACGATGACAAAACTGATCTTGAAACTGAGGATGCAGAAGATACCGAATCCAAGAATGAGCTACATGTTGAATATGATGGGTTTAATGACGTACGTAATTGGAAATGAGCATTCATATTAGTAAATACCACATTGTTAAACCTTACATATTCATAATCTATGATCAATTTGGTTATTGCAGTAACATATCCATGCCTAGATATAGCGGTGGAGGTCGCCGAGGTGGTGGGCGATCCAGTTCGGGAGACGCTAGCCAGGATGGAGGCTTGTCTTCAAGAGCTAGTAAGTTGTCTGAACTAGGATTTAAATATATCTCAAGCTGCGATAGTTTATGTTTATTGACTAAGTTCTTTTAATTATTACAAATAAAATAAAATAAAATGATATAATTAACTCACATGTGACGCCCCCAAAATTAGGTATACGTCACCCATCTTGGGTCGCCACTTACATGGTACATAATTCAAATACAAACTTAATTATACATCTGTCGTGTAACATACGACAATACATAAACTGAGAGTTCTAATAGGAATATTATCATTTAGACAATATCCATACTCAAGGAGTCCTCATTACATTTATTGTCACACTATTTAATGTAATAGTGAGGACTACTAATGCTATCCTCTCGGACCATTACTCCGCTCCCCGACTCATCCCAAATATGTTCTCATTTCCTTAGAAGAACTAAATATTGGCAAAGTGAAGTAGCGAGAATACTTTTCTTCTTTCTCTATAGTTTCTCTCTAGAGTTTCAAAGAATTCGTAAAGAAAATAATGAAGGAATGAGCTTCTATTTATAGGAAAATAGAATGCATAGTAATTAATCCATGAACGGTCCCGATTGATTTACTTTTAATCGACGGTCCATATTTAAAGCAAAATCTTTTAAATAAAATATAATAAATTCTATTTATATAAAACATTTTACTATGCAAACACTATGCAAACACTATGCAACACTATGCAAAACACTATGCAACACTACGCATAATAAAATATAATATATTCTATTTATATAATAACTTTAATAAAGTATTACATTTTATATAAAAGATGTTTCGCTTTTATTACGTTAATAATTTGAATAAAACAAAACGTCATTATCGCTATAATAATTCATATTATTAATCGACAATAATGGAATCAAACCGAGTGACTTTCACATAAGCATCAATAATCAATACCGCGTGTCTACTTATGCAACCACACGTACATCGTACTTTTACTACCGAGTAGTTCAACAAAGATCAACCAGAAAACTTCCGCAGATTATTTCAATAAAATATTTTTGTCGCTTTCTCAATCCGACAATAATTACATTAGGGGTCCACCAATGATTGAGCTGTTGTACGAATATTCCTCGCTAAACCGAATATTCCCCACCAATCGAATATAATATAACCACTTGCATACTTTGCAAAATTTATAAATACTACCCACAACTATAATATTTATCTCAAATTCACACCATAATATTAAAAAATTATTTCGACAAAATTTAAATCTTTATTGATAAAATCTGGGGTCTCACATCACATATATAATATAAATTACAAGACCGATTTTGAAGCTTGGGACCAAAGATATAGCCGAGTTGGAGGTCATTGGGGGGGTTCTGAGCCATTAGATTCCACGATATTATGCATGTTATGTTATTTTTATTCTTCTTCATATTTATGTTATTTTAATTTAACAATAATATCTTTTTATTTCTCACATAAATACAGACTAATGCTTTTTATTTTTAATTTTATGAACAGGGTGGCGATGGCGAGGGGATTGGGACTGGGAGTGAGACCGGCGATGTCGATGGCGATGGAGATGACCATAACGAGGGTGATGGCGATGATCATTCTAGTTTATGTACTCATTTTTCATTCATTCATTTGTACTTATTAGTGTAGTCTCTAAAAGTGTTGTAAATTGTATATACATTTTGGAACATTTGTTAATAGTTGAAATTGTTGAAGGGTTAGTAGATTATTGTAATTATTGATGAGTTAGTAAATTATTTGTAATTGTTATTTTAGTTTATATATTTGGCGAATATATATGTTGAATGACAGGAAATAGTACTGTTATTGGGTTGAAACAGGTTGCAGGTACAAAAATATTGGGTTTAAACACCTGGACCCTGAAATTTTTTAAAAATCATTTCTTAAAAAAAACCTTATTTTCGACGGAATAAGGTAATTTCGACGAATATTCAGTCAAAAATAAGGTTTTTGGATTTAATTGATAAATAAAACTTCCGTCGATAATAGCTTATGTACGATGGAATTCCGTCGTATTTATCACTCATTATGTACGACTGAAATAGGTCATCATAAATATTCCCTCGAACATATTTGGAATTATCCCCGATGAAATTATTCCCTCGGAGATATTCCCTCGAACTTAGGTTATGTACGACGAAATTACGTCGTGCTTAATTCCGTCAAAGTTAGCTAATTACGACAGATAATTCGATGGACTTATTTTCGACGCGTGTAATTATGACGGAATATACGACCAAAAGTTCCCTCGTAAATAACATAATTTCAACGGAATAAGACTAATACTGACGGAAATGTCCGTCAAAATTAGCCTATTTTCTTGTAGTGATAGACGCATCAGAATTAAATCTGTCGAGCTTTTGGTTGGAATTAAATAACGTCGACGAAACCATTTTTCGACAGAATATTCGGTCAGAATTACCATATTATCGACAAAATCCAATCGATCAAAGATAATCAGTTGAGGATAAGCTGCCATGTGGCATCACCCCCCCCCCATCTGATAGAAAACATATTATGTCGAAGACGAAGTCTATTTTTTAAAAAATATTTTTCCTGTTTTAGCAATATTCAGGGTTTTAACCCACATTTTTTGTTCTCGCATTTTATTTTATTTTATTTTATTTTGTAGTGTGTTATATTAAATAACTTTGTAATTTTATTTTATTTTATTAAAGTAATTTAAATGCAATAAAATAAAATAAATTTATGTTATTTTATTTAGTATTATATTATATTATATAATTTTTAAAAATTATTTTATTTATTAAATTAAAGAAAATTTACTAAATAAAATTAAATTCAGAAATCTCCACCAAAAATATTTTAAATCATTTATAGATTCAGAAACTTCAATAATTCATAATAAATAGCTCCTTTATCAGAAAAATACGAATTTTATGTCCATTCTATAGGAAATTTAATTCTCTACAACTTTGTAGAAGAAATTTTTTCCAAATTCTAAACGAAAAATGACCGAAATCCACATACAGATGATCTTGCAGGCTATAATCAAATTTCAGTCAAAAATGGGGCCCACCAACATATTTAACATGTTTTTTGTAACAAAAATACTCCTGACCCAATTTACTCTTTTCCTTCTCATTTATTTATATATCGTGCATCCATTGTAAATATATCACTATTATTATATTATTATATTATTACAGCATACACTTATAATGTAATATTACAATAATATATTTGAATGAATTATTTTATCGAAGAAGATAAAATATCAACTCTTAATAATTGTCTCTTTAAAAAAATTTCTCTATTAAATAAATATTTTCATATCATTTTTTATAAATAATTATTTATTCAAAAATAATATTACAGAACTACAATATTAACAACCAGATCATTCTCAAGAAAGAGGGGGCTTTTCGATAAATATTTTTCCTTACTGGTGCACAATTAAATAACTTAACCACTTTCCTCGACAAATTTTTTTAGATATTGTCAATAATGTTATCTAAAAATATTATTCAAATAATATGAATTATTTGTTTGATAATGTAAAATACTTTGCAGTGACAATTATTGAAACAATAATAATATAAAATAATGTGCAATACCGTGTTCTACTTTGCAACAACGCGTATTACTTTACTTTAACCACCGGGTATTTCAATAGTGTTAATGGTAACAACTACGCCGTTATTTTTGGAAAATTCATTCTTGTCATTTTCTTCATCCGATAATTTTTCGTTACTGGGGCCCTGAAATGGTTCTTGTGAGTAAATTTAATATTACCCGACAACAAGAATATTCCACGACCAAACGAATATTCCCCGACAAAAATAATATTTTATAACCACTAGCTTATTTTGTAAACTTTACATATATCACCCTTAACTTTAACTTTTTATCAATTTAACCATTTACTAAATAATAATTATAAGAAAAATTAAATACTTTTATTTCATAAAATTTGGGGTCTTACAATCTTCCCCTCTTTATGAAATTTCGTCCCCAAAATTTACTTACATGGTATTTCAAAGAGTTGAGAATATCTTGTTTTCATTTCAGATTCTATCTCCCCGGTCATCTCTTCTGTATCATGATTTCTCCATTGTTTTCAGATATCATTCTATAATACAACTTCAAAACAAAGGTTAATTGACATATCACGTATTAACTCTATGCTCCGACCGACTAATTAATTACAAAATAAGTTTAGGTAGGACACACTAGTGAATGATTTACTCGTCTCTCCCTTCCTAGTTCTATTCCCTAATCTCCGCCAGAGATCATATCCCTAAGCTCTGATACCAACTGTGACGCCCCCAAAATAGGTCCACACTGTAAGACCCCGAATTTTATGAAATAAAAGTATTCAATTTTTCTTATAATTACTATTCAGTAAATGGTTAAATTGATAAAAATTAAGTTATGGGTGATATATAAAATTTCTTCAAAATAAGCAAGTGGCTATAAAATACTTATTGTTGTCGGGAAATATTCGTTTGGTCGTGGAATATTCTTGTTGTCGGGGAATATTCGTACGACGGTGCAGCGATTTGTGGGCCCCATAACAGAATAACTGTCGGATGAAGAAAACGACAAGTTTGAGTTTTATAAATAACGGTGTAAATATTACACAATTAACTATCATTGGAATAACCGGTGGTTAAAATACAACGATACTGGCGTGGTTGCGATGGCTTACGACGATATATTGCATCTTTCGTTGAATTATTGATTCTTACGTAAGAAGGCACTACTCAATAATTATTACAGTAATTACTGTTCAATACTTTATTTTATTGATTCAATAATTGCTGCGTTTATATTTTATATTATTGTTATTTCAATAATTGTCATGGCACAGTATTTCCCATTATCGGATCAATAATTCATATTATTTGGATAATATTATTAGATAACATTATTGGCAATGTCTAAAAAGTTCTATCAAGAAGAGGTTTAGTCACCTAATTGCGCGCCAGTAAGGAGAAATCCTTATCGGAAAACCCCCTCTTTCTTGGGAACGGCCTGGTTGTCATTATTGTGATTCTGTAATATTATTTGTGAATAATTAATTATTGATTTATATGATAAGGAAATATATATTTTTATATAGATATAAATAAAGGAATTAATGCTGAGGTGTTTTATTAGTATTTTATCGAATTGAAGAACGAAATTTGGAAATTTTCAGAAAATTATTTTATTACTTGCTTTTGTAAAATCTATAACTCTTTGTGTATAATGAGTTAGGAGATGAACCATATATCAAAAGAAAGCCCTGGAAGTAAGATAACCGTAGAAATTGGAATCACCCAAAAATTCATGGTAGATTTTTCGTGGTGACTGTTTGAATGAAACTGGTCAGTAGGACTCATAATTCGAAAAATCAGTGTTCTGGAGATATATTACGTGATTTATAATTTTTAATCCGACCGTTGGATCGTTGTTATTTTTGGATATGTTATACATATGTAAGTTGAGTACATGTCCACAAATTTTGAACCGTTAAAAATTAACGTATGATTTTTTATGAATTTTAAGAGATGACTGATTCGGAAATTATGTTTATAAATGATTTTTGGTGGAAAATTGTAGAATGAGTGGGCCCCACCTTTGGTTGGTGAAAAATGTGCTAAAAGTTTATTTCAAATGTGGTGGGTGGGAATAGTAGCAGGTAAAGTCATCAGGTTGCAGGTCAAGTCAGCTTTGGCGTTCTAACATTTTTCTATAAATAGAGTGTTGAGTTAGAATTGAAAATTACACCAGAAACATAAGTTTTCTCTCCCTATATTATCGAGCGTATTTTGTGAGTATTTTATACTTTGAGAGTTGCTAATCAGTGCAAGTTTCCTTCGGCTTTACATTCGATATTCTAGTCAGAAATACTGCTCTTTTTGAGGTAGGGGATTGTAAGGGATTTTAAGGGTTATTATATTTTTCAGTTTCGTAGTTTTTCTTACCTTCAAAAATTCTGAAAAAATTTGAAATGATATTTTGATGAGTTTTCTAGATTGTGTCCAAAAATGGTGATTTTTGGATGTATAGATTAGGAGTTACGAATATTATGGGAAAAGACTATTTTAAAAGTAAACCCTTATAACTCGTTGTGGTTAACTCCAAAATTGGTAAAATTTTTATTAGGAGTACATGTATATAACAGAAATATACTCTGTAAATTTCGGAATTTTTGGATAAAAGTACAGTTTATGATAAATGTCTAAATATTCAGTTGTTTTGGCCATATGAAAAATAGTGAATGAATTTTAAAAAATTCTGAGAAAAATATATGTTCAATATGGGACTATGTTCTACTAAATCTCAGAAAAAAAAATTTGTTTGTACTGATTTGATATTTTTCATGAAAATGGACTAGTTATGAGTAAATGAATTAAATATGTTATGTGAAGTAACAAAATTAGAAAATAGGATTTTATGGCTTGGGAATCATATATAAGGTATATGCAGATTTTTGATAAAGGTTTTGGTTATTGGTGATGAAATTTTATGAGTTTGATATTTTAGGATGATTAAATGCATTAATTAGTAAAGTGTAAATAATTAAAATAAATTGTTTATATTTTAAGAAATGATTAAAATATTGTGGTAGTATTAATAATATCGATTATGAGATTATTAAGTGATTTATAACATTTAGATTAAGGTGTTATGAAATCATTAATTTATGAATCTTACTCTTGAGATTAAATCTATATGTTGATTATATTATTTTTATTATCATATATAACATTCTTATAACCCTAAAGATGATATTTCTCTTTGACTTGAGTATAAAGATGGGTAGATTATTGGTATGATCGTGACTATGGTTTCTCTTTTGCCAGTAGTGAAAAGATGAATTGTTGACTGGTATGTTCATGACCATTGAATTTATAATTGAATATCATTAGCTTAAGTGCAAAGGTGAATTGATCAACATGGTTATAATTATTATTTTATATAAATTCTAAAATGATTATATATTTCTTTGAGATATTAATATCTTTGGCCCGTAGTGCAAAGATGACATGTTGTTGAATATCTTTGGCTTGTAGTGCGAAGATGAATTGTTGATGAATATCTTTGGCCCGTAGTGAAAAGATGACCTATTGTTGAATATCTTTGGCCCGTAGTGCAAAGATGACCTGTTGCTGAATATCTTTTACATGTAGTGCAAAGATGAACTGTTGATGAATATCTTTGGCCCGTAGTGAAAAGATGAATTTATTAGTATGATTATGAGCGAACTGTGATTTGGTATAACCATGATCTTTGATGTTTCAGGTAAAGACAGGTGATGTAAATTATCTTCGTCCTGGATGAGAAGAGGAATTTAGAACCACAATTATGGTTATGAGTTATTCACATGATTGTGGACAGGAACTGTTGTTTGATGTTATAGGAATAAACATTGTTGGTGGAATTTTAACATGGAGAAGATAATAGACTTTATGGTCTATTTGACTCTTCTAATGGATTGCTCGTTCCGCTGCAACTATGGTTGAAAAGTTTTATCATCTACCATATGTTCTGATTTATTACTGATGAAGGCTATTAATAATTTAATTATCTTTAGTCATGATATTCTTTACTGGGATAGTTGTGCTTACCCTTTTGCTTCACAATTCCTTTCAGGTAATAAGAGTGTTCAGGGTTGAAATTTGGGATAACAAGGGAATAAGCGGTGGTCTATAAATTTGTGAGGGTGAGGCGAACCCAACTTTAGAAAGGTGTTTTGTCATTATCATACAAGATGTCTAATGACATATAACCTCGTGTTATCATAAGACGTGGTTTTATACATCCATTTCTTTGAAGTATATCTACGAAAGCGATTACTTATATGATCTCGGAGTTTGGTTAAAACATAACGCCTAATTGCGAGACGGTGGAGATAGTTATACGTCAAGAGAAGACTCACCATTGGAAGGAACATGATAGTAATCTTCTCATTTTTCTTTGGGGTCTATTGGATCAACCAAGGATAATTCTCTGTGAAAGTAGTATGCACACAAGCCAATCATGTTTAATGATAAAGCATATACTTTGTAACAATCTTATTCATTTATTAATAAAAAGTATTAATTTATTAAAGACTTTTAATTATCTACATGATGCTGTTTTATAATATGTGATAAACCCATAGTTTTAAGCAATGCTTTTAGAATAATGATGATGATCATTCTAATGAGATCTAAATTCTTAGAAAGCTTAAAACTAAAATAGTTCCCAATCGTTGGATTACTAAATTGGGGATTAGTGAATCCGGATAGATTGGTACATACGTTGCTTGCTTTCGTTGGATGAGGATGATTGATCTCATGATCATTTGTGTGAGACACTAAAGCAAGTATGTAGGTGCTTATTAGAGAATAAGTTCAACTGAACGTGGCTCGCTAAGGAATACCTAATGGAGTTTTATTTGCTTCGTCAATAGGAATTCTCGTGAGTGATAGTAGTGATAAGTAATCCTTGGACTTGAGATCATCATAGTATCTTGTGTATGATGAGTTATACTTTGACTTATTCCTTAAGACCCTTAGGGTATATCAAAGGGTATGCTTGGGTATAATAAGTTGTACATGGAGATAATGTATGATCAATAAAGAATCTACCACTTCTAATAAAAGAAGAGAAATGTCCTATGTGATTCGATAAATGACAACCCAAAAGAGTCCTTGGCCAAGGCGAATGAAATTAGAAAGGAGTTTCTAATTTGCATTATTTGAGTTGTGCATTTAAGAGTCGAAATACATATAATTAAATAAAATAAGACTTGACAGTAATTCCATGTCTTATATTTAATTGGGACATTGTATGGTGGAAGGATTGATCAGATGCGGTAACTATTTACTCAAAGGTTCTTTAATGATTAATGTTGAAATCTATATTATCCGGAAAGTCGTTGATCATCGCTAGGGAGGCTTATCCTATTGTAGAATAAATATTATTTAAATAAATTAATTGTTTAATTTATTTATTTAAATAAGATTAGAATTATTCTAATTGATTTATTCACAATGGGTTTAATATGGAGAATCTAAAGGGTCACACCATAAAAGGAAGAATAATTATTTAAGCTAGATATCGGCTTTCGATTTGCTAACATGTTGAAATAAGCTAGATATCGACTTTGTCTTTAATATGTTGAAAAATGTTGAAGTCACTTTCCAACGAAGAAAGACCATGTCTTCTTGGTAGGGCCAAAGGATCTTCCGGACTAACGAAAGAAGAACAATTCAAAGAAGGTATATAGAAAGGCAAAACAAAGGATAATAAGAACAAAACCGATATGGATAGCAAGGTTTGCTTCCACCTGCAATAAGCCCGGACAATCGGAAAGAAATCTGCGAGAAGTATCTTGCAGAGGCTAACCAAAGAAGCTTAGTGAAGTTTAGGTTATAAATACAATTTTGTTCATAATTTAAAATAAATTTTTCTTTAAGTCGAGGTTCTACTTGGGTATTGGATACTCGAGCTTTGGTTATCATAAATATAGATTTATAAAGGGACCAAATAGAGTAGAAAGCTAAACAAATATAAGTAATCCTATGTGTGGGAAATGAAGCAAAGGTTGCTACATTAGCCATAGAAACTTATAGTTTAGCAATGCTTTACTGAGCAAATCTATTAAGTCAATAAGTTGTTATTGTATTCCAGTTCTTGTTAGAAACATTATTTCTATTTTATTGTTAGAAAATAAAATTTTTGGTATTATAATTAAGAACAATTGTTGTTCTATTTATAATAATAATGTTTTGTATAGAACTGGAATATTACTTAATAAATTTTGTATACTTGACTTACACATGAAAATAATTTTGCATATTGAACAAATTAGTATAAGAAAAGGAGATGATCATTCAAAGAGTTGAATGTGTGTATTTCTTTGAAATACAAGTGTGAATTATTTGAAAGGTTCAAAGAATTGAAATGAAATAAATTGGCAAAGTATTAAGATTCTTTGATTAGATCGAGGAATAAATACTTGTGCAATAAGTTTTAGATCATCTCAAATGGTTTTCTCATAATGGACACATCCCGATACGTGATAATTGATTGATGTATTTGAATGAAAAATCATACCTTGTTGGACATGGTACGGTCCATAATGATTTTACCGACATTCCAATATCCTTCAGGATAATGTCCTAGAAATGGTTTGCGTATCTACGAAAAGGTAACCTCAAAATCCATTTCGAAGACTCCATAAAAAGTTATGGACGGGGAGGATTCTAATCTTAAGTATGTTAAGATAAGGGTTGTCCAACTTATGTGAAATGGTTTCAAAGGATAAGCTTGGGACAAGATTTGACAAATCTGATTTGTGGGACATCCTAAAGTAAGTTTAAGGTAAATGTTCTATAATCCTACTTAGCAAAAGGTGTTTGTTACGAAACAAAACGCTTTCTAAGATAAAGGTGTTTATCATTGAAGGGGCTAGTGAGAGGATAATAGATCTTGAAGAGTTCAAGAACCACAAAATCTATAAGTCGAAATAAGAGGAACTCGTAGATGACTATTGTACCACAATTTAGATCGTAAATCTGGAATAATCTTAGAAGATACCTAGGAGGTATGAATTCATCATAGATGATGATGATGAGGTACGCATCATAGAAGATGATGATCCAGAGTTACATACGATGAGGTAAGAGTTCTAGTGTGTACAAAAGGGTCAGTGGGAGCATCGTGACATTCCTAGTATTATATGTTGATATACTACGGATAAGGAATGACATACCAATGCTACAATCAGTAAAGATAAAGTTGTCTAAACATTCCTCCACGAATGATTTGGGAAGAGTATCTTAATTGGGGATAAAATCTATATAGATAGATTCAACGGGATGCTCGACTTAACCCGAGGAACGATATTCATTTGATCTTAAAGTCGTTTAGCATGGCAAACTCCAAGAGATGTCTCATGTCGATGAGCTAATGGAGTGTATCTCTCTAATAGTCCCCACAGACTCTCACGAAAAGAGAGGTCGCATGAGTGACAATCATGTATGCAATGAAATGTACGAGACACGATGTTGATCGGTCATATTATGGAGAAGTTCACTATGAGTCGTTGAAAAAACATCTTTAAGTGCTTAAACGGCACTAAGGATGTGATCATATTCATGGTGGGTGCGAATTAAAACTAGAGGGCTTAACAGACTCAAGTTTTTCGAGGCGGACAAGACGACGAAAATCCACTTTAAGGTAAAAGTGTTACCATGAGCGAGTGGTGCGAGTTGAATCGGAAAGGTTTCAAACAAAGAAAAGAGTTCTTTGGTTTAGTGATAAAGACAAAGTATATAGCTATAAATGAAGTCTGCAAGTTGATTGTTTGGATTAAAAGTTCATTCTGAACTAGGAATAGTTCTAAGTCTCATCTTGGATCTAAACATGTGTTGTGGCACTTTCATTTGATTATTAGAATCATTGAAAGATGGGAAATCACTATAGAGATAGTGGACTCTCATGAACAACATTACATATCCATTAACTAAAGCTTATCCAATGTTAGATGGGATAATCGTCACTTAGAAGAAGAGTATGAGATACCATGGCGATTGGCTTTAGTGCAAGTGGGAGATTGAAAGTAGTATGCACACAAGCCAATCATGTTTAATGATAAAGCATATACTTTGTAACAATCTTATTCATTTATTAATAAAAAGTATTAATTTATTAAAGACTTTTAATTATCTACATGATCTTTGTTTTATAATATGTGATAAACCCATAGTTTTAAGCAATGCTTTTAGAATAATGATGATGATCATTCTAATGAGATCTAAATTCTTAGAAAGCTTAAAACTAAAATAGTTCCCAATCGTTGGATTACTAAATTGGGGATTAGTGAATCCGGATAGATTGGTACATACGTTGCTTCTTCATTGGATGAGGATGATTGATCTCATGATCATTTGTGTGGAGAACACTAAAAGCAAGTATGTAGGTGCTTATTAGAGAATAAGTTCATTTGAGCGTGGCTTTCATTAAGGAATACCTAATGGAGTTTTATTTGCTGTCGATAGAATTCTCAGTAGTGATAGTAGTACTGAGTAATCCTTGGACTTGAGATCATCATAGTATCTTGTGTATGATGAGTTATACTTTGACTTATTCCTTAAGACCCTTAGGGTATATCAAAGGGTTTGCTTGGGTATAATAAGTTGTACGTGGAGATAATGTATGATCAATAAAGAATCTACCACTTCTAATAAAGAAGAGAAATGTCCTATGTGATTCGATAAATGACAACCCAGAGAGTCCTTGGCAGCGAGAATGAAATTAGAAAGGAGTTTCTAATTTGCATTATTTGAGTTGTCATTTAAGAGTCGAAATACATATAATTAAATAAAATAAGACTTGACCGGTAATTCCATGTCTTATATTTAATTGGGACATTGTATGGTGGAAGGATTGAATTATGCGGTAACTATTTACTCAAAAGGTTCTTTAATGATTAATGTTGAAATCTATATTATCCGGAAAAGTCGTTGATCATTAGGGAGGCTTATCCTATTGTAGAATAAATATTATTTAAATAAATTAATTGTTTAATTTATTTATTTAAATAAGATTAGAATTATTCTAATTGATTTATTCACAACCTAGGTTTAATATGGAGAATCTAAAGGGTCACACCATAAAAGGAAGAATAATTATTTAAGAAGTTAATGACATAATCGTAATAATATGTTAAGTATATTTAATTTAATCTATGGTGATAGAATAAATTAAATAGCTTAATATTATTATTTAATATTTTAGAAATATTAAATATAAATTAATAAGAGGAGTCTTATTAATATTATTACAATTATTATTATTTTAATTTCTAAAAGAGTTTAGGAATTAATTTAATATAAAGTACTCTCATTTATTCCTAATTGGATTAGGAAGGAAAATTAGTTAAAGGAGTTTAATTAATTATCCCTAATAAGATTAGGGAGCTTAATTAATTAAAAGAATTAATTAATTAAAACCCAATTCCTTAATTGTTAAGGTGGGTTGCCCACATCTATAAATAAGAGGAGTCTTATTATGGGTGGTATGGGTTGTTGACTTTTACAACGTAATAATTCGAATTGTTGGGAGAAGACACCTTTCTATATAGTGATAGAAAAACTAGGGTTTAGCCAACCACCCTTCTTCTTGAATTTTCTTCTTCCTTGGTGGATCACCTCTAGAGGCCAAACATTTGGGTGGCTAACGTTGATCGAAGGAAGGAACCAAACCCGTGGATTCAAGATTGAGCGAAAGGATTTGGAGGTGAACTTGTACTGAGGAAGCTCGATCTTCAGGGTATGATTTATTCTTTATCTTTTCGTTTAATTAATAATTATGCATAAAGGGTGATCCGGGTATATGGTTTGTAAATTTTTAAACTCTGATTTTTCCACGCTTACGCACTTTTATGCAATATGATTGCGTTATGAATATTACAAACCTAATAAATTGGCATCGAGCCAAACCTTTATGCAAATTATTAATTGTTTAGATTTGATATGTATATTGATATGTGTTTAGAACAATTTAATTGGGCATAATTTTATTGTATAAAATTTAATAAAAAAAAAAAAAAAAAAAATCTCGCTGGCCGTGTTATTAAAAGTCAACTTGTTTATATAGTATTTTTCATTGGCCATGTTATATATACGGTTAATAAAAAAAAAACGTGGCCCATGCTTACAAAAATACAAGGAATTTTATTCAAGGGCCGTATGAATCAAGGTTAGCGAGTCGTGCGAAACAACAAAAAAGAACAGACGAGGATTGACCAGATTTTTAATATATATTGTTAATATTACATTCTTAATATATATATATATATATATATATATTCGGATATATATATATATATATTATTATATTCTTAATAATTTTAATTTTAAAATAAAAGTTTATTTTAATCTTAAAATAAAAGGTTTATTTTAATATTAAAATAAAGGTTTATTTTAATATTAAAATAAAAGATTTATTTTAATTTTAAAATTAGAATTTCATGCTAACTAATTAGAGTTGGAATTGGATTCCATAATAACTAATTGGAGTTGAAATTGGATTTTATCTTTCCTTAAATAAAGGAGTTTGTTTAGATATGAAATAGGATTTCATAGTATTCAAAATAAAAGAGTTTATTTGTGAATAGGAAAGAAAATCAAGTGTTTCCTTAAATAAAGAAGTTTATTTAAATATGAAATAAGATTTCATATTATTCAAAATAAAGGAGTTTATTTGTGAATAGGAAAAGAATTATGTTTCCTTTAAAAGATTTTTTTTTTACATGGAATTGATTCCATAATTAATTAAAATAAAAGAGTTTATTTTAATTAAAGATTTTTTATTACATGGAATTGATTCCATAATTAATTAAAATAAAGGAGTTTATTTTGATTAAAGATTTTGATTAAAATAAAATAGTTTATTTTATTCAAAATAGGATAAATTCAAATAAAATAGTTTTATTTTGATTTAAATTTGGATTAAAATAAAGGAGTTTATTTTGATTCAAAAATAGATTTTATACTAACTAAATTTGCCCATTAAATGATATCAATATATATATTAAATGTTTATTATTCATGAGATGAATGTTATTTATTGATGCATATGGTGATGTGTATGATAATAAATGGGATTGATTATGAACTATTGACCAATATGATTGGATTTTATTTTAGTTGGATGCATGAATGTATGGGTTTTATTAAATGGGGTCTGCACAAGAGCCTCGTCTTCTCTAATTTTTCTTAATGTAAATTCTATCTCTCTCTATATACTTCCCTTATTATTTAGCGATCGAGGTTTATTTATTTTAAATAGTTTTGTAATAGGAATAGTTAGAATTAATTTTGAAGAATTAGAGATCAAGGACAAGCGAAAAAGGAGCAGCGGGCGTGAAGACCCGGGTTTGTTATGGAGCCCGGTTTAAATGTAATTGTTATATTTAAATATTATTTCTTGCACCCAGATTTGACCTTTTGGTTCACTTGGTGGCTCTAGTGAACCAAACTAGAATAAAAGTCCAATCAATCAATCCTAGAATATAGTATTCTATATGTGCATGCTTATACTATATATTATATATTATCTGAACATGCTTCGCATGTTCATTAATATGACTTCGTATTTTATATATATATATGTGCATGCGCAAAAACAAGATGAGACAAATTAATAACAAAACCCTCAATTTTTATATTAAGTCCTAAGCGTTCAAAGATATTTGGAATATCGAGCGTCGCCTTTCTAGCATGATAAAATTAATAGAGTATTAAATATTTAATATGAGTTTGTTGTGTCACCACAAGGCAAGTATTAAGTATTTAAGATGTTAATTATCACATTTGATGCTTATAAAGAAAATTGAACAATATTGTTTTGTTGTGTCACCACAAGGATGATATTTTCTTTTTGAATATATGGAGTGCTAGGAATTGGGACTTAACTTGGATAATTTTGATTCGGATGTGCCACCACTTGATCAAAATAATCTAAGAGGCAAAAATCTGAGGAGTTGCATAGTTGATGTAATTGACAAAAAGTTGTCTACCTATTTATTTATATATAGTTTGTTGTGTCACCACAAGGCTATATACATTTGAAATGGGATCCTTATTCTCACTAGTAGATCTTTAATTAGATTTTGCTTAATATATATATTGAGGGTAATATAGTTTGAAGAAAATAGTGGGAGATACCAATTTAAAATAAGACCTAATTATTTTGGTAATTAATAAAAGAATGTATGTTAAAATGTTGTTAAATTACAAATTCATTTACGAAATTTTACTGATGTCTAAATTACTATCAACTGCAAAGCATATTAGATGTTAAATTAATTAGGACCTAATTAAGCGGATTGGTTAAGGAATTTGAGAATAGTTCTCATAATGAAAAGCTATCTTATGTCCTCATATCGCTATCCTGCGCAATGGTTGCGAATAATGCCTCGAGGAAGAGATTGCTACTTTTAGAAAGTGGCAAGATGATGCCGATTATTTCGATGCATCATGCTTCGCATCCATGAGTAACGAGCTTGTTGTCGACAAGATGAAACTATGGATGCACTCTACTATATTCCCGCACATCAAGTAGTTGATGGTGAGGAAATGGGACGATAGATATCGAGATATCTAAAGAGCTCTTCCGATCTAGAATGACCAATGGCACTATAAATGCAGACAAAGGTTCTTAACATAATCAATTTGATTGATCGATTAGGACAACCGGTTTTGTCATGGATGGAGAGTTGAGCGAAGATTTGATCTTACACTCACTCCCGGACTCCTTTCACAATTGTTGTGAATTTTTCATGTGAATAAGCTAGATATCAGCTTTGCTGATTTGCTTAACATGTTGAAAAATGTTGAGAGTCACTTTCCAACCAAGAAAAACCTACGCGGTGCTATGTGTATGTTTGCATGGTGTTCGGACGGCCGATACAGGTTTTGGGCTATTTTTTAGCCTTTTGCCTAAGTATTGGCGAGTTTTGCAAACTAGGCGATAACTTGGATTCCGTACGTCCGAATTGAGTCCTGTAAGTTCTAACGCGTGTCTAATACCTACGCGGTACTATGTGTGTGTTTGCGTGGCGTTCAGATGGCCGATGCGGGTTTTGGGCTGTTTTTAGGCATTTTGCCTAAATGTTGGCGAGTTTTGTAAACTGGGCGATAACTCGGATTTCGTACGTCGGAATTGAGTCCCGTAAGTTGTAACGCGTGTATAATACCTATGCGGTGCTATGTGTGTGTTTGCATGGTGTTCGGACGACCGATGCGGGTTTTGGGCTTTTTTTCAGCCTTTGCCTAAGTGTTGGCAAGTTTTGCAAACTGGGCGATAACTTGGATTCCATACGCCGGAATTGAGTCCCATAAGTTCTAACGCTTGTCTAATACCTACGCGGTGCTATGTGTGTTTTTGCGTGGCGTTCAGACGGACGATGCAGGTTTTGACCTCTTTTTTGGATTTTTGCCTAAGTGTTGGCGAGTTTTGCAAATTGGGCGATAACTCGGATTTCGTACGTCGAAATCGAGTCCCATAAGTTCTAACGCGTGTCTAATACCTGAGCGGTACTATGTGTGTGTTTGCGTAGCGTTCGGACGGCCGAAGCGATTTTTGACCTCTTTTTTGGCTTTTTGCCTAAGTATTGGCGAGTTATGTAAACTGGGCGATAACTCGGATTCCGAATGTCGGAATCGAGTCCCGTAAGTTGTAACGCATGTATAATACCTACGCGGTGCTATGTGTGTGTTTGCGTGGTGTTCGGACGACCGATGGGGGTTTTGGACTATTTTTCGGCCTTTTATCTAAATGTTGGCGAGTTTTGCAAATTGGGCGATAACTCGAATTTCGTATGTCAGAATCAAGTCCCGTAAGTTCTAACGTGTGTCTAATACCTACGCGGTGCTATGTGTGTGTTTGCATAGCGTTCGGATGGCCGAGGCAGGTTTTGACCTCTTTTTCGCTTTTTGCCTAAGTGTTGGCGAGTTTTGTAAACTGGGTTATAACTCGGATTCCGTACATCAGAATCGAGTCCCGTAAGTTATAACGCGTGTATAATACCTACGCGGTGCTATGTGTGTGTTTGCATGTCATAGCAATACAATTATAGATTACAATTATAAATTACATAAATTAAATAAAGAAATACATAATTTAATTATTTTTACCTGTCGAATATGTGGTGGGAAGATGTTGGCCAAGACAACTGCACATACGCGGATGGCCTCCTCCCGTACTACATCCATGAGGTCGTCAACAGCGGCTGTAGGATCTATAGAGCCGTGGACAACCTCCTAAGCCAGCTGGTAGATCCGCTCAAGTGATGGTGCTTTGACTGCACAACACCGCCGCCATGCACCCCTCATGATCCACCTCCAAGAAGTCATCCCGGATAATGAAGGGCCGACACACGATCCACTCGCTGCACTATCTCTCAGGTGGGTGGGCGCCACGAGATCTCGCATGGCGAGGGACTAGGGTGTAGCTAGAACATGGGAATGCCCATAACTCTACTCTTCTTCCCCCCCAGAGCTTCACACCAGATCCTCTATCTCTCATCTAAGACGCGTGAACTTTTCTCTTTGAGTGTCACCTCTCTCAAGCCCTCCAAGACGCAAGATCCTCGAGCCGTCATTGAAAAAACACATTAATAGATGATACATGAAAGAATAAAATGAAATAATACAAAATAATATCCGAATTTTAAATACATACTAAATAAGATAATTACATAACTTACAAAGAATGCATTCTTACGCCTCGGGTGAGATATAACCATCATCACCTTTCTTTTTGGTGGGCGTGCCACCAAAACTCAAGCGGGAGGTGCATGCTTTAAACTCAACTTGAGTCTCTCCCTGTATAGGTCGTACGACTGAGACCCAGTGCAGTGTGGGAGACGACTCTGCTGTCGGGCAGCTGAATGCTGTTTCGACATCTTCTTGAAGGCCTCACCGTCCCAAATGCTACACATCTGGTCCCACACTGCAGCAGATATGAAATCTAGCCGAACATCCTTAAGTGTCTGTCCATCAGCCATCTTCGTCTGGGCCTTCTTCTTCCAGTCATAGACCCACTTGTGCTAATTCATCTCTAGGTATCTGTGCAAAATAGTCATGCCATGGGCTTCCTGCCCGTCCTCAAAATAATAATATCTCTGTACATTACACATTAAGATGCTTAGTATATTCAAAGAGGTAATCAAAGAGGTAACAGTATAAAACTCAGCAATAATTAGCTGCTGTGTGCGGTCATCCACATCCGCCCACCTCATCCACGGGCTTGAGAATCGGTTGCGGACGATCCCAAGCAACGTGTTCCTTGGCGTGGCCTCAAGGATACTACAATTGAAATTAATACATTGCAAATTACAAATAATATATAAGAACTAAATACTTATGTTATAGTAATATTATATAGGATTATGAAATTAATTAACTATGAGTCCCAACACGACATATAAGCGGCTACTGGGGATTCCTACAGCAAAGCCGCGTCTTTAGTCCCCACGGAGGCCTCGTCGATCACCTATGTAGTGAAATACATCAATATTTGTATAAACGAATATAATGTCAATACAATATAAAATAAAAAATAATAAGATGTATCCCAATAAAATATGTAATTATACCTGACGATCCTACCGATCATCAGTGATAGAATCGCATCTGGTCCCCACGACCTGCACGCCCACCACGATCGCTATGTGGTGTGCGCGCCATATGTATGTATACTATCAAATCATAAAAAAAATATTATTAAACATTCATAAATACTATATTTGAGCATAATAACAAAGATGATAACATACAGATACAACTAAAAGAATGCAACATAAATAGTAACCTAAAAGCATACAGCATAAATAGTAACACCTTTAGTAGATTAATATAAGTTGAAGATAATGATTGCACTACTACAAACTATTACATTTGAATACAACTAAAAGGACCCAAAGAGTACATACTCCTAATCATTTATATCGTCAAAGCCATCAATATTAGAATCGTCATCTTCGAGCAATAGATCTTCACTATCATTGTCATCACCATATTCGTCGTCCTCAACGATTTCTTCAATTATATCTACCTCCTCAACAACATCGTCTTCACTTTTGACAGTGACAACATCATCCTCTTCTTCACTAGACTCACTAATAAATATTACATCAGCAGGTGTGACATTAGTAGACTCGACTTGTAAAGGTTCATCGTCTGGACGAGGAGTTGTGCCTTGAAAACCACAGGCACTGGTGGTTATAACAGCATGCCATGGGCTTGCAGGGGTCTTAACACTCTGCGCGTAGTACACCTGTGTTGCTTGACTTACTAAAATAAAAGGCTCGTCCATACCATTCATTAGTTTTGTTTTTGACTTAACGTTAACAGTCACCCATCCTGATTTTTTTATCTACTTTAACTCCATTCTCAACATCAAACCAATGACAATTAAAGCAAACTAATTCTTTATGACCCCAATATTTGAGCACGACAACTTCTAGCAATCGTCCATACCAGTCATCCCAAATGTTATCGTAGCAGCTACCTTTCACCACAACACTAGAATCAGCAAAAGCAACTTCCCCAATATCGCAACACTTAAATCTGTAACCATTGACAATGCAGCATGTATAAGTATCCATAGATCTTTCAGGGCCATCGGCTATAAGCTTTAGTCGATTGTCAGCTAACTCATCTGTGAGGACCTAATGTACATTAACACAACATATTCTAAAGTTAATTACGCTATAAGAATAAATCTATGATGGTAGATTCATTGAATTTGTAAAGGTTAGACTTACATGATCTTTAAACCATTGCACAAATTCTCTATTTCTCAAATTTTGCAAATCCCCGTCCGATATATTCGAATTTGCTTCATGAACTTCAACACCATATTGACTACAGCACAGTTATATACTCAATGTGTTTGTAAAGGAACTTGACATAATTACACCAGACATATATAGTTATGACTACTTACTTAATATATGGCGCTACTTCATTCATGTTGACAAGTGCATACAATGTGGCAGCTGCATACTCACTATCGACCAAGAATCGCCTTTTTTTACCACCGAATAGGCGTACAAGATGACTAAAGGTCATTAATTCTCCATTTTCCTCGTCATGTGATAGCTTTGATTCCGGCGTGTTTATTGTGTTTCGTCTGAACATTTGACTCAAGGTACAATGAGCAAAAATTAACAAGTTCCTCTATAACATAACTTTCAAAGAATTGACCCTCTACTACGGGCTCTATTCTTCACCTTTTGCTTTAGGCGTCGCATATACCTATGTGATATATAGATTAGAAAAAAGAATGAACATTTCTTAGTATTAAAACATTAATGTCATTACCTCTTGAATGGATACATCCATCTATATTATGCGGACCGCCAAACTTAGCTTCGTATGGCAAGTGAATAGGCAAATGCTCTATTGAATTAAAAAACAATAAGGGGAAGATCATTTCTAACTTGCACATTATTTCCATTATCTGCATCTCCATTTTATCTATGTCTTTGAAATGAAGCTCTCGCCGAAGCATAGATCTCGGGAAGAAATTAAAAGCTCACGATTACTTCAACCACACGTTTTGGTAACAAGTCGATAAATGCCACAGGGATCAACTTCTGTATGAATACGTGACAATCATGACTTTTGAGACCCTGAAATTTAACTCTTCGACTTTACAACACCTTGCTATATTCGAAGAATATCCATCTGGGAGCTTCAGTCCACTGATCAAATTACATATCAATATCAATTGTTCCCTGGTCAAAGTATATTCAGCTTTAGGCATTACCGTCTTACTGCCCTCCTGATATAGCCACAGATCTTCCCTAATGTTCATTTCTACCAAATCAAGCCTCGACTTGTTGTTGTCCTTTGTTCTACCACTGGCATCTAGGACTGTATAAAAAATGTTATCAAATACGCTCTTCTCAGTATGCATCGGATCTATACAATGACGAATGCAGAGTGTAGCCCAATAAGGCTGGTTAAAGAACATGGATCTGTGTGTCCAGTTGTGAACCTTGTGTTAGGTTTGTAATATTCATGTGCGTAATCAAATTGCATAAAATTAAGCGAAAGTGTGTAAAATCAGAGTTTAAAAATTTTTTCAAACCATATACCCGGATCACCCTTTATGCATAATTATTAATTAAACGAAAAAGATAAAGAATAAAATCATACCCTCGAAGATCGAGCTTCCTCAGGTACAAGTTCACCTCCAATCCTTTTCGCGTTCAACTTGAATCCACCGGGTTTGGTTCCTTCCTTTGATCAACGTTAGCCACCCATATGTTTGGCCTCTAGAGGTGATCCACCAAGAAAGAATAAGAATTCAAGAAGATGGGATATTGGCTCAACCCTAGTTTTCTCTATCTCTATAGAAAAAGGGTGTACTCTCCCAACAATTGGAATTATGTCGTATGTTGAAAAAGTCAACAACCCCATCACCCATAATAAGACTCCTCTTATTAATAGATGTGGGCAACCCACCTTAACAATTAAGAATTGGGTTTTATTTAATTAATTAAATTCTTTTAATTAATTAAGCTCCTTTAACTAATCTTATTAATCTAATTAGAATAAATGAGAGTACTTATATTAAATTAATTCCTAAACTCTTTTAGAAATTAAAATAATAATAATTGTAATAATATTAATAAGACTCCTCTTATTAATTTATATTTAATATTTCTAAAATATTAAATAATAAATATTAAGCTATTTAATTTATTCTATCACCATAGATTAAATTAAATATACATAATATATTATTACGATTATGCCATTAACTTCTTAAATAATTATTCTTCCTTTTATGGTGTGACCTTTAGGTTCTCCATATTAAACCTAGGTTGTGAATAAATCAATTAGAATAAATTCTAATCTTATTTAAATAAATAAATTAAACAATTAATTTATTTAAATAATATTTATTCTACAATAGGGATAAGCCTCCACAATGATCAACGACTTTCCGGATAATATAGATTTCAACATTAATCATTAAAGAACCTTTGAGTAAATAGTTACTGAATAATTCAATCCTTCCACCATACAATGTCCCAATTAAATATAAGACATGGAATTTCTCATCAAGTCTTATTTTATTTAATTATATGTATTTCGATCCTTAAATGCACAACTCCAAATAATGCAAATTAGAAACTCCTTTCTAATTTCATTACGCCTTAACCAAGGACTAATGGGTTGTCATTTATCGAATCACATAGGACATTTCTCTTCTTTTATTAGAAGTGGTAGATTCTTTATTGATCATACATTATCTCCATGTACAACTTATTATACCCAAGCAAACCTTTGATATACCCTAAGGGTCTTAAGGAATAAGTCAAAGTATAACTCATCATACACAAGATACTATGATGATCTCAAGTCCAAGGATTACTTGTACTACTATCACTACAGAATTCCTATTGACAGCAAATAAAACTCCATTAGGTATTCCTTAGCGAGCCACGTTCAATGAACTTATTCTCTAATAAGCACCTACATACTTGCTTTAGTGTCTCCACACAAATGATCGTGAGATCAATCATCCTCATCCAATGAAGCAAGCAACGTATGTACCAATCTATCCAGATTCACTAATCCCCATTTAGTAATCCAATGATTGGGAACTATTTTAGTTTTAAGCTTTCTAAGAATTTAGATCTCATTAGAATGATCATCATCATTATTCTAAAAGCATTGCTTAAAACTATGGGTTTATCACATATTATAAAACAGCATCATGTAGATAATTAAAAGTCTTTAATAAATTAATACTTTTTATTAATAAATGAATAAGATTGTTACAAATTATATGCTTTATCATCAAACATGATTGGCTTGTGTGCATATTACTTTCACCTTGCCGTAACCGTAAGCTCACTCTAATCTGTGATTCTTCCCTGGAGGTGGAAATTTTAAATGACTAATCCAACTCAACACTGCTGACCCAGAAAGACGGCCAGGTACTTGACATTTCTCTGTTTTTCGATTGAATTGTCTACTCATCCGTCGATAACGATGTTTAATCGGCAAAAACTGTCTGGATGTTGCAAAGAAACTCATTTTCCCCCCATGTTTGAGACGCACAACTTTAACTGACCCCATGCACACGGGACATGACAAGCCCCCATGAGTCGACCATCCACTGATCATTCCTAATGCCGGGAAGTCATTTATTGTCCATAGTAAAGCTACCCTCATGCCAAAGTTCTGCTTAAGAGATACATCATAAGTTTGAACCCCTTTTTCCCACAACATCTTCAACTCATCAACTAACGGCCTGAGGTATACATTAATGTCTTTACTCGGACTCTTATCTCCCGGAATCAGTAAAGGCATAAACATGTAGGGATCTTTCATGTACATCGAAGGCGGGAGGTTATACACCACAATAATCACCGGCCAAGTTGAGTAGGGCTTTGTGTAAGGCCCGTTAAACGGATTAAACCCATCCGTAGAAAGTCCAAGCCTAACATTGCGAACCTCTTTAGCAAACGAGGGGGTGCTTATTATCAAAATTTTTCCACTCAAGCCCATCTGCCGGGTGCGTCAGTTGACCTTCGACTATGTCCCGTGTAGAGTGCCACCTCATATCCTAAGCGGTATGTGTTGAAATAAACAACCGCTGAAGCCTCGGGGCAATGGGAAAGTAACATAAGATCTTTCTCAGCTCTTTTTTTCCCTTTTTCTTGCGCTATTCACGGTATCTACTTGTACCACAAATATCACATAACCTCTTATCTTTATTGACATCACTATAATACAACATACAGTCATTCTCATAAGCATTAATCTTCTCATACCCTAGATTGAGCCTTTTGACCATTTTCTTCACATCATAGTACGACTCTGGTAACTTATTGCCTGCAGGTAAGCACTTCTTTACAATGCTTAACAGTTCATTAAAACCTCTCTCGCTACAGTCATTTTCGTTCTTGAAGTGTAAAAACTTAGTTACGGTAGATAAGACGGTGTGCTTTTCGTGCCCGTCATATAGTGGTGTCGCTGCTTCATGCAATAACTCATAGAAACCCTTAGCCCCATCATTCCGCTCTTGCTCGACGCTACTGTCATCCCTGTCTGTATTCCATTGGAAGTATGAACCAGCAACTTTGACTATCATGTTAGTACAATCAAAGGTTTCGTCACCTTTGGATTCCGATTCTGATTCATGTTCATCTAACCAGGTTTCCCCATGATAGATCCATGTCGTATAACCCTGCTTGAACCCATATGTAAATAAGTCGCACATGACATCACTCCTTTCCTTCCACACTTCATTCACACACCTCTTACAAGGACATCTAATCTCATCGCTGCTGACTTGCTCAAACGCGAAGTTGAGAAACTGTTCAACCCCACTATGGTACTCAGAGCTAAGCCCACTCTTATCAGTGGATACCCTACGTTCCATCCGACTTCGATCAACAGACATCTCAGACAAATGTCTGCTATATATATGGAAAGTCAGACAAACACAATCAAGTCTCCAAGTTAATGTATATGCAAGCTTATGAGTTTCCTAACTTCATCTCCACCTCTAACGGGTCAGGCTTCTATCCCATTCACGGATGTGTCGCCTCACTGATGCCAACAACTTGAACACATCTTTAAAGTTTTCAGAAATTTCGGCTGTACCTCCCCATGGTCTTCAAGTACACGAAATAGACTAACATATCGTAGTCTAAATATGCACCCGAAGAACATCAAGAGATATATACTGGCTGAAAATTCAAAAAATATAAAGGCGTGCTCAAGTCGTTAACACCGACCTAAGTGAGATCAAAACATACAAGAACAGTCCCAAAACGGGGACTATTTGAGATACACTCATACTAAGTGAATCTCAAACGGGTTTCTAAGCTTCCTAAACTATATGAAAATATGGACATGTGAATTTGAGAATTGAGAATAGGAAAAAAACAAATAAATTGAGAATTTGAATATGGTTAAGGCAATATCGAATCCACTAGGAAAAGGAAAACAAACAAAAGATCCTAAAACAAGTTTACAGCTAGTCAAACACTACAGTAAAAAAGGGCAAATCAAATGAAATAGAAACAACCTGGATATTGTAACTCTGCCATTGAAAGATACTAAATCACTTTAAACTTGAATATGATACAAAGAACAGAAAATAAACAACTCAAATTACCAAGAAACCACATGCAAAGATTTAGACACCAACTGAAAAAAATAAAAATAGAAAAACTGAAAGTAAATGCATTATATAGGGAATAGTTATTCATAAATATGATAAACAAAAAACATGAGAGAAACAGCTAATGCTTGTAAGTGCTTTAAAAGATGGTCGTAAGGTCTAGTAGGTGACTTTATAATTAATGAAAGAGGTGAAACTTTTCAGGAAAGAACTATTTGCAATATCGAAACTAGATAGCAGAGGATCTCATTACAAGCCATAACTATAACTAATTTAAGGTCAATGCAAATGTTGAAAAGCTTTTATTGGTTAATTCGAATTAGTCTTTATTTTATACTTGATAAGTCATGGCCAATTAGACTTTGCCATCACACTATCACAATTGAGACAATTGAGGCAAAAAATAGTAACTATATATAACAAGTTGATCAAGTTATAATCTTGAATAGCAGGGTAATGCTCGGAAGCTCTAATGCACCAACAATAGGATGCCAAAATTGTAAAATATTTTCATTAGAGCTTAAGTTAACATTCTATATATAGGTCACATTTCAAGATACTTCCTTTACTTTCCAGAACAAAAAAGGCAATACAGTTTCACCTTTCCCATTTACCTTTTTTTACAAAGAAAATCCAATCTGATTTTCGCTTTTCTAACAAACTGCTAATAAATTGCTACTTAACCATGAAGTGTACAGTAAGCTTCGGAAATGACCTCATTTTACCACTATACACATATGTCAGTACAGTCACCAAAGCCTCAAAGACATTACAAATTGCAGAACAATTTTACACAGCATAAATTACAAATTGCTAACACATAATTTCTACACTAGTACTGTAAATAAGCTAACACATAATAGAGATGGATAATTCTCAAAAAAGGGTAAAATATATACTACTTAGCAGCAAAGGCAATAATAGAAGCCTGATAACATAAATGCATTGAAGACCCAAATTAAACCCTAACATAAATAAATTGGAACTTACAAATTAAAGCCTAAGAATAAAAAAAATCAACTTACTAATTGAACCAGCAGAACCAAGATGGACAGGCGATTGTAAAGGCGGACGGAGAAGGACAGAACCAGAAAGGAACCAGCAGAACCAAGAGGGACAGACCCAAGTGGGATAGAAAGCAAGATGGGGAGGCTGACAACAAAGGATGAGGGAGATGGCGATGGCGACAATGGTGCACAGGCGACGACGACGATGTACACAGGCGACGACAGAGGTGCAGAGGAAAAGAACCGAGATCGAGCAGGAGAAAGAGAGTAGAAAGTAGAAAAAGAAAAATGAATTTTAGGGATTAAAAAGAACCTCATTCTCGACGGCTTTAAGACCCCAACTTTTATGAATAAAGATGAATTTTCTATAATTATCATTTTTTGAATATTATGGAATGAATTTGATATAATGTTATAGATGTGGGTAATAGTTATAAATTTTGCAAAGTACGCAAGTTGTTATATAATATTCGATTGGTCGGGGAATATTCGTTTTAACGAGGGAATATTAAATGCGACGACTACACAATCATTAGTGGACCCCGCAGCGTAATTATTATCATCGGATTGAGAAAACGATAAAAATATTTTATGAAAATAACCATGGAAGTTTTATCGTTAACTATTAAAATACCCGGTGTTAAAAGTACATGAATACGCGTGGTTGTATAGTAGTACACGATATTGATTATTGATGCTTACGTGAGAATCACTCAGTTTTGGTTAATTATTGCTTCAGTAATTGTTGCATAGTATCTCACGTTAATTGATTCAATTATTGTCGATATTTTATATATTATTAAATCAATAATTGAGACGACGAAGTTATTAATATTATTATTTGTAATATTAACGATGTCTGAAGTTACGCCAGGAGAGGTTTGGTCACCTAATTGCGCACTATAATAGGAGAAATCCTTATTGAAAAGCCCCTCTTCCTGGGAACGACCTGATCAATTAATAATGGGAATTATAATAATGATGATGAATTTTTGTTTTATTAGCATTATTAATGTAATAAAACAGAAAAAGCTTTTTATATAAAATGTAATACTTTTATAAAGTTATTAAGCTTTATTAGACTATAAATAGAATATATTATATTCCATTATGCATAGTGTTTTGCATAGTAAAATCTTTTTATATAAAACATAATACTTTTATAAACTTATTCGCTTTTATTAGATTATAAATAGAATATATTATATTTTATTTAAAAGATTTTATTTTATTAGAATATTTTATAGTAAACCAATCTGACCGTCTGCTTTAAAAGTAAATCAATGGACCGCTTCAAGAATTAATTACTATTCATCCATTCTCCTATAATATAAGCTCATTCCTTCATTATTTCTTACTTAATTCGGTGAAACTCTAGAGAGAAACTATAGAGAAAAGAAGAAAAGTATTCTTTACTTCACAACTCCTATATCCAGTTTGTTCTAAGGTAAGGGGGTATTATTTCTTTCGTATTCACGAAGAGAACTTCATTATTCCATTTTTTATTCTCGTTAGAATAACTCAGATACGCTGCCTACCCTATACCGTGAAATTCTTCCATTATTCCATTTTTATCATTATGTTGGAATAACACTGCCTACACGCATGCAAGTACCACATACATACATGTGAAATTCTTACATTATTCCATTCTTTATTATTACATTTGGAACATCATGTCTATGCATTTACGCACGACCGATTCCGTTATTTATTATTCATTGAAACATCCTGTCGGTCTTGAATTTCGCTTGACACGGTTCTGCGTATTTATTATTACATTGGAATATCCTATCTCAAGGCGTTACGCGTGACACCGTTCCTTATTTATTATTCTGTTAGAATAACCTATCTGTGCGTTTTATCGCATGCCTGGTGATTTCTTTTGTTATTCCATTCTTTATTATACTCAGTTGGTTAAAGTTTTGACTTTTATACTCCATGAAGTTAGTGGAATATCCTTGATATTTGCTCTTCATCCATTATATTTTCAGGGAAATATTCTTCTGAGCATTCTTGAATTTTACTCTACAAAGAAGTATCATGTTGACAATTTGGACGTTATTAGTTCCTGAATTTTATTCTCTACTTGACTCTTTTAATGGATTGCTTATTCATTTGCAGCTTAAACTTGATGTTTGTTATATTGTATCGCTTTAACAATCGCTGTTGAAAGGCTAACGATAATTTATTACGTATTATCTTAGTCATAATATTTCTTTCTGGGCTAGTTGAGCTCACCCTTTTACTTTCATTGTTCTCTTCAGGAAATGAGAACGTAGCAGGGACTAGTCGGGGAACGGAGTGACGGTCCAGATAATAGCATTAGTAGTTCTCACCATTCTATTAAATAGTGTGATAATAAATGTAATGAGGACTCAATTGAGTGTGGATATTGTCTAGATGACAATATTTGTATTAAAACTCACAGCATATGTTTTGTCGTATTTTACACGACTGTTGTATTATTAAGTTGTATTTGAATTTTGTGCCATGTATTTGGCGACTTAAGATGGGTGATGTATACCTATTTTGGGGGCATTACAGTTGGTATCAAAGCTTAGGGATATGATCCCTGGCTAAGATGTGAGACAAGAACTAGGAGGGGAGAGACGGGGAATTCCTTCACTAGTATGACCTACCTAAGTTTATTTGGTATTTAATTGGTCGGTTAGAGTATAGGGATAATATGTGATATGTTAATTAACCCTTGTTTTGTGGCAGTATTTGAAAATGACATCCGAGAATGTTGAGAACATCAATGGAGCACAGGAGATCGTTGAGTCTCCATAGATCAATAATCAGGATAATGTGCATCAGGAATGCGACAATCCTCAGGAAAACAACAACACTGACCAGATGATGAACGATGGAATGTTTAGAGGCTTTATGCAATTCATGCAACATCAGGCAAGAGCGGCCTCAGTACAAAATGCGGTGGAAACACCGGCAACTCTCTCTGACAGTCACCGCTAAGCAGTTCAAGGAACTAGGACCACCGGAGTTTTTTGGAGAGCCAAAACCACTTAAGGTGGAGACGTGGATAAAGCAGATTTGCAAGATATTTGATGTCCTGGGATGCTCCGAGGAGCAAAAGGTTCCCTTTTCTACCTTCATGTTGCGTGTAGAGGCAGATTACTGGTGTGAAGCAGTAAAACGTATTCAACTGCCGCATTGAAGATGACTTGGGAGAAGTTCCAAGAATTGTTCAACGACAAGTACTTTCCCAAAAGTATTCATCACATGAAAGAGGTAGAGTTCATCAAGTCGAGCAAAACAACATGATCGTGTGTCGCAAAGACTGAAGCCAAGTTTGCCGAGTTGTCCTGGTTTCGTCCCATTTGGTTGATAATGAGGAGAGAATGACGCTAATGTTTCCAAGAGGTTTGAAACCCGAGATACGCCAATATCTTATCTCTCATAAACTGTTTGTATTCGGATGTTGTTAATAGGGCTCGCTTATTGGAGCGCGATAATGAGTCAACCCAACCAAAAGAGCGCAAACACAAAAATGATAATACCAAGTGATAATTGATCATCAAAGCGGTGATAATAAGCGTGGAGGAATCAACATGCCAGAAATGGTGACCACTTCGATGGTAATCATGGCCAAAATAATAAGAATGGACATTTCAAGAAGAGGAGATTCAACAATGATGGAAAGACGTCAGCACCAACACCCGTTGTTAAGGAAGGGGAACGACCACCTATCATATGCTTCAAATGCGAAGGGGAGGGACACATCAGTCCAAACTGCATGATCTTCAGTCAAAGCATGTTATAATTATGGAAGAGAAGGTCACCTAGCCCGATTTTGTCGTTCACCGAAGACAAGTTCAGCTAGGATGGTGGCACCAAAGGACGTCCCAAAAACGTTAAAGCCAGTAGTGCAAGGGAGAGCGTTTCTCGTGACCTCCTAGAAAGCAAGGAACCCGAATGAGGTCATCACGGGTAAGCTTATCATAAACTCTAGCGAAGTATATACTTTATTTGATATCGGTTCTACCCATTCTTTTATTTCTCCTACTTGCCCTCAATGTTTAAATTTGACTCCGGAGAAATTGGACTTTGATTTTGACTTATCTGTTTAATATTGTTGAAGGCTAATGATAATTTATTATGTATTATCTTAGTCATAATATTTCTTACTGGGCTATTAGAGCTCACCCTTTTACTTTTATTGTTCTCTTCAGGAAATGAGAACGTAGCAGGGACTAGTCGGGGAACGGAGTGACGGTCCAGATAATAGCATTAGTAGTCCACACTATTCTGTTAAATAGTGTGATAATAAATGTAATGAGGACTCAATTGAGTGTGGATATTGTCTAGATGACAATATTTGTATTAAAACTCACAACATATGTTTTGTCGTATTTTACACGACTGTTGTATAATTAAGTTATATTTGAATTTTGTACCATGTATTTGGCGACTGAAGATGGGTGATGTATACCTATTTTGGGGGCGTCACAACGACAATAATGATTGACTCACTACCGACGGCAAGGCCGTTGCCAATGACCTTTTCCCACGCGCGCAAAAAAATTTCCTTCCAAATTTAGGCTTGGGAAGGGTTATTCTCGACGAGACTCATTATCGACGGCTTAGCCGTCGCTAATGAGGTTATTATCGATGGGGGTAATGCCGTCGCCAATGAGTCCGTCGCCAATAACCTATTTTTTTTAGTGACTGTGAGGTGATGTCCACGGTAGGGACATGAGTCACAGTTGGTATATATTTGTATCAAAACTCATAGCATATGTGTTGTTGTAGTAATAGAGTTGTAGTTTTTTTCTGTACCATGTATTTGGCAACTCAGAATAGATTGGATGGATTGGACCTATTTTGGGGGCGTCACAGTTGGTATCAGAGCTATAAGTAAAGAGCCCCGAGCCTCTCGCTGGTGACTTCCTTGTGTGGGATGCACCGAAGCCAGATTCTCCGTAGGGGACGCCATTCTGCGGTGGCAAACTGATAGGTACCACTGTGAGGTGTTGTCCACGGTTGGGACATGAGTCACAGTTAGTATCAGAGCTATAAATAAAGAGCCCTGATCCTCTCGTTGGTGACTTCCTTGTGTGGGATGCACCAAAGCCAGACTCTCCGTAGGGGACGCCGTTCTGCGGTGGCAAACTGATAGGTACCACTATGAGGTACTGTCCACGGTTGGGACATGAGTCACAGTTGGTATCAGAGCTTAGGGATATGGTCTCTTGCGGAGATCGGGGAATAGAACTAGGAGTGGAATGTCGAGTAAATCCTTTGCTAGTGTGTCCTACCTAAGCTGAAATTTCTTACTTAATAAGTTGACATATTATGATATGTAAATTAACCTTTGTTTTTGAAGCTGTATTCTAGAATGATATCTGAAATACAGGAAATGAGCAATGGAGAAATCATGAGGACAGGGAAGATGGAATCTAAAATGAAAGCAAGGTATTCTCAACTCTTTGAAATACCAGGTACGTAAATTTTTGGGACGAAATTTCATAAGGAGGGGAGATTGTAAGACCCCGAATTTTATGAAATAAAAGTATTCAATTTTTCTTATAATTATTATTCAGTAAATGGTTAAATTGATAAAAAGTAAAGTAAAGGGTGATATATGAAATTTCTTCAAAATAAGCAAGTGACTATAAAATACTTATTGTTGTCGGGGAATATTCGTTTGGTCGTGGAATATTCTTGTTGTCGGGGAATATTCATACGACGGCCAGCGACCATTTGTGGGCCCCATAATGAATAATAATCGGATGAAGAAAACGACAAGTTTGAGTTTTATAAATAACGGCATAAATATTATTAGATTAACACCATTGGAATACACGGTAGTTAAAATCTGATACGGCGTGGTCGCATGAGCAGACACAAGATTGCATTGATTGTTGAATTATTGATTCTTACGTAAGAAGACACTACTCAATAATTATTACGATGAATTACTTATTAAATACTTTATTTTATTGATTTAATAATTGCTGCGTTGATATTTTATATTATTGTTGTTTTAATAATTGTCACGACACAATATTTCCCATTATCAGATCAATAATTCATATTATTTGGATAATACTATTAGATAGCATTATTGGCAATGTCTAGAAAATTACACAAGGAGAGGTTTGGTCACCTAGTTGCACTTGAGAAGGAGAAATCCTTATCGGAAAGCCCCCTCTTTCCTGGGAACGATCTGGTTGTCATTATTGTGATTCTGTAATATTATTTGTCAATAATTAATTATTAATTTATATGATAAGGAAATATATATTTTTATATGGATATAAATGAAGGAATTAATGCTGAGGTGTTTTATTAGTATTTTATCGAAATGAAGAACGAAATTTGGAAATTTTCAAAAAATTATTTTATTACTTGCTTTTGTAAAATCTATAACTCTTTGTGTATAATGAGTTAGGGGATGAGCCATATATCAAAAGAAAGCCCTGGAAGTAAGCTAACCGTAGAAATTGGAATCACCCAAAAATTCATTGTGAATTTTTGTGGTGACTGTTTGAATGAAACTGGTCCGAAGGACCCATAATTCGAAAAATTAGTGTTCTTGAGATATATTGCGTGAGTTATAATTTTTAATCCGACCGTTGGATTGTTGTTATTTTTGGATATGTTATACATATATAAGTTGAGTACATGTCCACAATTTTGAACCGTTAAAAATTAACGTATGATTTGTTATGAATTTTAAGAGGTTGCTGATTCGGAAATTATGTTTATAAATGATTTTTGGTGCAAAATTTTAGAATGAGTGGGCCCCACCTTTGGTTGGTGAAAAATGTGCTAAAAATTTATTTCAAAAGTTGTGAGTGGTAATAGTAGCAGGTAAAGCCATCAGGTTGCAGGTCAAGTCTTCTTTGGCATTCTAACATTTTCCTATAAATAGAGTGCTGAGTTAGAATTGAAAATCACACCAGAAACATAAGTTTTCTCTCCCTATATTATCGAGCGTATTTTGTGAGTATTTTGATACTTTGAGAGTTTCTAATCAGTGCAAGTTTCCTTCGGCTTTACATCCGATATTCCAGTCAGAAATACTGCTCTTTTGAGGTAAGGGATTGTAAGGGATTTTAAGGGTTATTATGTTTTTCAGTTTCGTAGTTTTTCTGACCTTCAAAAATTTTGGAAAAATTTAAAATGATATTTTGATGAGTTGTCTAGATTGTGTCCAAAAATGGCGATTTTTAGATGTATAGATTAAGAGTTATGAATATTATGGGAAAAGACTATTTTAAAAGTAAACCCTTATAACTCCTTGTGGTTAACTCCAAAATTGGTAAAATTTTTATTGGGAGTACATGTATATAATAGAAGTATACTCTATAAATTTCAGAATTTTTGGATAAAAATACAGTTTATGATAAATATCTAAATATTCGGCTGTTTTGGCCATATAAAAAATAGTAAATAAATTTTAAAAAATTCCGAGAAAAATATATGTTCAATATGGGACTATGTTCTGCTAAATCCCAAAAAAGAAAATTTGTTTGTACTGATTTGGTATTTTTTATGAAAATGTACTAGTTATGAGTAAATGAACAGGAACTGTGATTTGGTATAACCATGATCTTTGATGTTTTAGGTAAAGACAAGGGATGTAAATTATCTTCGTCCTGGATGAGAAGAAGAATTTAGAACCACAATTATGGTTATGAGTTATTCACATGATTGTAGACAGGAATAGTTGACTGATGTTACAGAAATAAACATTGTTGTTGGACTTTTAATATGGAGAAGATAATAGACTTTATGGTCTATTTGACTCTTCTAATGGATTGTTCGTTCCGCTGCAACTATGGTTGAAAAGTTTTATCATCTACCATATGTTCTGATTTATTACTGATGAAGGCTATTGATAATTTAATTATCTTTAGTCATGATATTCTTTACTGGACTAGTTGTGCTCACCCTTTTGCTTCACAATTCCTTTCAGGTAATAAGAGTGTTGACGGGTCGAGCGGGGATAACAGGGGAATAGAACGGTGGTCTATAGCTGTTGAGGGTGAGGCGAACCAAAATTTAGAAAGGTGTTTTGTCACTATCATACAAGATGTCTAATGATATACAGCCTCGTGTTATCATAAGACAGGGTTGTGCACATCCATTTGCTGAGTATATCTACGAAAGCACTACCAAAATTAGTATACGCCACCCATCTTGGGTCGCCACTTACATGGTACATAAATTCAAATACAACTTACTAATATAACTGCTGTGGTACAATACGACATATAAACCGTGAGTTTGAATACAAATATTGTCTACTAGATATTATACAAACTCAAAAGGAGTCCTCATTACAACTATTATCACACTATTTCACGTAATAAAGAGGACTACTAATGCTATCCTCCGACCATTACTCGCTCCCGACTGTCTCCAATTTATGTTCTCATTTCCTCAAGAGAATAAAGGAAAGAAAGGGTGAGCTCAACTAGCCCAAGAAGAAATATTACGACTAAGATAATGCGTAATAAATTATCATTAGCCTTCAACAAAGTTGTTAAACCGATAAAATACAATAGACAAACCAGCTTTAATCAAGCAATGAATAAGCAATCCATTAAAAGAGTCAAGTAGAGAATAAAGTCTACTATCTTTTAGGTTTTAAAAGGTTTTCATCAATTTTTATCACGAGACTCACTTTTAATAAATAAACCACCACATCTAATCATCCCCGCATTACTACCAAGGATTTTCATCAAATTATCAATGGTCATGACTATACCGAATCACCCCGGTCATAATCATACCAAAACTATCCATCATCGCATTACAAAAGCCACCGAGGACTTTTTCACACATCATTTATATCAAGTCATGATTATACCGAATGATCCCCGGTCATAATCATACTAAGTTCATCTACGCACGTAAGCCAAAGATAACATAATATAACAACACGAGGATGATGACAATGACATAATAATTCAATAAAACAAGTTCAAGAATTATTTAATCCATGAATTATTAACGCCCAAATTGTCAACATGATATCGCTTTCAGAGAGTAAAATTCAAGAATGATCGTAAGAATATTTCCATGAAAAGATATCGATGAAACGCAAATATCAAGGATATTCTACTAATTTCATGGAGTATAGTCAAAGTTTTAACCAACCGGGTATAATAAAGAATGGAATAACAAAAGAAATCACCACGCACGCGATTGCAGATGTATGTGTTATTCCAATGTAATAATAATAATCTTAACCAGTCGTGAAATTCACAATCCACAGTGATGTTCCAATGTAATAATAAAGATGGAACTGCATCCTGTAAAACACACATATAGATATTCCAATGTAATGATAAAGATTTTAACCAGTCCTGTAAAACACACACGCATGTGATGTTCCAATGTATAATAATAAAATTTTAACCAGTCCTGTAAAACACACGCATGTGATGTTCCAATGTAATAATAAAGAATGTCACCAAGTATAGGTAAACACAGATACAAAAGTTATTCCAATGTAATAAATAAGAATGGAATAACATAAGGATTTCACCAAGTATAGGTATGCCATGATATAAAAGTTATGATAGGTATGCCACTTTTACAAAAGTTATTCCAATGTAATAATAAATGAATGGAATAATGTAAGTTCTCTTCAAGAAGAAAGAATAACACCCCTCACCGTAAAAAAGAACCTAATATAGTAAGTAGTGAAGTAAAGTATATACTTTCTTCTTTCTATAATTTTCTCTATAGCTTTCTCTCTATAATTTCTCTCTCTAGTTTCAATGAATTCGTAAAGAAAATAATGAAGGAATGAGCTTCTATTTATAGAAAAATGGAATGCATAAGAATTAATCCATGAACTATCCCGTATTGATTTACTTTAATCTGACTATCCATATTTAAAGAAAAATCTTTAAATAAAATATAATATATTCTATTTATATAAAAACATTTTACTATGCAAACACTATGCAATACTATGCAAAACACTATGCAAAAACACTATGCAACACTATGCATAATAAAATATAATATATTCTATTTATGTAATAACTTTAATAAAGTATTCTATTTTATATAAAGATGTTTCGCTTTTATTACGCTAATAATAATAATAAAAAAAACGCCATTATCGCTATAATAATTCATATTATTAATCGACAATAATGGAATCAAACCGAGTGACTTCTCACATAAGATCAATAATCAATACCGCAAGCTACTACGCAACCACACGACATCGTATTTTTTTACTACCGAGTAGTTCAACAAGAACTACTGTGAAAACTTCCGCCGTTATTTCAATAAAATATTTTTGTCGCTTTCAATCCGACAATAATTTCGCTAGGGTCCACCAATGATTGAGCCATTGTACGAAATATTCCCCGCTAAACCGAATATTCCCCACCAATCGAATATAATATAACCACTGTGACTTTTGCAAAATTTATAAATACTACCCACAACTATAATATTATCTCAAATTCACACCATAATATTAAAAAATTATTTCAACAAAATTTAAATCTTTATCGATAAAATCTGGGTCTCACAATCTCCCTCCTTATGGAATTTCACCTCTAAATTAGGGGTACGACTGATATGATAAAGAGGTGAGGATACCTCAATACCTTTATCGTTGAAAATATTAAATTCATCTTTGCAATCCTACCAAAGATATTCATTAACAATTCATCTTCGCACTACAAAGCCAAAGATATACAATCATCTTCAGAAACCAATAATGTCAAACCAATAATACCGAGACTCAAATTTAATAAGATCACAACCACGAATTATCCATGCACCACCGCCAAGGATATTCGTGTTTTCAATTACTACCATGATTATACCGAATAATCCGTGGTCATAATCATACCAAGTCTATCAATGCACTACTACTAAAGACGAAGACGACTTTTACCACATCCATGAATTAATATTTCATCACGAGACTCACCAATAATTAATCCATATCATCGAATCATCCCCGCACTACGTGTGCCAAGGATATTCATTAAGATCACGACCACTAAATTATCCATGCACTACTACCAAAGATAATCGTATTCATTAAGATCACGACCACAAATTATCCATGCACTACTAATCAATTCATTAAGATAATCACGACCACAAATATTCATTAAGATAATCACATTAAATTATCCATTATCCACTACTACTACAAAGATAATCGTGTATTCATTAAGATTACACACCACAAATTATCCATGCACACTACCAAAGATAATCGTATTCATTAAGATCACGACCACAAATTATCCATGCACTACTACCAAAGATAATCGTGTATTCATTAAGATCACGACCACAAATTATCCATGCACTACTACCAAAGATAATCGTGTATTCATTAAGATTACGACCACAAATTTATCCATGCACTACTACTACCAAAGATAATCGTGGTATTCATTAAGATCACGACCACAAATTATCCAATTATCCAAAGATAATCGTGTATTCATTAGATAATCAATTATCCATGCATTACTACCAAAGATAATTGTATATTCATTAGTATCACGACCCAAATTATCCATGCACTACCAAAGATAATTGTGTATTCATTAAGATCACGACCACAAATTATCCATGCACTACTACCAAAGATAATCAGGTATTCATTAAGATCACGACCACAAATTATCCATGCACTACTACCAAAGATAATTGTGTTTTCAATTACTACTATGATTATACCGAATAACCCGGTCATAATCATACCAAGTCCATCTATGCACTACATGTGCCACGTATTTACTTTCAACATAATATAAACACGAGGATAATGATATAAAGAATCAATCAAATGAGATAAAGGATAAATATTAAACATTTATAATATAATTTATCCAGATTCAAGAATATCCCCATGTTATCAATCACTTAATAATCTCATAATCTAATATCATTAATATTATAACAATATTTTAATCACTTCTTAAATTTATAAACAATTTATCTCAATTGTTTACGCTTTTACCATATAATGCATTTAATCATTCAAAAATGCCATACTCATAAAATATCATCACCAATTATCAAATCCTCATCAAAAAAAATATGCATATACTCTATATAGGATTCTCTAGCCATAAAATCCTATTTTCAACTTTCATACTTCACATAACATATTTAACTCATATGTTCAGAATTAAACTATTTTCATGAAAAATACCAAATCAGTCCCAAAAATATTTCTTTTCTGGGATTTAGCATAATATAGTCCCATAATGAAAATATATTTTTCTCGAATTTTAAAATTCATTTACTATTTTTCAAAAATCAATTTCTAATTAATTCCTTAAGAAATTAGCTACCTCAAGTTTAACTCCAAAATTCCCAAATCTTGGCAGGACCTTACACATGTTAACGTGAGCTTCTAGTTTAAATTTCATGGTCATCTGAGTTATAAAACTCCTAAGCTATAGCGCTTTTCATTTAAAAACCTAAATATTGAAATAGTCATAACTTGCTCATTTTAAGTCGAATGAGCTCATTTTTGGACAGGAGGTACTTTATACCATATACCTTCATGTCCCAAAAGGCCAGAATTTTTCTCATAATTTAAGTGGCCGAAACAGCCCTTAAAATTTCTGGCAAGAGCATTTTCGAAATTTACAGCTTTGGCCTCCTTTGCTAAAAAAATCAGTCCACACAAAAAAATCTCTACAACACCTTTTCCAGTAATTCCACTTGGATTAGTTAGGTAACTCATAGATCTAACTCTAGGACTTGACCACATTCAAAAATTCAAAATATAATAAGAGATATGGTCAATTGAATTTCATGTTACGCTTTTCACCAAAATCTGATTTTCAACTCTTTGTGATTTCTAAGAAACTTTCATGTTTTCACATACTAACCAACATAACTCATCATAAAACTTACTAATACTTCATATACCCATGATTTTCATTATTACCAATGCTTTTATTATGACTTTCATCATAAACCACGAAAATGCATCATTTTAGTCAAGAAATATTCGAGGGTTTAAGAAATGGGTTTTTGATCGGGGTCAATACAAAATTCGATTTCACGCCTAGGTAGGCTAGAAATCTTCAAGAATACGCCAAGAAATTTATTAATGATAGAAATATCATTCAAAATCATACTTTCGCCCAAGACTTGATAAGACGTCACATTAATACCAACTGCGACTTCTATCCCTTAACCTAGATAAAGACCTCACAATGATACCTATAAACTTGCCATCTTCATTCACGATGTCGCCACGTAAAAGTCCGCTTTTGGTGCATTCCACACAAGGAAGTCAACAACGAAAGGATCGGGGCTTTTACTTATGGCTTGATATAACAAAGGATTAACTTTAGGGTTTGGTTACTTTGAATTCAGATAACAAAGTCAAGTAGAATATAAAAGCTAACAACCTTACAAAAAGAATAATAAGTAGTTAATCGATCGCTTTCAAAAATTACCTCAAAGGCAAGTATTTTCAAAGATATAATCGATCGTGAAAGTGTTTATTTGAAACAACAAGATTAATAAATGTTGGAGAGGTAACGGTTTCTCCCAACGAAGTTTCAATAGATAAATCAAAGTCTAATTTTTTTTCTGAGTCAAATTTAAACATCGAACACAACTAGTAGAATAAAAGAGTGGGTAGAACTTGTATTGAATAAAGTATAGACTTCGCTTAATTTATAATTAATTTACCCGTAATAACTTCGCTCGGCTTTCTCGGCAAAACGCCTCGCTTAAATTACCGAAGTTCGACTTTACTATAGGTACATTCCACCCTTAAGTGCTTCTTCACATTCCCGATCCATGATTTGAATCATTATTCTCCGATCCATATCGAATTCGGGTCGACCGCCATGCATGTGGTAATTCCGAATTCGATGTTGGGTTCTCCCAATTGTCATTCCAAAAAGCAAAGTCCATTTCATCTATTTCGCTTTATCGATCTGGACGCCTTTTTCACACTATCAACGCTACAGCAGCTTTTTTACCCATGCATCGCCTATTCTCCTTCGCTCGCTTGTTTCTTCTTTCACCGATCTTTGATTTTTAAATTCTCGATTCCAACTTTAATATCTTACACCCCGCCAAAGCGTGATTTTGTTCGAGCATCACATATCTGTAACCCAATTTTGAATTGTCAGATCCCTTGTTCCACGAATCGCTTGTCGCTCAACCTCTCGCTTCTTCTAGCTCACGAACACGATTTTGTAATTCTAAGTTTTGATCATAAATTTCTTCTAACCAATTCTCCTCGTGTTCCTCTTCTTCCTCTTCTTCTCTTCTTCCTCACTTTCACCGCCACCTCTCGAACTAGCTCTCAAAAGCAAATAATTAGTTCTTCATTTACTACGTGATATCTCTAATTTGTTCCTCGTCTCGACAATCGCATTAACCTCGATTAGTGATTAAAGGTGTCACAACTACCACATTCACTCCATCAGGAATTTTTCACCGCCATTTCCAAACACCGCCACAACACAAGGGTTAATTAATATATCAAATATTATCCCTATACTCCTATTCGACCAATTAAATACCAAATAAACTTAGTAGGTCATACTAGCAATAAGGAATTTCCGCCCTCCCTCCTAGTTCTTATCTCACATCTTAGCCAGATCATATCCCTAAGCTCGATACCAACCGCGACGCCTCCAAAATTAGGTATACGCCACCCATCTTGGGTCGCCACTTACATGGTACATAAATTCAAATACAACTTACTAATATAACTGTCGTGGTAATAATACGACATAAACCGTGAGTTTGAATACAAATATTGTCTACTAGATATTATACAAACTCAAAAGGAGTCCTCATTACAACTATTATCACACTATTTCACGTAATAAATGAGGACTACTAATGCTATCCTCTCGACCATTACTGCTCCCTCGACTCGTCTCCAAATTATGTTCTCATTTCCTCAAGAGAACAAAGGAAAGAAAGGGTGAGCTCAACTAGCCCAAGAAGAAATATTACGACTAAGATAATGCGTAATAAATTATCATTAGCCTTCAACAAAGGTTAAACCGATAAAATACAATAGACAAACCAGCTTAATCAGCAATGAATAAGCAATCCATTAAAAGAGTCAAGAGAGAATAAAGTCTACTATCTTTTAGGTTTTAAAAGGTTTTCATCAATTTTTATCACGAGACTCACTTTTTAATAAATAAACCACCACATCTAATCATCCCCGCATTCACTACCAAGGATTTTCATCAAATTATCAATGGTCATGACTATACCGAATCACCCCGGTCATAATCATACCAAAAACTATCCATCATCGCATTATAAAGCAATCGAGGACTTTTGTCACATCATTTATATCAAGTCATGATTATACCGAATGATCCCCGGTCATAATCATACTAAGTTCATCTACGCACGTAAGCCAAAGATAACATAATATAACACGAGGATGATGACAATGACATAATAATTCAATAAAACAAGTTCAAGAATTATTTAATCCATGAATTATTAACGCCCAAATTGTCAACATGACATCGCTTTTAGAGTAAAAATTCAAGAATGATCGTAAGAATATTTCCATGAAAAGATATCGATGAAACGCAAATATCAAGGATATTCTACTAATTTCATGGAGTATAAGTCAAAGTTTTAACCAACCGGGTATAATAAAGAATGGAATAACAAAAGAAATCACCACGCATGCGCAGATTGCATGATGACAAAGTTATTCCAATGTAATAATAATAATCTAACCAGTCGTGAAATTCACACCGACAGTGATGTTCCAATGTAATAATAAAGATGGAACTGCATCCTGTAAAACACATGATAGATATTCCAAATGTAATGATAAAGATTTTAACCAGTCCTGTAAAAACACACACGCATGTGATGTTCCAATGTATAATAAAAATCGAACCAGTCCTGTAAAACACACGCATGTGATGTTCCAAATGTAATAATAGAAGAATGTCACCAAGTATAGGTAAACCACACAGACACAAAGTTATTCCAATGTAATAATAAAGAATGGAATAACATATAGATTTCACCAAGTATAGGTATGCGCCACATATACAAAAGTTATGTATAGGTATGCCACTTTTACAAAAAGTTATTCCAATGTAATAATAATGAATGGAATAATGTAAGTTCTCTTCAAGAAGAAAGAATAACACCCTCACCGTAAAAGAACCTAATATGTAAGAAGTAATATCAGTAAAGTAATACTCTTCTTTCTTTCTATAATTTTCTCTATAGCTTTCTCTATAATTTCTCTCTCTGTAGTTTCAATGAATTCGTAAGAAAATAATGAAGGAATGAGCTTCTATTTATAGAAAATGGAATGCATAAGAATTAATCCATGAACTATCTGTATTGATTTACTTTTAATCGACTATCCATATTTAAAGAAAAATCTTTTAAATAAAATATAATATATTCTATTTATATAAAAACATTTTACTATGCAAACACTATGCAATACTATGCAAAACACTACGCAAAACACTACGCAACACTATGCATAATAAAATATAATATATTCTATTTATGTAATAACTTTAATAAAGTATTCTATTTTATATAAAGATGTTTCGCTTTTATTACGCTAATAATACTAATAAAACAAAACGCCATTATCGCTATAATAATTCATATTATTAATCGACAAATAATGGAATCAAACCGAGTGACTTCTCACATAAGCATCAATAATCAATACCGCAGCTACTACGCAACCACACGACATCGTATTTTTACTACCGAAAGTAGTTCAACAAGAACTACTTGAAACTTCCGCCGTTATTTCAATAAAATATTTTTGTCGCTTTCAATCCGACAATAATTTCGCTAGGGGTCCACCAATGATTGAGCCATTGTATTTAATATTCCCCGCTAAACCGAATATTCCCCACCAATCGAATATAATATAACCACTGCATACTTTGCAAAATTTATAAATACTACCCACAACTATAATATTATCTCAAATTCACACCATAATATTAAAAAAAAATTATTTCAACAAAATTTAAATCTTTATCGATAAAATCTGGGTCTCTAGTACTTCGTGAATAGTATCCCATGAATAGTACCCCGTGAATAGTACTTTATGAATAGTATCTCGTATTCTTAAATAGTACCGTATACGTAAATAATATCATATACATAAATAGTGCCATATACATGAATAGTGTTGTATACGTGAATAGTGCTGTATACGTGAATAGTAACCTTGACACAAAAAAGATAAAGTTTCACAATAAAATTTATATCAACATCGGTATAATGATATTAAAGGAAATAACATCATTTATTTTAAAAAAATAACATCCCTTACCTCAAAAGAATAGCAGTTCTGACTGGAATATCGGATATAATACTGAAGGAAACTTGCATTATATAGAAACACTCAAGATATCTAAATACTCACAAAAATACGCTCGGTATTATAGAGAGAGAAAACTTCTGATTCTGGTATGATTTTCATTCTAACCTAAGCACTCTATTTATAGAAAAATGCTTAGAATACCAAATTAGAAAATTTAAGAAAATATTATTATTTATAAAAATATTTCACGCCCACTTTGAAAATTAGATTTCAGCATTTACCACAAGCAAAAGGACAAGTGTGGGGCCCACCTTCTAGAAATCTCCAACAAAAATATTTTAAATCATTTATAAATTCAGAAACTTCAATAATTCATAATAAATAACCCTTTTATTAGAAAAATACGAATTTTATGTCCATTCCATAGGAAATTTAATTCTCTACAACTTTGTAGAAGAAAGTTTGTCCAAATTCTAAACGGAAAATGACCGAAATTCACATACGGATGATCTTGCAGGCTATAATCAAATTTCTATCAAAAATGGGACCCACCAACATATTTAACATGTTTTTTGTAACAAAAATACTCCTGACCCAATTTGCTCTTTTCTTCCTCATTTATTTATATATCGTGCATTCATTGTAAAAATATCACCGTTATTATATTATTATATTATTACAGCATACACTTATAATGTAATATTATAATAATATATTTGAATGAATTATTTTATCGAAGAAGATAAAATATCAACTCTTAATAATTGTCTCTTTAAAAAAAATTCTCCATTAAATAAATATTTTCTTATCATTTTTTATCAATAATGAATTATTCACAAATAATATTACAGAACTACAATATTGACAACAAGATCATTCTCAGGAAAGAGGGGGCTTTCTGATAAAGATTTCTCCTTACTGGCACGTAATTAAATAACCTAACCCCTTTCCTTGACAGAATTTTCTAAACATTGTCAATAATGTTATCTAATAATATTATTCAAATAATATGAATTATTGGTTTGATAATGTAAAATATTATGCAGTGATAATTATTGAAATAGTAATAATATAAAATAATGTGCAATACCGTGTGCTACTGTGCAACAACGTGTATGACTTTACTTTAACCACCGAGTATTTCAATAGTGTTAACAGTAACAACTACACCGTTATTTTTAGAAAACTCATTCTTGTCGTTTTCTTCATCCAATAATTTTTCGTTACGGGGCCCACAAATGGCTGCGTTGTCGTACAAATATTCTCCGACAACAAGAATATTCCACGACCAAATGAATATTTCCCGACAAAACTAATATTTTATAACCACTTGCTTATTTTGTAAACTTTACATATATCACCCTTAGCTTTAACTTTTTTATCAATTTAACCATTTACTGAATAATAATTATAAGAAAAATTGAATACTTTTATTTCATAAAATTCGGGGTCTTACAGAATCTATCAAAAGTAAACCCAATTTCAGGTCAATAATCTCAATTTCATATTCCAATCCAAATTTTAAACCCAAATCAAAACTAAACCCTAAAAACATAAGGCTTAAATATAAATTACTACCCTAAATTATAGGTCATATTCTACTTTGGTGATCTACCTTTCAATTTTGTCAATTAGATAATTGAACTATTAATTTTTTTTAGTTTCGTTCCATTAGGCCTGCCATGTTATAAATTGATGACGTGGCATCGCTGACTAAGCTAATCAGTGCCTATGTGTAATTAAAATTATTATTTGAAATGAATTTTTACATTTGTTGAATGTCCAAGGGTAAGAAGGTCAAAATATTACAATAACTTTATAACACTTTTAACTCTTATTTCTCATCAAAGCAAAGAACAATAAAAAACACAAATCTAGATTAACCAATTATCAAATGCTAACCCAGAACTAAACGAGCAATTAAATTGTTAAAATCAAACGTGGGAGAAAATTATTTAAAATTTTCAATCAAAGTAATTTGCTTAATCTACCACAGCACCACCACTATCACCTTCCCCTGCCATAATTTTTCCTCCCCATCCTTCTTTCTATTCTCCATATCATAAACCCATAACCATCATCACTATCATTACACCAACAAAAAAAATCTCACCAAAATCTATACCCAGTAAACAAATACATAAAATAAATAAATAAAAAATCATCACCACCAATAAATATACGATCTATGGAAATCCATTATCGCCGCCTATAGAATCTTCATCAATGTGAAAAGCAAAGAGGATAGGAAGAATCAACTTAATATATATTGTCGCTTCTCGTCATCAGATAACTCAGGTCTGCACTGTCTAAACGAAGACCGATGCCGCCATCACTTTATATATCTGGATAAGATTAAGTCAAAGGAAAACCTATTTAGAGGGAAAACTCTTACTAGATATATATGTATGTATTTATAGCAGACTGAATTTTTTTATGGTTTGCTCCCGTTGTTGGTTAACTAGATGGGTGATAAAGGAGAAGAAATTTTCGGTGCCAAATCTAAGAGTTTCAAACGGAGTCCCAAGTACGGATACGAAGAGATTTTTCGATCGGATTGTGAGTTTCAGAATGGTTTCATAAATGTTGAAAATTTTGTGGTGATGGATCATGGAAGTGGGTTTGTTGTTTGCTTCGGGTATGTGGTGGTGGGATTCTTGGGATGATGATAGTGTACTGCTATGAAGCTTATCTAAGAATATATTTTGTCTTTATTAGTTAATTTGTAAGTTGATTCCTAGTTTTTCTTAAATTAAGATAAAAAAATTGTAGTTACATATTCTTAAATTGATTTTAATTTGACAAAATGGCTAGCAACATTTTTAATGTTATTTTTTAATTAATTAATTAAATTAAATTAAGATGTTAATGATAGTCATTAATAATATTTTTGACGTTTTAACTTAGTTAGTTGTTTTTTTACATGTTTGTCCTTGTAATTCCATATAATATTTTAAATAAAATATAAAATGAGTTTTTTATTTAACACATCAGTGTTGACTTGCCACGTGTTCAAGCCATATCATCAATTTCTGCTGTAGCAATTCAATTAAACCATAGTAGAAAAATAAATTTAAAAGTTTAATCATCTGATTGACAAAATTGAAAGGTGGATCACCGAAATGGAATATGACATATAGTTTAGCATAGTAATTTATATTTAAGCCAAAACATAATAAATAATTAATTCAATCCCATTTTCATTCCCAAATAAAAAATAATGCCTAAATACAAAATAATCCAATTTCAAATTCTAATAATTCAATTTAATCCATTTTTTACATTCCAATAACAAAATATATATATATGAACCCTAGCTAAATTGACAAATTAAATTGAACATACCTTACGAGAAACAAATGAACCCTAGTTTCTAAGGAGGTGGTGGTGGATGAGTGCGAACGGATCGGAGGGAGGCGGCGACGATAGATGGATGGAGGTGGTGGACTGGTGAACGGTATGAGAGAGAGAGAGAGAGAGTATAGAGGTAGCGTTATGAGAGAGATATGAGAGAGAAAGTGTGTGAGGTTGACTGATGAGGCGGCTGAAGAAAATAGACTAAGTTTAGATTTTAAAACTTATTCTTGACGAAATTTTTTTTGACCATAAGTCTATCGAATATACCTTAGTCCCGACTGAAATTCTGTTGATAGTATCGTCATTTCCTTCGAACTTAAATATGGCCTTGGCGGGAACCTTGGCACCAATTCCTACCCCTTGTTTCTGACGGAATTTTGTCAATATTAGATTATCTTTGAAAGAACAATAATTGATAGAATATTTCGTCGAAACTAACCTTTTCTCGACAGAATACATTTCTTTGACTTTAATTCCATCGTATTTAACCAGCTTTCTTGTAGTGATTTATTATTTTTGACAAAAATTTTCAATTATAATTTGTGGGCCCTACTAATTATTTATGAATTTTAATTAATTTTTTAATATTAAAACAAACGAATTAGCATTTACTTAGTTTCCAACTAATAAAATAAAATAAACTAAGTATGTGACGCCCCCAAAATAGGTCCATACAACCCATTCTGAGTCGCCAAATACATGGTACATAATTTAAATATAAACTTCAATTATACAATTATTAACTGTCTTGCAAAATATGACAAACCATAAATTATGAGTTTTAATACAAATATTATCTCGTAGACAATATTCAAACTCAAAATAAGTCCTCATTACAATTATTATCACACCATTTTATAGAATAGTGGGGACTACTATAGCCACCATCTTGGACCATCACTCCATTCCCCGACTAGTCCCAGCTGTATTCTCATTTCTTGAAGAGAACAATAAAAGAAAAGGGTGAACTTAACTAGACCAGTAAAGAATATTATGACTAAGATAATGTAGAATAAATTATCCTTAGTCCTCAACAGTGTAAAAATTGATAGAATACAATAAACAACAAGTTTAGATCAACAATTGCAGCGGAACAAGCAATCCATTAGAAGAGTCAAGTAGAGCATGATGTCTACTATCTTCTATGGTTTAAAAGTTCATCATCAATATTTTATCTCTGTAACACAACTCAATAAATAATCCACATCATTGAATTATCCATGCACTACGGGCCAAGGATATTCGTTAGTATCACCAGTGGTCATGATCATGCCAAATAACTGTCCATCTATGCACTACGGGCCAAAGAGGACTTTCACCACATCATTTGTCTGTAACATTACAGGTCATTATTATACCAATATGTTAGTTCCCGGAGGCACGATATAGATCTAGAAGGGGGGTTGAATAGATCATTTTACTTTTTTGAATAATACTTTCTCTGTTTTGTTTTATCTTGTTACTGTTTTGTGTTATCTTGTTAAGTGATTAATAGATAGATAGATATATATATATATATATATATATATAATAGAGGAATCAATTCATGCACAACAAAATAGATTAATCTACCCTTCAGATATATAATCATTAAACACAGTTCTAATGTTGAGTTGATTACAAGTAGATATAGCAGTTATAGTACATAATGTAAATGACATAAAGTAAATAACACCAGAGGTTTTAAGTGGTTCAGAGACAGAATGCTCCTAATCCACTCTTCTGCTTCAATAAGCAGGGATTCCACTAAGGATTTGATCAACTTATTAATCACTAATATTTCTTCAAGACCAGTAGTCTTGGAACTATAGTTCACTAAGAAATCTTCAAGTCCAACAAACTTGGAACTTCAATTCACTAAGAACTCTTCAAGGCCAATAGCCTTGGAACTCTGTTTAGTCCTTAGGACAAGGACCCCTTAAGTCCTAGCTTGTTGTTGTTGTTAGTGGTGCTGAGCTGTTAAGATGACTTTAAGCTTATTCATCCTTTGATACATAGCAGCTTATTGCGATCCTCTATGGATTCTGCATCGAGACTGGATCACTATTGGATAGACTGCTAAGTTATTCATGAAGCTCGATCTCTTTGAGTACTGAGCAGTTTGTCACTCTTTCTTTAGTGTAGCTGATCTTGTGGTTGATTCTTATCTTTTTTTGATCTTAGCATGCACACCTTCACCACTTGAGGTTTGCTAAGTCTTTAAACTTTTGGTAGACTCAGTCTGGCATTTAGCATCCCCCGAACCTTGGTTGACTTGTGTACAAATTTGTTTCTGTATCTGTTCTTCTTCAGCTCTTGGTGGTTCTTGGTGATTCGTAGATTGGCTCTTTGAATCTTCTTTGATCTGCCAATCTTTTGAATGCGATTTTCTTGGCCTTCTCGGCTCTCAGCTTGGCTGACATTCTTAATGGCATTCTCATTGTTGTTGAGTGAAGCCATTTTCTGTTAAAGCTTTTCTTTTATCTTGCTTCACTTCTACTTTTGTAGTCTCACTGCCACTGAGACATGTTCTGATTTGATCTGTAGAACTCGTAGAGTCAACAACTTGTCAAAACCAACAACTTCTTCTTTTTAAGCTTCAGCTGTTAAATAACCTTGCATAAGCTTCCCGTTGGATTATAGTCGTTGGAAGCTATTTGAATTGATTCGCAGATCTCGAGTTATTAGGTGCAGACTGCTGATTTGACATGACAGCCCCTTCTTCACTTTTTTGACACTGTAGTCTACTATTTCACTTACCACATCAGAGATGTCACTTTAACGTGTCAGGCTGGTAGTCACCTTTTGTAAGACCCCAAATTTTATGAATAAAGAATTATTTTTTTTGAATTTTTTTTTTGTATTCAGGTGTGAATTTGATATAATATTATAGTTTTGGGTAATATTTATAAATTTTGAAAAGTATGCAAGTTGTCATAATATATTCGATTGGTCAGGGAATATTCATTTTATCAGTGAATATTCGTACAACGACGCAATCATTGGTGGACCCCACAACAGAATTACTTTCGGAGTTAGAAAACGACAGAAATAACTTTTTATAAAAATAATGGCGAAAGTTTTACTGTTAACTGTTGAAATACCCAGTGATAAAAGTACATGAATGTCTGCGTGATTGATTGCATAAGTAAGACACAAAGATTGATTATTGATGCTTACGTGAGAAGTCACTCGGTTATACTAAATTATTGCTACAGTAATTACTGCATAGTATCTCACGTTATTTGATTCAATTATTATCACAATATTTTATATTATTAAATTAATAATTGAGATGACAAGTTATTCATATTATTATTTGCATTATTGACAATTTCTAGAAAATTCTGTCAAGGAAAGGGGTTTGGTCACCTAATTGCGCACCAATAGGGAGAAATTCTTATAGGAAAGCCCCCTCTTTCCTGAGAATGATCTAGTTGTTAATATTGCAAGTTATATTATTGATGAAAAAATGTTGTTAAAAATATTGAAGGAATTTTTATGAAGTATTTGTTGTAAGTTTGGCCTATTATTTGGACCCCCACTTACTCATTTTTTAAAATAATCGGTAGGAAGTTATAAAGTATATATATATATATATTATAAGTTTTGTTTTTTTTAATAAAAAATAAAATATATTATATTTTATTATGCATAGTATTTGCATAGTGCTTGTATAGTGACTGCATAGTAAAATCAGAAAATTTTTAGTTGATCGGTGCCCGCCAGTGAATGATTCCCTGTGCAGTCCGTGATTTTCTAATTCAAATAGTATCCTTCCATTATCCTATAAATAGGATGCTTAGTTTAGAAATGAAAATCACACCAAAATCTGAGAATTCTTCTTCTATAATATTGAGCGTATTTCTTTAGAATTTAAGGAAGCTTTGAGTGTAGAAAACAGTTCAAGTTTTCTTCAAGAATATCCCCACCCAACAGTCGAAATACTCTTCTTTTTAAAGTAAGGGGTATTATTTATTTCATATTCGATTATGATATTATTTTTCGTATTCGTAAGAAATTTTATTTCGTTCAATATTCGCAAGAAATATTATCTTCGTTTAACATTCGTAAGGAATATTATCTTCATTAATATTCGTAAGGAATATTATTTTTGTTCAACAGTTATAAGGGATGCTATTTTTGTTCAATATTCGTAAGAAATAATATTTTCTTCCATACTCTGTAGTATGTAAGTAATATTATTTCGTTTCAGATTCCAAATTATACACTCATTTTGTTAAGTATTGCTTCTATACTCCTTGAAATTAGTAGAATATCCTTGAAATTTGCGATTCATCTAGTATCATTTCACAAGGATATTTTTCTGAACATTCTTGTTCATTTTTAATCTTTTCATGTCGGAATACTATTCATGGGTACTATTCATTTATACGACACTATTTATGTGTACGCCACTATTCATATATACGGTACTATTTATACGTACGGGTACTATTCATGAAGTACTATTCACGGGGTACTATTCACTCGGGTACTATTCACCCATGGTACTATTCATGAAAAAAATTGATTCTTTTCTGTTCAAAATTATTTGTGATACGTGAATATTATTCTTAAATTTTACTCCACAAAGCAGTATCATGTTAACCATTTTAATGTTTTTAAATTCTGGATAAATTTAAAGTCTTTAATATTTATCCTTGATTTCATTTAATTGAATTCTTATATCATTGTCATCATCCTCATGCTTATATTATGATGAAAGTCATCTTCGACCAAGGGTGAAAAGATGAACTGTTGATTGGTATGATTATGACCAGGGATTATTCGGTATAATCATGACCTGTATTGTTACAAATGATGTGGTAAAAGCCCTCATTGGCCCGTAATGCATTGATGGACATATGTTGGTATAATCATAACTATGCGTTCTCTTCGGCCAAGGGTGAAAAGATGAATTGTTGTTTGGCATGATCACAACCATTGGTGAAAACACGAATATCCTTGGCTCGTAGTGCATGGATAATTCGTGGTTGTGATACTAATGAATATTCTTGGCCCGTAGTGCATGGATAATTCAGTGATGTGGATTATTTATTTAGCTGAGTCTCAGCGATAAAATTGATGATAAACTTTTAAATAATAGAAGATAGTAGATATCATACTCTACTTGACTCTTCTAATGGATTGCTTATTCAATTACTGCAAATTGCCGATCTAAAACTTGTTTTCTATTATATTCTATCAGTTCCTATATTGTTGAAGGCTAAGGATAATTTATTCTGCATTATCTTAGTCATAATATTTCTTACTGGGCTAGTTGAGTTCACCCTTTTCTTTCACTGTTTATTTTCAGGAAATGAGAATATTGTTGGGACTCGTCGGGGAATGGATTGACGGTCCAGATGGTTGTTTTAGTAGTCCTCACTATTCTGTGGAATAGTGTGATAATAATTGTAATGACATTGAATTTGAGTTTGGAAATTATCTAGAAGACAATATCTGTGTTAAAACTCTTAACTATGTTTTGTCGTATTTTACACGACGGTTGTATAATTAAGTTGTAGTTCTATTATGTACCATGTATTTGGTAACTCAGAATGGGTGATGTATACCTATTTTGGGGGCATCACAGTTGGTATCAAAGCTTAGGGATATGATCCCTGGCTGAGATGTGAGGCTAGAACTAGGAGGGGTGAGATGGATAAATCCTTCGCTAATATGACCTACCTAAGCTTATTTGTTATTTAATTGGTCGGTCAGAATATAGGGATAATATGTGGCATGTCAATTAATCCTTGTTTTGTGACAGTAAAATGACATCTGAAAATATTGAGATAACCAATGGAGCACATGAGACCGTTGAGTCATCGCTGATCAATAACCAGGATAATGTGCATCAGGAAGGCAATAATCCTCCTGTAAACAACAACACCAACCAAATGACGAATGATGGTATGTTTAGGAGTTTTTTAGAATTTATGCAAAACTAAACAAGAGAAAATCCTGTTCATAATGCAGGTGGAAACACTGAAAAGTCACGGCTGGTCACTGTTAAGCAGTTCAAGGAACTGGGACCACCGAAATTTTTGGGAAAGCCAGAACCACTTAAGGCAGAGACGTGGATTATGCAGATCACCAAGATATTTGATGTCTTGGAATGCTCAGAGGAGAAAAAGGTTCCCTTCGCCACCATTATGTTGCGTGAAGAATTAGATTACTGGTGGGAATCTATAACACGTACTTAACCTGCCGCACTAAAGATGTCTTGGGAGAAGTTCCAAGAATTGTTTAATGACAAGTACTTTCCTGAAAGTATTAGCCACATGAAAGTGGTGGAATTCATCAAGCTGGAGCAAAAAAATATGACCGTATCGCAATACGAGGCTAAGTTTGCCGTGTTATCCCGGTTTGCATCCCATTTGGTAGATAATGAGGAGTGAATGACGCGAATATTTCTAAGAGGTTTGAAACCCAAAATACGTAAATACCTCATTTCGCACAAACTTTATTTGTATTCAGATGTTGTGAATAGGGCCCAGTTATTAGAACGCGATTATGAGTCAGCTCAACCAAAAGGCAACAACCAATAACACGATAATAATCGTACTGGTGGCAACGGCCATCGGAACAACGATAACCATCGTGGAAATTATCATTCCAAGAATGGTAAGTACTCCGGTGGTAATCATGGCCAAGATAATAGAAGTGGAAATTTCAAGAAGAGAATGTTCAATAATGATGGAAAGACCGTAACACCAGAACCCATTTTAAAGGAAGAAGAACGACCACCGGTCGTATGTTTCAAATGCGGACAGGAGGGATACATTTGTCCAAAGTGTACCCAGCAACCCAAAGCGTGTTTCAATTATGGAAGAGAAGGTCACCTAGCTCGATTTTGTCGTGTAAAGAAGTCAAGTCCAGCTGGGATGGTGACGCCAAAGGATGTCCCAGACAAGTCAAATTCGGTAGTTTAAATGAGAGCGTTTGTCAAGGAACCCTAATGAAGTTATCACGGGTAAGTTAATCATAAACTCTTGCAAAGTCTATACCTTATTAGATACCGGTTCTACCCAATCTTTTATTTATCCTACTTGCGCTCAACGTTTGAACTTGACTCCAGAGAAATTAGACTTTGACTTATGTGTTGAAACTCCATTAGAAGAAACCTTCTTTACATCCACTGTTTATAAATATTGTTTAATTAAAATTGACACCCTCACGTTACTTGCCGATCTTATCTCTTTGAAAATACTTGCGTTTGATGTGAGTTTAGGAATTGACTTGTTAACTAATCATCATGGTAAAATTGATTATTTTTGTAAGGTTGTTAGTTTTCATATTTCTAAGCAACCTGTTATGCGAATTAAAGTAACCAAACCACCAAAGTCAATCACTGTCATATTTAGCCATAAGTAAAGAGCCCCGAGCCTTTCGCTGGTGATTTCCTTGTGGGAAATGCACCGAAGCCAGACTTTTCGTAGGCGACGCCATGAATAACGGTGACAAGTTGATAGGTATCATTGTGAGGTGTTATCCAAGTCTTGGATGATCGTCACAGTTGTGAATAATATTTTTATCGTTAATAAATTTCTTAACGTACTCCCTGAAGACTTCCTGGCTTATCCCTAGAGCGTTAAATCGAATTTTGTATTGACCCCCGTACAAAACCCATTTCTAAAACCCTCAAATATTTATTCACCCAGAACAATCGTAACATGCGCCAAAGACGTTAGCTCGAGTTGTTGAAATATTATGATAATACCATTCAATACCATCCTTGAAAAGCGAACGTGGTAGCTGACGCGTTGAGTAGAAGATCGTATGCTATTACGAGTGCGATATTGTCAAACACAAAGACCCATTTCGTATAACTTACAAATGATGAAGATAGAGTTAAAGATTCTAGGGACCCACGTGAAGATAGTGAATATACGAGTAGAATCGACTTTAATCGATAAAGTTAAAGTTGCTCAAGCTACAGACCCGAAGTTGATGAATATGATGAAGAAGGTGAAACAAGACGTTATTCTAGAAGCAAGAATCGACGAAGAGAGGAAATTTCAACTTTCAATTTATTGGTCTATTTGAAATCCTCGATCGAGTAGGAACTGTGGCCTATAGACTCGGGTTGTAAGACCCCAAATTTTATGAATAAAGATTACTTTTCTCGAAATATTTTTTTTCTGTATTCAGGTGTGGATTTGATATAATATTATAGTTGTGGGTAATATTTATAAATTTTGAAAAGTATGGAAGTTGTCATAAAATATTCGATTGTTTAGGGAATATTCGTTTTATCAGAGAATATTCATACAACGATGCAATCATTGGTGGATCCCACAACAAAATTACTGTCGGAGTTAGAAAACGACTAAAATAACTTTTTATAAACATAACAGCGAAATTTTTACCGTTAACTGTTGAAATACCCGATGATAAAAGTACAGTAATACGCGTGATTGCATAGTAGCACACGGTATTGATTATTGATGCTTACGTGAGACGTCACTCGGTAATACTCAATTATTGCTACAGTAATTGTGACTCCCCCAAAATAGGTATACATCACCCATCTTGAGTCGCCAAATACATGGTACAAAAATTAAATACAAACCTCTTTAATACAATTATCGTGTAAAAATACGATAAAACATAGCTGAGTTTTTTCATGAATATTGTCTCACAGACAATATACAAACTCAAATTCAATCCTCATTACATTTATTATCACATTAAGTAGTGAGGACTACTAAAATAACCATCTCGAACCATCACTCAATTCCCCGACTAGTCCCGACTACGTTCTCATTTTCTAAAGAGAACAATGAAAAAAAAAGGGTGAGCTCAACTAGCCCAGTAAGAAATATTATGACTAAGATAATGTAGAATAAATTATCATTAGCCTTCAATAGTGTTAAACTAATAAAATACAATAAACACCAAGTTTAACTGCAGCGAAACAAGCAATCCATTAGAAGAGTCAAGTAGAGCATGATATCTATTATCTTCTATGATTTTAAAAGATTTTCATCAACTTTATCATTTGAGACTCGACAAATAAATAAACCATATCATCGAATCATCCTCGCACTCACGGACGAAGATATTCATGTAATCATCAATGGTCATGATTATACTTTGAATAATCATCCGGTCATAATCTTACCAATCAACCATCGATCATCTAATGAGGACGTACCACATCATTTGTAACATTACGACGAATTTCATCAATCATAAATATATCTAGAATGACTTTCATCATGAAGATGATGACAATGATATAAGCATTAATCAAACGAAATCAAGGATAAATATTAAAGACTTTAAATTTATCTTGAGTTTAAAAATATCCAAATTGTCAACATGATCTCATTGCAGCGATAAAATTTAAGAAATAATATTCATGTATCAAAAATAATTTGGATGTAAAAGAAATATATTTTTTAGGTGAATAGTACCCGTGAATAGTACCATATGAATAGTACTTCGGAAATAGTAACTCGTGAATAGTACCCCAGCATGAAAAGTGCCCAAATACCCGAGTGAATAATATTTGAGTGAATAGTAATCGGCTGAATAGTAACCCGTGAATAGTACTCCGGCATGAAAAGTGCCCCGAATACCCGAGTGAATAATATTTGAGTGAATAGTAACTGGGTGAATAGTAACCCGTAAATAGTAACTCATGAATAGTATTCCAGCATGAAAAGATCAACAATTAATAAGAAAGCTCAGAATAATATTTCCATGAAAAGATACTAGATGAAGCGCAAATATCAAGGATATTTTACGAATTTCACGGAGTATAGAAGCAATACTTTAACAGAATGAGGGTGTAATCAGGAATATGAGACGAAATAATATTACTCACATACTACAGAGTATTGAAGAAAATATTATTCTTTATGAATACTGAACAAAAATAATATCCCTTACCTCGTAGAAGAAGACTAGATACTGGAATAGTGAAGTAGCAGACTTCTCTTCTTCTTTCTCTCTATCGCTTCTCTCTTTATAATTGCTCTTGTGAGTCTTAGTGAATTGGTGAGAATGAAAGAAGAATGAGCTTCTATTTATAGAAAAATATAGTTTCGATAATTGCACATTTTGGGGCTCAAAATATTACAGTATAATACCTTCATCTTTTTCTTCATTTTTAATTTAGTCCTGTAAGTATTATCAAATTTGCACCACCTCCCCTAATAGTACATCATGTGAATCAATAGTTCCATACATGTGAAAAAAATAGTTACAGTATAGTACCTTCATCTATACCTCTATTTTTAATTTAGTCATGCAATTACTATTAATCTTGCACCACCTCCCCTAATAGTACATGCATGTGAATCAATAGTACATACATGTGAACCAATAGTTATAAGCATGTGAATTAATAGCAATTAGTTGCTCATTTATCCGATTAATTACCTGATTGGTCAATATAACCTCTAGAAATCAATTATTATTGAAATACATATCGATTCCCACAAACACTAATAATCCCAACACAATGGAACTATCAATTTCATCTTTAATTAACACGAACTTATTCATCATTAATATTATAACTCACAATATTTAACAACTAGATTATTCCCAGGAAATAGGGGACTTTGCGATAAGGATTTCTCCCTATTGATGCGCAATTAGGTGGCCAAACCTCTCCTCGACATAACTTTCTAGACATCGTCAATATTGCAAATAATAATATGAATAACTTTGTCGTCTCAATTATTGATTTAATAGTATAAAAATTATGTAGATGATACTGTGACAATAATTGAATCAATAATATGAGAGATATTATGCGGCAATTATTGTGGCAATATTTAAATAAAATTGAGTGACTTCTCACATAAGCATCAATAATCAAAGATACTGTATAATACCGTGTGCTACTATGCAACCACGCGTATTACTATACTTTTACCACCGAGTATTTCAACAGTTTAACGATAAAACTTTCGCCGTTATTTTTATAAAATGATATTTCTGTCATTTTTAACTACGACAAAACTTCCATTGTGGGGTCCACCAATGATTGTGCCATCGTACGAATATTCCTTGTTAAAATGAGTATTCCCCGACCAATCAAATATTTTATAACAACTTGCTTACTTTGCAAAATTTGTAAATATTACTCATAACTATAACATTATATCATATCCACACCATAATATTCAAAAATATATTTCGAGAAAAATTAATTTTTATTCATAAAATTTGGGGTCTTACAGTAATTGCTGCATAGTATCTCACGTTATTTGATTCAATTATTGTCATAATATTTTATATTATTAAATCAATAATTTATATGATAAGTTATTCATATTATTATTTTCATTATTGACAATGTCTAGAAAATTCTGTCAAGGAAAGGGGTTTGGTCACCTAATTTATACGCATGATAGGAGAGAAATCCTATCGGAAAAGCCCCTCTTTCCAGGAATGATCTCGGTTATTAATATTGCAAGTTATATTATTGATGAATAAATGTTGTTAAAAATATTGAGGGGATTTTTATGAATTATTTGTTGTAAGTTTGGTGTATTATTTGGACCCCCACTTACTCATTTTTCAAAATAATCAGTAGGAAGTTATAAATTATATATATATATATATATATATACGTGTATATATATATATATATATATTATAAGTTTTATTTTTTTATGAAAAATAGAATATATTATATTTTATTATGCATAGTATTTGCATAGTGACTGCATAGTAAAATCCAAAACTTTTCAGCCGATCGGTGCGCGCCCGTGAATGATTCCTTGTGCAGTCCGTGATTTTCTAATTCAAATAGTATCCTTCCATTCTCCTATAAATAGGATGCGTAGTTTAGAAATGAAAATCACACCAGAATCAGAGAATTCTTCTTCTATAATATTGAGCGTATTTTTTTAGAATTTAAAAGAGCTTTGAGTGTAGAAAACAGTTCAAGTTTTCTTCAAGAATATCCCCGCCCAGCAGTTGGAATACTATTCTTTTTAAGGTAAGGGATATTATTTATTTCATATTTGATTACGATATTATTTTTCGTATTCGTAAGACATTTTATTTCGTTCAATATTCGCAAGAAATATTATCTTCATTTAATATTCGTAAAGAATAATATCTTCGTTTAATATTCGTATGAAATATTATTTTCGTTCAACAGTTGTAAGTGATGTTATTTTTGTTCAATATTCGTAAGAAATAATATTTTCTTCCATACTCTGTAGTATGTAAGTAATATTATTTCGTTTTAGATTCCAAAATCTACACTTATTTTGTTAAGTATTGCTTCTATACTCCTTGAAATTAGTAGAATATCCTTTAAATTTGCACTTCATCTAGTATCGTTTCACAAGGATATTTTTCTGAACATTCTTGTTCATTTTTAAGCTTTTTCATGCCGGAGTACTATTCATAGGTACTATTCATTTATACGACACTATTCATATGTATGACACTATTCATACGTGTGACGCCCCCAACATAGGTATACATCACCCATTTTGAGTCGCCAAATACATGGTACAGAAGCAACTACAACTTTGTTAATACAATTGTCGTGCAAAATACGATAACACATAAAATGTGGGTTTAAATAGAATTATTATCTTTTAGACAATATCCACACTCAAATAAGTCCTCATTACAATTATTGATACACTACTTTACAAAATAGTGAGAACTACTGCAACAACTGCCTTGGACCATCACTCCATACCCCGACTAGTTCCTGCTAAATTTTCACCTCTTGAGAAGAAAAATGGAACAAAAAGGAAAAGGGTGAGCTCAACTAGCCTAGTAAAAAATATTATGATTAAGATAATATACAACACATTATCCTTAGTCTTCAACAGGGAAAAATCTGATAGAATATAATAGACAACAAGTTTTAGATCAACAACTGCAGCGGAAACAACAATTCATTAGAAGAGTTAAGTAGAGAATGAAATCTACTATCATCTATGAATTTAAAAGTTCATCATCAATATTTTATCTCTGTAACATCAATCAATATACATCTTACATCAAATATTCATCTTTGCACTACGGGCTAAAAAGATATTCATTTGTATCACCAGTTGGTCATGTTCATCTCAACACCTGTTCATCTTTGCACTACGGGCCAAAGATATTCATCAGGTAATCATTCAGCTTTGCACTACAAGCCAAAGATATTCATCAAGCATCACCATTAAAGACTGAGGATGATGAAAAATATTTTAGAGAACGGATCCAATGAGATAAAAGGACAAAGATTAGGGATTCGTACTTTAGATAATCCAAGTTTAAAAATTCTCCATAATAAACCATAGTGGAGTAAACTTCAAGAATGAAGATCAAAACATGGATACAATCAAAGATAGTAACCATAATAGACATCTGGGACAAAAAGAGAAAATTTCATTTTTTGGTGAATAGTGCCGTATTTGTGAATAGTGTCGTATACGTGAATAGTAACCCCAACACAAAAAGGTAAAAATTCCACAAGAAAAATCATACTTCGTGAACAATACGTGAATAGTGCCGTATACGTGAATAGTAACCTCGACATAAAAAGCTAAAATTTTTATAATAAAATTCATACCAATATTTCAGTATAATGATATTGAGAGAATAACATCATTTACGAAGAAAATAACATCCCTTACCTCAAAAGAATAGTTCTTCTGACTGGAATATCGGATATAAAGCTGTAGGAAACTTGCACTGAATAACAACTCTCAAAGTATCTAAATACTCACAAAATACGCTCGATAATATAGAGAGAGAAAACTTATGTTTCTGGTGTGATTTTCAATTCTAACTAAGCACCCAATTTATAGGAAAATGCTAAAATGCCAAAGCAGACTAAATTAATAGAATATTAATTTATAAAAAATTCTATGCACACATTCTTGACCCAAATATCAGCCACCACAAGTGGGGCCCACCAAAATTAGATTTTCCACACCAACCAAAATTGGGGCCCACCATGTTTTTAAATAAAAACATTTAATTTCAGAAACTTTAATAATTCATAATAAATAGCCCTTTTATCAGAAAAATACGAATTTTATGTTCATTCCATAGGAAATCGAGTTCTCTACAACTTAGTAGCTTTAAGTTTTTCCAAATTCCAAACGAAAAATGCACACAATCCATATACGGAAGATTTTTAATACCTCCCAACATTAATTCTTTCATTTATAATCACATAAAATAAATATTTCCTTATTATTCATTTATAGCCATATAAAATAAATATTTCTTTATCATATAAATCAATAATTAATTATTCACAAATAATATTACAAAATCACAATTATGACAACCAGGTCGTTCCTAGGAAAGAGGGAACTTTCCAATAAGGATTTCTCCTTATTGGCGCGCAATTAGGTGACCAAACCTTTCCTTAGACAGAACTTCTTTAGACATTGCCAATAATGCTATCTAATAATATTATTCACATAATATGAATTATTGATCTGAGAATGGGAAATATTGTGCAATGACAATTATTGAAACAATAATAATATAAAATATCAACGCAACAATTATTGAATCAATAAAATAAAATATCAAGCGATAATTACTCGTAACAATTATTGAGTAGTGCCTTCTTATGTAAGAATCAATAATTCAAAAATACTGCAGTAAGATCTGCAGTGTCTTCTTTAACCACGCCAGACATCGTATTTTTAACCACCGTGTATTCCAACAAAGTTAATTGGTAACAATTACGCCGTTATTTATAAAAACTCAAACTTGTCATTTTCTTCATCCGACCATTTTCTGTTATGGGGCCCACAAATGGCTGTGCCATCGTACGAATATTCTCCGACAGTAAGAATATCCCACGACTAAATGAATATTCCTCGACAACAATGAATATTTTATAACCACTTGCTTATTTTATAAAATTTGCACATTTTACCCATAACCAAAGTATTATATCAAATTAACTCCTTATTATAATAATTAGAGGAAATTCCATTTTATTTTAAAAAAAAATTCAGGGACTTACAATACGTACGGTAGTATTTATATATACGGGTACTATTCATGAAGTACTATTCATGGGGTACTATTTACTCGGGTACTATTCACGCGGGGTACTATTTATGAAAAAAAATTGATTCTTTTCTGTTCAAAATTATTTATGATATGTGAATATTATTCTTAAATTTTACTCCACAAAGAAGATCATATATGTTGACCATTTGAACGTTTTTAAATTCTGGATAAATTTAAAGTTTTTAATATTTATCCTTGATTTTATTTAATTGAATTCTTATATAATTGTCATCATCCTTATGCTTATATTGTGATGAAAGTTATCTTCGGCCAAAGGTGCAAAGATGAACTGTTGATTGGTATGATTATGACCAAGGATTATTCGGTGTATTCATGACCTGTAATGTTACAAATGATGTGGTAAAAGTCCTCATTAGCCAATAGTGCGTTGATGGACAGATGTTGGTATGATCATAACCATGCATTCTCTTCGGTCAAGGGTGCAAAGATGAATTATTGTTTGGCATGATCATGACCATTGGTGAAAACACAAATATCCTTGGCTCGTAGTGTATGGATAATTCGTGGTTGTGATACTAATGAATATTCTTGGCCCGTAGTGCATGGATAATTCAGTGATGTGGATTATTTATTAAGTTGAGTCTCAGCGATAAAATTGATGATAAACTTTTAAATCATAGAAGATAGTAAATATCATGCTCTACTTGACTTTTCTAATGGATTACTTATTTCGCTGCAGTTGTTAATTTAAAACTTGTTTTCTATTGTATTCTATCAGTTGTTATACTATGTTGAAGGCTAAGGATAATTTATTCTGCATTATCTTAGTCATAATATTTTTTACTAGGCTAGTTGAGCTCACCCTTTTCTTTCACTGTTCTCTTCAGAAAATGAGAATATAGTTGAGACTAGTCGGGGAATGGAATGACGGTCCAGATGGTTGTTTTAGTATTCCTCATTATTCTGTGAAATAGTGTGATAATAATTGTAATGAGATTGAATTTAAGTTTGGATATTGTCTAGAAGACAATATCCGTGTTAAAACTCTCAGCTATGTTTTGTCATATTTTACACGATAGTTGTATAATTAAGTTATAGTTGTATTATGTACCATGTATTTGGCGACTCAGAATGGGTGATGTATACCTATTTTGGGGGTGTCACACCTTTATTTCTTCTTTCTGACTCCTAGATCAGAACATCAGAATTTGTCCTTTTGCATTGATGCTTTCAATCAATAACGTTCGAATGTCAGTATTTGTATTGAGATGTTGTCAAGGCTTCAATACTCAGATGACTGAACTCTACGATTTTGATGTAGATGACTAAACTCTATGATTCTGGGAGTGTTCTTTGGATTTACAATGCAGAACCTCTCTTTCTTTACTCATGCAGTGCTTCAATAGTTCTACTTACCTTGACTTACATTAGATACTGATAACTCATTTGAATGCTCTGGCCCTTCTAAAATTCAAGACTCATCTGATAGATCTTGCTCAGCTCTCTTTCTCCTTGTGATCTCTCATTTACATATCATCAATGGTCTGACCCATGCTTAATCTTCTTTGTCTATCCTTTAAAAGGTTGGCCAGTATCTCTGCATAGACCTTATCAGTTCTTGCTTCTCATCTGGCTAGCACTGCGATCATTGTTATACCCAAGATCGTCATCTTTTGATTATCTTTACAGCTACTGCATTGGTGACTTCCTTTTGTTAGTAACATTATCTGAAGTCTTTTTACTGTTGCTTGTGGAAGACTTCCCTTAAATAGTTTCACTACTCAATCCGGATGCTGATTGAATTGGTGCTTCGATTTTCTATTTACTTGCAAGCCATTAGGTGAACGCTCTTTGGCTTACTTTAGGTAGAATGCATCTTTTATAGTTCTAACCAGAGGCTTCATTCTTTGGATGCTTTGGGATTGCTCATTTGTTGAGAATCGTATCATCACTACGATTCTTCCTTGGCATTGTGAGCACTGATAGACTTCGTCGAAGACTTTGTTCTACAAACTACGATCTAGCTTTGGTCCTGCAGATACTACGACTTCGTGAGCAGATTATGCACCAAACTATAATTTCTGCTTTAACATTTGTTGTCCATGTCTGATCAAGCTTGACTACGATCATGATCGTAGTGTCTTGCCATATTCGTGCTTGATTCAGTTTTGATCAGGAGAACACTATGATTTCTTTTAAGCACTGGTAGACTACGATTCTTGCTTGCTTGATTTGCACACTTTACACTTCTGAGAACAGACTACAATTTTTGATTTGACTTGGCAGGCATTTGGACCAACTCTACGATTCTGAGTGGCCCCCCCAAAGTAGACTACGATTCTGCCTTGGCTTCTGCAATCTCTTGACTGGCTCGACATACTACAAACTTTGAGAGTTACTTTTCTTATAGACCTCGATGGATGGTGCAGTGTTCAACGATAAGGCTGGTCTATCTATTACATTATATAAGATCAACCTAACAAGCTTGCTCTTTCTATGTTTAGTCCTTGTACATCATATTCTTTTGAAGAACTTTACAAAGCTGTTTTGTTCATGTATAATCATCCTAACATGTTTGATCATTTAAATCTAAGTCCTTGTACATATATTCCTACAATCTATTCAAGGACTTTACAGCTTGTTTCAATGCAGACATATCTGCATAGTCATTCATTTATTTCATCATCTTCATCATCAAATTATACAAATAAAGGAATAACATTCACATGCATATTCCTAACAATCTCCCCCTATTTGATGATGACAAAAATACTGAATGCATGTGTATGAGATGAATGAATCTTAGGATATAGTGAGCTGTTGTATTGCTAGAATAGGTAATATGAATGATATATTAAAAAGTATTTGTTTACAACTGAATAACAAACTTAAATTCTGGATCCAGAGTTAACTATTACATTTAGAGATGTACCTTCTTCTTCATGTGTGTCTCCTAGATCTTCTCTGTTGTTGCTACTCATCTGCTTGATCTCCTGGTTCTTGCTCCCCCTGAGATGGTGGCTTCATTTCTTCTCCTTCTTGCTCTTGCTCCCCCTGAGATGATGAGTCCTCTTCTTCTTGCTTTGCTTTCAGCTTTTTCTTCTTCTTTTTCTGGATCTTCTTCTTTGTCTTTATTTAATTCTTACTATGTCCCTTTGAGTGCCTTCTCTTTTTCTCTCCCTTTTTGTCATCAATCACTTGAGAGAGATGCTGGACATTTGACATAAGCTGCTCAAGAAGGTTGTTGGCCGATTTCACAATCGATAAAACACGCGCAATCATACTCGATCCACAAGTAATATAAGATAAGTAGAGTGTCGTACCCACGAGGACAAAGTCTTAAGTGATAGTCAAATACTAAGGTAAATTCTATACTTTCTTATCTAAACAAGTGAAATAAGATGGTGTGTTAAGCTATTTGATTAAAAGTGTAGAAAATAGAGAAATAGTTGTACTAGGAAGTCAAGATAGGATTACAATTCCCCTAATGCGTCACCTAATCTCCTAACTCTCCACATTACAAACGAATCAAGGAATGGTCAACCGAGAACAGTAACTACATATAAACTTTTGTCGAAGGTCAAATGCACATCTCTAGCTAGATGAATCACAATATTTTTATTGGTGAAAATAACTAGACTAGGGTCATTAAGCTTAGTCTCAAGGCTACACAAGGCAAATAGCGATATGTCTATCCTATTAAGCCGTTTATGCACATTCCCATAGACATGGTCATAACAGGTGTTCTTGTATTTAAAGGTTAGATATTAATATCCATTTTTCAATATCCATTAATATTATTACCAATTTCTCTGTCAAGTAATCAGTCAATAAGCAAGAAATACAACAACCCATTCCAAAATGATTTATTAATATAAATAGGAGAGAAAGTTAATTAAGCTACACAATAGGTTACATTGCAATCCTAAAAATGGAATTAGTTCATGACTATGGTAGTAATACAAATTTTTAAAACATTCAACATGCTCAGTAATACACAAATAAATGAAAGATTTGGAATAAGAAAACTCTTGTTGTGAAGTTTTCTGTCTCCAACTTTTCTCTTCTTTATGTAGCTTCTGAGCTATGTAGGATGCAATAAATTTTCCTTCCTTGAAGTACAACTTCTTTCTCTTCTAAAACTAAGTAAAGCTCTAATAAATCTATTCTATGCTCTGTGTATCTGATGGTGGCTCTCTGTCTAGATGATCCCTTACTTTTCCTCATTTAGGTCATTAATAGCAAGTTAATGCCTGGACACCGGAGGTGGCATCGCTGCAGACGGAGAATACATCACTGTGTGTGATGCATTTGCGGCCTACGTGAAGCTTTAAAAACACGGAGCTCATAACAGTAAGCATCCTAACTTACAAAGGAGTCAGGTCAGCATGCAGCTCCATGTGATATCAACTAAATCCTACCTCACGTTGCGGCACCAAGCAGAAGTTTGGTGATGGCGCTGCGGCGCCAGTGTATAAAAAAATGACCCTTATGCCCCTTAAAGCTGGAAAAGACCTAATGAGCCCTACATCACAGAGATTAAACGTATTAACAACAATATATATAAAAGATTAACAAATAACATAAAAAATATGCAACATCTTAAGCCACAAAGGATCTGATTCGCGGATAAAAATCCCACTCATCATAGGTAAGATGAATTTTTAACTTCAATCTTTAGCTCCTTCTGGCTGAGCTCTAGTTTTAGAGGGAGAGACTGATTCAGGGTATCTATTTTCTCGGAGAGAGACTTAATAGATTCTTCATTTTTCTTTTGAAGTAGCTGGGCTTCTTTCCTCTGTTGCTCAATTGATTCCAAATAAATTTAATCTCTTTGATGAAGCTTATTAAATATATCAGAAATGATAGTTTGAAGCTTCTTGTGGAACTCGTTGTCCTTTCCTGCTGATAGGCCTTTTGCTTCCTCAGTATTATAGAAGAATTTCTCAGCCATTTCCTCATAGTTTTTCAATAACTCAGAGTCTTGAGAGATTTTGGCATTTTGTTTGAGTTTCTCACTTTGGTAGATGTTTTCAAAGGCAGTGAGAATGTCAAAGAAATCACTGTTGGATGAAGAAGGGATATCAGATGGTATACTGGGATTGAGATTTGGAGTACTGAGAATGGGGTTTGATGAGTGGAAATCTGGATGAGCTTGAATGTCTGCAATTGTAAGACCCTGAATTTTATGAAATGAAAGTATTCAATTTTCTTATAATTATAATTCTATTTAGTAAATGGTTAAATTGATAAAAGGTTAAAGTTAAGGGTGATATGAGAAAATTTTACAAAGTAAGCAAGTTGTCATAAAATATTCGTTTGGTCGGGAAATATTCTTTTTATCAGGGAATATTCGTACGACGTCACAATCATTAGTGGACACCACAACGGAATAACTATCGAATTTAGAAAGCGACAGAAATAACCTTTTTATAAAAATAACGGCAATACTTTTACCGTTAAAACTGTTGAAATACCTGATGATAGAAGTATAGTAATACGCGTGGTTGCATAGTAGCACACGGTATTGCACAGTATCTTTGATTATTGATGCTTACGTGTGAAGTCACTCAATTTTTTTCAATAACTGCCACAGTAATTGCTGCATAAAATCTCACGTTATTGATTCAATTATTGTCCCAATATTTTATATTATTAAATCAATAATTGAGACGACACAGTTATTCATGTTATTATTTTCATTATTGACATTGTCTAGAAAGTTCTGTCGAGAAAAGGGGTTTGGTCACCTAATTGCGTGCCAATAAGGAGATGTCCTTATCGGAAATCCCCTCTTTCCTGGGAATGATCTGGTTGTTAATATTGTGAGTTATAATGATGAATAAATGTTATTAACAATATGTTCATTGAAGATAAGTGAATTATAAAAGTTAAAGGGGAATAATGCAAGGTTGGAATACTTTAAGGGTACCAAAGTGTAATAAGTTAACCAATCCATGTCAAATTGAATCAACCAATCAAAGAAGAGATGATGCAAGCATGATGTAAGCATGACATCATCCTTAAAGAAACACAAAGATGATGTAAGCATGACATCATCATGACATCATGATGATGATGACATCCTGACATCATCATGACATCATTGCTTATATCATGATGATGTCACCTGGACTAAGGTACAATTAATGAGGTACTAAACTTTAATAAGTTGAGCCCATATTGTGCAATTATCGAAACTATGTTTTCTTATAAATAGGGGCTTATTTCTTCTTTCATTCTCACCAATTTACTAAGACTCACAGGAGAAGCTATAGAGAGAGAAACTATAGAGAGAAAGAAGAAGAGTATTCTGCTACATCACTATTGCAATATCCAGTCTTCTACTAAGGTAAGGGGTGTTATTTCTATCCATACAGTACTATTCATTCATACGGTACTATTCATAGATACTATTCATATATACGATACTATTTATAAATACGGTACTATTCATAAATAAGGTACTATTCACGAAGTACTATTCATGGGATACTATTCACGAAGTATTATTTACGGGATACTATTCATGAAGTACTATTCACGGGGTACTATTCACAAAGTACTATTCACGGGATACTATTAACGAAGTACTATTCATAGTGTACTATTCACGACAAAAAATTGATTTCTTTTCTGTCCAAATTATTTTGATACATGAATATTATTCTTGAATTTTACTGTACATTTAGTTATCATGTTGACAATTTGGATATCCTTGAATTTTGGATAAATTGAATTATAAATTTCTAATATTTATCCTTGATCTCACTTGATTGAATCCTTATATCATTGTCATCATCCTCATGCTTATATTGTAATGAAAGACATCTTTGGTCCGTAGTGCATAGATGGACTGTTGATTGGTATGATTATGACTAGGAATTATGTATCGGTATAATCATGACCTGTAATATTACAAATGATGTGGTAAGAATCCTCTTTGGCCTGTAGTGCAAAGAAGAAATGTTGATTGATATCTTTTATCGTAGTGCAAAGATGAACTGTTGATTGATAGATTTGGCCCATAGTGCAAAGATGGACAGATGTATGACATGATCATGACCACTGGTAATATTAACGAATATCCTTGGCCCATAGTGCATGAATAATTCGATGATGTGTTTGGCAGGATCATGACCATTGGTTTTAAAGTTGAATGTCTTTGGCCGTAGTGCACTGACAGACAATTAATTGGTATGATCATGACCATTGGTTTTATAGTTGAATATCTTTGGCCTATAGTGCAAAGATAGACAACTGATTGGTATGATCATTGTTATTACATTTGAATATCTTTAACCCTTGGGGTAAGGATATTGAATAAACGTTCTATTAAGCCTTTGTGGCAAGAAGAAACTGTTGATTTACATGATTATAAACATGAATTGTGAATTTAACTATAATCTTTGGTGGTTCAGGTGAAGACAGGTGATTAAAGTTCTCTTTGTCTTGGGTAAAATAAAGAAGTGTTGATGAGTATTACAGTAATGAATTATTAATGATGGACTGTTAATTTGGAGGATATAGTAGACATTATGTTCTACTTGTCTCTTCAATGGATTGTTGATTCCGCTGCAATTATGGTTGAAATCTTTTATCATCTACCATATGTTCTAAATCTCTGATTTATTAGTGATGAAGGCTATTGATAAATTAATTATATTAGTCATAATATTAATTATTGGGCTATTTGTGCTCACCCTTTTGCATAACAATTCCTTTCAAGTATTAAGAGTGTAACTAGGTCGAGCGGGGATAAAAGGCGATTAGTGTGATGGTCCAAGACTGTGGAAGTTTCTCAATACATTATAAAACTGTATAACATAGAATATATAATTGTATTGAGGATATAAGATGGGTGTGTTGTATATTACACGTCACTTAATAATTGATTTTGGTGAACAACAATAGGGTGATGAGAACCCGACTTTTAAAGCGTCAAAAATGAACCTCATAAAAATGAACATGATAGTAATCTTCTCGTTCTTCTTTGGGGTCTTGAAATATTTGCTGTTGTATTTTATATGACATTGTAATCATTTGAGTTTGGATATTTTCTACGAGATAATATTCGTGTTAAAACTCTCAGCTTATGTGATGTCGTATTTTGCACAACAGTTCAACAGTTGTATAAATGAAGTTTGTATTTGAATTCTTTACCGTGTATCTGGCGACTCAAAATGAGTTGTGTGGACATTTTTTGGGAGCGTCACATTTGGTATCAGAGCTTAGGGATATGGTCTTTGGCGGAGATCCGGGATTAGAACTAGGAGGGGAGAGACGAGTAATATCCTTCGCTAGTGTGTGTGTCCTACCTAAGCTTAATTTTCTTACTTAAGTTGACAAATTGTGATATGTTAATTAACCTTTGTTTTGAAGATGTATTATAGAATGATATCTGAAATACAAGAGATGGGCAATGAAAAAATCATGATACAGAGGAAATAACCGGGAATATACAATTCAAAAGAAAGTAAGGTATTCTCATCTCTTCGAACTACCAGGTACGTAAATTTCGAGGGTAAAATGTCATAAGGAGGGGAGATTGTAAGACCTCGAATTTTATGAAATGAAAGTATTCAATTTTCTTATAATTATTATTCTATTTAGTAAATGGTTAAATTGATAAAAGGTTAAATTAAGAGGTGATATTTGAAATTTTACAAAGTAAGCAAGTTGTTCTAAAATATTCGTTTGTTCGGGGAATATCCGCACAACGGCACAATCATTGGTGGACCCCATAACAGAATAACTGTCGAATTTAGAAAGCGATAAAAATAACCTTTTTATAAAAATAACGGCAATACTTTTACCGTTAAAACTGTTGAAATACCTGATGATAGAAGTATAGTAATACGCGTGGTTGCATAGTAGCACACGGTATTGCATAGTATCTTTGATTATTGATGCTTACGTGTGAAGTCACTCAATTTTTTTCAATAATTGCCACAGTAATTGCTGCATAAAATCTCACGTTATTGATTCAATTATTGTCCCAATATTTTATATTATTAAATCAATAATTTAGATGACACAGTTATTCATGTTATTATTTGCATTATTGACAATGTCTAGAAAGTTCTGTCCATAAAAGGGGTTTGGTCACCTAATTGCGCGCCAATAAGGAGATGTCCTTATTGGAAATCCCCTCTTTCCTGGGAATGATCTGGTTGTTAATATTGTGAGTTATAATGATGAATAAATGTTATTAACAATATGTTCATTGAAGATAAGTGAATTATAAAAGTTAAAGGGGAATAATGCAAGGTTGGAATAATTTAGAGGTACCAAAGTGTAATAAGTTAACCAATCCATGTCAAATTGAATCAACCAATCAGAGAAGAGATGATGCAAGCATGATGTAAGCATGACATCATCCTTAAAGAAACACAAAGATGATGTAAGCATGACATCATCATGATGTAAGGAATGACATCATCATGTTGTCATGATGATGTCACCTGGACTAAGGTGCAATTAATGAGTCACTAAACTGTAATAAGTCGAGCCCCTAACGTGCAATTATCAAAACTATATTTTTCTATAAATAAATGCTTATTTCTTCTTTCATTCGCACCAATTCACTAAAACTCACAAGAGAAGCTATAGAGAGAGAAATTATAGAGAGAAAGAAAAAAAGTATTCTGCTACTTCACTATTGCAGTATTAAGTCTTCTACTAAGGTAAGGGGTTTTATTTCTATCCATACAGTATTATTCATTCATACAGTATTATTCATAGATACTATTCATATATACGGTACTATTCACGGAGTACTATTCATTGATACTATTCATAAATACGGTACTATTCATGACAAAAATTATTTCTTTTATGTTCAAATTATTTTGATACATGAATATTATTCTTGAATTTTACCCCACATTTAGTTATCATGTTGACAATTTGGATATTCTTGAATCATGGATAAATTGAATTATACATTTCTAATATTTATCCTTGATCTCAGTTGATTGAATCCTTATGTCATTGTCATCATCCTCATGCTTATATTATAATGAAAGACATCTTTGGCCCGTAGTGCATAGAGACTGTTGATTGGAATAATTATTACCAGGAATTATGTATCGGTATAATTATGACCTGTAATATTATAAATGATGTGGTAAAAATCCTCTTTGGCCCGTAGTGTAAAGAAGAAATGTTGATTGACATATTTGGTCGTATTATAAAGATGAACAGTTGATTGATAGCTTTGGCCCGTAGTGCAAAGATGGACAGGTGTATGACATAATCATGACCACTGGTGATACTAACGAATATCCTTGTCTTGTAGTGCATGTATAATTCAATGATGTGTTTGGCAGGATCATGACAATTGGTTTTACTAGTTGAATGTCTTTGGTCGTAGTGCACTGACAGACAATTAATTGGTATGATCATGACTATTGGTTTTATAGTTGAATATCTTTGGCCTATAGTGCAAAGATAGACAACTGATTGGTATGATCATTGTTATTACATTTGAATATTTTTAGCCTTTGGGGTAAGGATATTGATTAAACGTTCTATTAAGCCTTTGTGTCAAGAAGAAACTGTTGAATTACATGATTATAAACATGAATTGCGAATTTAACTATAATCTTTGGTGGTTCAGGTGAAGACAGGTGATTAAAGTTCTCTTTGTCTTGGATACAACAAAGAACTGTTGATAAGTATTATAGTAATGAACTATTAACGATGGACTTTTAATTTGGAGGTGATAGTAGAAATTTTGTTCTACTTGGCTCTTCTAATGGATTGTTGATTCCACTTAAATTATGGTTGAAAACTTTTATCATCTACCATATGTTCTAAATCTCTGATTTATTACTGATGAAGGCTATTGATAAATTAATTATATTAGTTATAATATTAATTACTGGGCTATTTGTGCTCACCCTTTTGCATCACAATTCCTTCCAAGTATTAAGAGTGTAACTAGGTCGAGCGGGGATAAAAGGGGATTAGTGTGATGGTCCAAGACTGTGGAAGTTTCTCAATACATTATAAAACTGCATGACATACAATATATAATTGTATTGAGGACATAAGATGGGTGTGTCGTATATTATACGTCACTTAATAATTGATTTTGGTGAACAACAATAGGGTGATGAGAACCCGACTTTTAAAGCATCAAAAATGCACCTCATGAAAATGAACATGATAGTAATCTTCTCGTTCTTCTTTGGGGTCTTGAAATATTTGCTGCTGTATTTTATATGACATTGTAATCATTTGAGTTTGGATATTTTCTACGGATATATTATTGTTTAAAACTCTCAGCTTATGTGGTGTCGTATTTTGCACAACAGTTCAACAGTTGTATAAATGAAGTTTGTATTTGAATTCTTTACCGTGTATCTGGCGACTCAAAATGAGTTGTGTGGACCTTTTTTGGGAGCGTCACATTTGGTATCAGAGCTTAGGGATATGGTCTTTGGCGGAGATCCAGGATTAGAACTAGGAGGGGAGAGACGAGTAATATCCTTCGCTAGTGTGTGTGTCCTACCTAAGTTTAATTTTCTTACTTAAGTTGACAAATTGTGATATGTTAATTAACCTTTGTTTTGAAGATGTATTATAGAATGATATTTGAAATACAGGAGATGGGCAATGGAAAAATCATGATACAGAGGAAATAACCGGGAAGGTACAATTCGAAAAGAAAGCAAGGTATCATTTTTATTACATTTGAATAAAAATCAACCTGTGAACGGAAAGACCAAAAAAGTAAGGATATTGAGTAAACTTTCTATTAAGCCTTTGTGGCAAGAAGAAACTGTTGATTTACATGATTATAAACATGAATTGTGAATTTAACTATAATCTTTGGTGGTTCAGGTGAAGACAGGTGATTAAAGTTCTCTTTCTCTTGGATACAACAAAGAACTTTTGATGAGTATTATAGTAATGAACTATTAACGATGGACTTTTAATTTGGAGGAGATAATGGATATTATTTTCTACTTGACTCTTCTAATGGATTGTTGATTCCGCTGCAATTATGGTTGAAAACTTTTATCATCTACCATATGTTCTAAATCTCTGATTTATTACTGATGAAGGCTATTCAAAAATTAATTATATTAGTCATAATATTATTTACTGTGCTATTTTTGCTCACCTTTTTGCTTCATAATTCCTTTCAAGTATTAAGAGTGTAGCTGGGTCGAGTGGGGATAGTAGGGTATTAGTGTGATGGTTCGAGACTGTGGAAGTTTCTCAATACATTATAAAACCACATGACATGCAATATATTATTGTATTGAGGACCTAAGATGGGTGTGTCGTATATTACACGTCACTTAATAATTGATTTTGGTGAACAACAATAGGGTGATGAGAACCCGACTTTTAAAGCATCAAAAATGCACCTCATTAGAATGAACAGGATAGTAATCTTCTCGTTCTTCTTTGGGGTCTTAAAATATTTGATGTTATATTTTATATGGCATTGCAATCATTTGAGTTTGGATATTGTCTACGAGATAATATTTGTGTTAAAACTCTTAGCTTATGTGTTTTCATATTTTGCACAACAGTTCAACAGTTGTATAAATGAAGTTTGTATTTGAATTTTGTACCGTGTATCTGGCGACTCAGAATGGGTGATGTATACCTATTTTTGGGGCGTCACAACAATCGTAGTGTATGAGACCTCTACGATTGTGGTCTTTGGTGTGGCCTTTCTAGTATCTGAGTTTTCTAGGGATGTAGATGTTTCCTTCATGACGATAAACCTTGAAATGAGGGACGTTCTTGATCATCTTGATATGAAATGACTTGACCCTTGGGAAATTTTGAGAGACCAACTCCAAATTGGGAAAGTGTGAATAACACCAACTGATGTAACTTTCATCGCCAGCTATGTAAGCCTTTAGCTAAGGCATCAATGGATAGAACCATTTTATTAGAGGATTGTCAAGATTGTACAGTATTGTAGTACAATCTAAATCCATGTCTTTCTAGTTGTTAAAAAGATCTTCTGTAGACATCGTTACTACTTTGAGTTATTCGTTTCCATGGTTTATCCATCTTCCTGGTAGCACATCTTGTGGTTCATCAAAGACTTCCACCACTAATCTTCTATGAACTCTTGTCGGAGAGGGAACATAATAGTCTGTTGATTCTTGATCTATAGAGCTGGAGTCTGTCTCCATCTCTTCATCATGCTAGGTCATTTCAGCTGATTCATTAATGGATCCTTCCAGCTGATTTTTATCACTTGATTCTTCTTTAGTGTCATTTTCAGAATTATTTGACTCAACAGTCATTTCCTCTCCTTTTTCACTTTCTTCATCTTCTTCTGTCTTTGACTCATTTGCATTTATGTTTGCAGTCCTTTTACTTTCAATGCTAGTGTTGTCAGACATCATCCTCCTTTTTCCTTTCATATATTCTCCCATAGACTCTGATTTGTTATCTTCATCACTGCTACTGAGATTAATTACTTTTGATACAGAGCCTTCTTCTTTCTTCTGATTAGTTCTTTGAAGTAACCTGTTACTCTTTAATTTCTCCTTCTTGGGGGTGCTGCAGTTGATGCTTTTTCCTTTCCTGATTCTCGTCTCTTTTTGTCATTGGAGAGACTGTTTGGTGGAACCTATGAATACTTCTTCACAATCTTAGCTTTCTTCTTTGTTAGCTCTGCTGGAGTGGTTACTACAGGTGCAGAGTCATCAGATTTAGACAACTTATTTTCCATTTCTTTTGCCTTCCTCTTCTTTGCAGAGACCTTGTTGTTGCTGCTAGATGTCATTAGCTTTTTATTTTCCATTGGATTTTTCTTCCAGTTTTCAAACAGTTGTGGGGACATCACTTTATGAACATTCAGTGGTTCTCCCTCATCATCCCTTATCTTACTCTTTAGTTTCTTCTTCAATATAATGCTCAAGAGTCTTCTATGAAAAACCTTTGTGAGGGATTTATCTGTAGACTTCTTCATCTCATCTTTTTCCAGCCATTTGGACAACCAATCAATTAGAAGGGCTCCGAAGTTCATCTGCTATTTCATGACTCTTACAATCATAACTCTCAGTTGCAGATCACTAACAGTATCATGTGCAGTATCCTTACACAAGATGCATTTTTCCGTAATCTCAGCCAGAAATTCAAGCTTTTCAGGAAACTCCTTTTTCTTCATATCTTTCAAATTTGCATTCCTTTTGTAGCGCATTAACTTTTTATCTTCTCCGATGTCGACGTCCTCGAGGTTTATCAAAACTTGGTCAGGAAACTCTAGACATTGGTTAATGTCTGAGGCTTTTATCTTCCAGCTTATTCCTTTGACCTTTGTAGATAGAATCCCAGAGTCTACCATTGCATTTTAATAGAATTGCTTTATTAAATCGAAATACAATAGAGTGTTAGCTTCCAAGCACTTTGAAAATCCGGCATTCTTTACAAGATCAAGTATGTCCTTGAACTTCTTTTCTGATCTTTTGAACTTCTTAAAACCGAGTTGGATTCCAGTTATAACATGTCAATCCTCCATTTTGAGATTGAAGTGTATGGGTATTTAATTTGAGGAATCTTATAAGAGATAGTTGAATGCGATTTGGGAGGATCTCGAGGTTTGTTGGATTTTAACTTTGAAGAGAATTTTAGAGTTTGAAAAAGGGAGGGAGAGAAAATCAACAACCTTTGATAACAGTTTGGAGGTTTTTAAATTTGTCTTTAAGACAGTTCCTTCTGACTCTGCATAAGTTGTGATGTGCCAAGATGCCATTGGTTGCACAATGCCCAGTAAGAAACTATAACTCCCCATAAGCTGATCAATTTTTCAGTTGTGATTTTTCTTTTAAAAAAATGAGTATTAGTGATGTAGGTTGACCGTTGACTTCTTTAGTACGTAGAGTAGCTTGATGAGATAGTTATAGGCTCTATGATTTTCTTTGTCAACTCAACGATCGTCTTCTGAGAGATGCTTCAGTGAGTGACTTGTCACTAATCCCCAACTTGGAGTTGCATGATTCATCAACAGGCTTGATCTCTTCCGAGGGATTTTCTGTACATGTGCTCCATATGAGTTCTTATGATGCCTTCTATTTCAGTTCTCCTTCTAGGTTAAGGAAGCTTAGAAATGGCCAACCTCTTAGACTTAAACTAAGGGTTAGGTTTGTCTCTGAGGTGTTTATCAGAGGAAAGACTATATATACTTGGTGGTAAGAATGTCATCATGATAGGCCTTTTTGTCAGAGTTTGTTCACCACCATTGGACATACTTGATATTGACATTTGTCAGTGGAAGAGGGTGAAGTACTTCAGCTATATCACTTGTATGGTCAGGAGAGTGTATCGAGAAGTACTGCAATCGTAGAGTTAGTGTGCTTATAATCTACGATCGTGATGTTGATCGTACAGAATCTCTAATTACGATGGTGAGACTTGACGATCTGTCTTAGAGTTTAGGGACACTACGATCGGTAGTAAAGATTCATTTGATACATCAGCCTCAGAGTTTTGGGACTCTGTTACAGGGAGAGGTCTTTTTTGGATAACCTAGAGTTTCATTTCAATAATCATTAAAGCTTCTCTAAATACCTGAAGACCGATAGGTGGATATTTCATCTTGTAGCATTGTCTAGTGAAACATCTTTCATGTTAAGAACTTAAGATGAGCAACTAATGACCAATCTCTAGAGAATTCTTGGACCAGTAATTTTAAATGTTCGTTGTTGATTTAAAGCTTCGTTGTAGAGGATTGATGCTCTGTGAGATGGTCATCAGAGATGTCAGGGATGTTGAAATTTCATCTGAGCTCATCTCTGATTATGGCAATGAATTTCACTTCTACTTCACCTTAAGTTTTTTCATCATGATCTTCATATCCTCAGTCATTCTTGCCTTTGTATCAGGTTCAGATTTCTTTAATATTTGAGAGATCTGAAGGATTTAGCTTCAATGTTTTCCTCCTTAGTTTTAGCATTGCTAGACTTTAGGATATTGTTGTTCTTCCATAGTTGATACCTCCATTTTAGGAGTAGATGAGCTAGCTTCTGTATATAAATCCTTACAAGGTCACCTTTGTGCTCCTTCTTCTAGCTGGAATCTTCTGAACTGATTTGGTATCTTTATGAATAAATCAGTTTCATTTGATTCGTAGAGTACTTGTGAACTGGTCACTCCACGATTTGTTAATCAGTCTTTACGAGCGTAGATTCCATCATTTAGACTTCCAGCATCCCCCGTACTCATAAAGTTTCTACACTACGACTCATGCTACTATATTGTTTGTAGATGATTATAGATGTGATCTTCCTTCTTGAACCTCTTGAGATGAGATGCTTTGCATGGATGAGCTTGTACGGTCTATGAATTTCATGCTTCCTTGGATGATCTTGAATGGGAGCATAGTTGAGAGATTTGGATGTTTCAGCTTGGTAAAACCTCGGTAACCAATCTCCAGCCTTTCTTGGACAGATATCATCAGGTTTTTGCATGTTAGATAATTTTTTTATTTTGGTACCCAATTTGATTTGGGTCCTACTAGGTTAGTTTTAACAAGAATCCTAGTTATTCAAATTCTTTGGATTTCTAATATACCTTGAAATTATCATTGATGGTCATGATGTATGTACACTCGTGAATGATCAAATTTATGATTGTAAGTGTGTGTTTGACTTAAGCAATCTTGGTGAGTTCACCTTTTCTTTTGGTTTAACACTTTTTTGCTTATGCTATGTTTCTAGATTTTAAACTTTTATAGAGTGGAGATTAGCTTCATAGTTTACAGCTATTAGGTTCGTAGAGTTGATTAGTTTCCAAGAACCTTAAAGATACAACTATAGTCTTGATCACACTCTATGCTTCATCAAAATCACAAAACATTGATGAATAAACACATCAATCCATTAGCAAGGGTCTAGCAATTTAGAATGCTTGGATTATCCTTAACTAAAGTCATATAATAGATATCTATTGAGTAAAATATTTTCGATCCTCAATCATATATGGAGAGAGTTTTTCTGTAAGTGATGTTTAACAACTATTTGATGAGTGTATATTTGGATGAGGATTCATACCTTGCTATTGTCAGTCTCTTGACAGGTAGTTGTTCAAATTATTTACATAATGATATGAGGCATTGTTGAATATAACTTTGTATAATCAGTACTGACAACGTTTGTTGTTTAATGTGACTTTAGATTAGTTAGGCAGAGTCTTTTACTCATAATCAGATGAAGATCTTGACACCTCAAATTCTTTGAGGCTCTTGAACCTCAAGGTTCGGATTCATGGATCTTGTCGATTATTCATTTGATGGGTTTCTCTAACTCCGTAGTTTAAGATGAATCGCATTACTTGTTTAGGCGTATAATCTAGACTACTGATTAGCTGTAGATTTTGCTAGAGTAGCCTGATAGAAATATCATGAAGAAGGATGGCCAATCTGGATTGCAGCAGGTGGATATACAAATTTATCTGCCCATACAATTTTCACCTCGTGAACTCAACTATATTCAAAAATGACTTACAATTAATACTACGTTTAGAACTTATTTTTGCCATGGATCAAACTCAAAGCGCGAGCTTTAACATATTCGTGAGAACCTTCTCTGATACCAATTGTTAGTTCCCGGAGGCACAATATAGATCTAGAAGGGGGGTTGAATAGATCCTTTTTCTTTCTTGAATAACGATTTCTCTATTTTTTTTATCTTGGTACTATTTTGTGTTATCTTGTTAAGTGATTAACAGATATATAATAGAGGAATCAATTCATGCACAGCGGAATATATTAATCAACCCTTCAGACATATAATCATTAAACACAGTTCTAATATTAAGCTAATTGCAAGCAGATATAGCAGTTATATTATAGAACGTAAATGACATAAAGTAAATAACACCAGAGGTTTTAAGTGGTTCAGAGACAAAATGTTCATAATCCACTCTTTTGCTTCAACAAGCAGGGATTCCACTAAGGGCTTCAACAAGTAGTCTTGGAACTCTAGTTCACTAAAAACTCTTCAAGTCCAACAAACTTGGAACTTTAGTTCACTAAGAACTCTTCAAGGCCAGCAGCCTTTGGAACTCAGTTTAGTCCCTATGACAAGGACCCCTCAGACCCTGACTTCTTGTTGTTGGTGGTGGTGGTGGTGGTGCTGAGCTGTTAAGATGACTTTAAGCTTATTCATCCATTGATACTTAGTAGCTTGTTATGATCATTTATGGATTCTGCTTCGAGACTGGATCATAATTGGACAGACTGCTAAGTTATTCATGAAGCTAGATCTCTTTGAGTACTATGTAGTTTGTCACTCCTTCTTTGGTACAACTGATCTTGTGGTTGATTCTTATCTTTTTGTGATCTCAGCTTGCACACCTTCTATAAGACCCCGAATTTTATGAAATAAATTTATTTATTTTTTCTTATAATTATTATTGAGTAATGGGTTAAATTGATAAAAAGTTAAAGTTAAGGGTGATATATGCAAAGTTTACAAAATAAGCAAATGGTTATAAAATACTCATTGTTGTCGGGGAATATTCATTTGGTCGTGGAATATTCTTGTTGTTGGGGAATATTCGTACGGCGGCGCAAACATTTGTGGGCCCCGTAACGGAAAATTGTCGGATGAAAAAAATGACAAGAATGAGTTTTCTAAAAATAACGGCGTAGTTGTTACCGTTAACACTGTTGAAATACCCTATGGTTAAAGTAAAGTAATACGCGTTGTTGCACAGTAGCACACGGTATTACACATTATTTTATATTATTGTTGTTTTTATAACTGTTACCACACAGTATTTTACATTATCAAACCAATAATTCATATTATTTGAATAATATTATTAGATAACATTATTGGCAATGTCTAAGGAAGTTCTGTCTAGGAAAGAGGTTAGGTCATCTAATTGCGCGCCAGTAAGGAGAAATCCTTTATTGAAAAGCCCTCTCTTTCCTGGGAACGAACTGGTTGTCATTATTGTGATTCTGTAATATTATTGTGAATAATTAATTATTGATTTATATGATGAGAAAAATATTTATTTATGTGGATATAAATGGAAGAATTTTTAGAAAAGTGACAATTGTCAAAAATTGATATTTTATCTTTTCTGATAAAATAATTCATTCAAATATATTATTATATTACATTATGAATGTATAATGTGTTAATATAATAATGGTTATATTTTTACAATGAATGTGCGAGATATGAATAAAGGAGGAGAAAGAATATTTTTATTACAAAAAACATGTTAAATGTGTTGGTGGGTCTCATTTTTGACTGAAATTTGATCATAGCCTGCAAAATTGTCTGTATGTGGATTTCGGTCAATTTTTGTTTAGAATTTGGAAAAACTTAAAGCTACAAAGTTGTAGAGAATTGAATTTCCTACGGAATGGACATAAGATTCGAATTTTTCCGATAAAAAGGCTGTTTATTATGAATTATTGAATTTTCGAAATAATTGATTTTTGGAGTTTTAAATGTTTTTTTAAGAAAAATATTTTTGGTGAGTTGGTGGGCTCCACTTATGTGGTAAATGTGTTGAAATCAGAATTCAAATTATGCGTATGATTTTTAATAAATAATATTATTTTATTAAATTTTTTGACTTTGGTGTTCTAAGTATTTTCCTATAAATAGGATGCTTATGTTAGAATTAAAATACACTAGAAACTGAAGTTTTCTCTCTCTCTATATTATCGAGCGTATTTTTGTGAGTATTTTGATACTTTGAGTGTTGCTATGTGGTGCAAGTTATTTCAGCATTATATCCAGATTTCCAGTCTGAAGTACTGTCATTTTGAGGTAAGTGATATTGTCATTATTATGGTAAGGGATAGTAAAGGATATTATTTTCTTCGTAAATAATATTATTTCTTTCAATGTCATTATGCCGAAATATTGGTATGAATTTTGTTATGGAATTTTTACCTTTTTGTGTCGGGGTTACTATTCACGTATACGGTATTATTCACGTATACGACATTATTCATGTATATGGCCCTATTTACATATACAACACTATTTACGTATACAGTACTATATACGAATACGGGGTACTATTCACGAGTTACTATTCATGAGTTACTATTCATGGGTTACTATTCACGGGTTACTATTTATGACAACATTGGTTTCTTTTTCTGACCAAATTATCGTTGATTTATGAATCTTACTCTTGAAATTAAATCCATGTTTTGATTATATTGTTTTTATTATCATATATAACATTTTTATAATCTTGGTGATAAAATTTCTATTTCACTTGAGTATAAAGATGGGTAGATTATTGGTATGATCGTGACTATGTGTTCTCTTTGGCCAGTAGTGCAAAGATGAATTGTTGACTGGTATGATCATGATCATTGAATTTATAATTGAATATTTTTAACTTAAGTGCAAAGGTGAATTGATCAACATGGTTATAATTATAGTTTATATCTGAAATGATTATATATTTCTTTGAGATATGAATATCTTTGGCCCGTAGTGCAAAGATGACCTGTTGTTGAATATCTTTGGCCTGTGGTGCAAAGATGAACTGTTGATGAATATCTTTGGCCTATAGTGCAAAGATAAATTTATTAGTATGATTATGAATAGGAACTATGATTTGGTATAACCATGATCTTTGATGTTTCAGGTATAGACAGGTGATGAAAATTATCTTCGTCCTGAGTGCGAAGAGGAATTTAAAACCACAATTATAATTATGAGTTATTCACATGATTGTGGATAGGAACTGTTGATTGATGTTACAGGGATAAAACATTGTTGATGGACTTTTTACATGGAGAAGAATAGACTTTATGGTCTATTTGACTTTTCTAATGGATTGCTCGTTCCGCTGCAACTATGGTTGAAAAGTTTTATCATCTACCATATGTTCTAAATCTCTGATTCATTACTGATGAAGGCTATTGATAAATTATTTATCATAGTCATGATATTCTTTACTGGGCTAGTTGTGCTCATCCTTTTGCTTCACAAGTCCTTTCAGGTAATAAGAGTGTAGCTGGGTCGAGCAAGGGTAACAGGGGAATAGAACGGTGGTTGATAGCTGTTGAGGTTTCCCCTAAAATAGTACAAAAATAATTTTATTAAGAATTTTAGATAAATGTGTCGTATTTTATACGTCATTTAACTGTTGATTTTGGTGAACCGAATAGGGTGAGGTAAACCCAACTTTGGAAGGGTATTTTCCCACTATCATACAAGATGCCTAATGATCTACGACTTCGTGTTATCATAAGACATGGTTGTGCACATCCACTTGCTGATTATATCTACGAGCACTACCTATATAATCTTGGAGTTTGGTTGAAATATAATTCTCAATTGGAGACAATGGAGATAATTATATGTCAAGAGAAGACTCACCATTAGAAAGAACATAATAGCAATCTTCTCGTTTTTCTTTGGGGTCTATTGGGTCAACCAAGGATAATTCTCGAGTCATATGATATGTATTATAACTTAGATGCATGGCCTCCCATGTACGAAGGTTTCCTTGAGCATTTTTTAGAAATTTTAATTTCTAAAGTAGTTATTGACTGTACCTTTATGTAAGGTATCAATGTGAGGTGCTGTCCAAGTAAAGGGATGAGAGTCACATTTGGTATTAAAACTCATAGTATATGTGTTGTCGTATTTTGCACGATAATTGAAATAAAAAGTTGTAGTTGTTTTATGTACCATGTATTTGGCGACCCAGAATGGGTTGGTGGATTGGACCTATTTTGGGGGCTTCACAATTGGTATCAGAGCTTAGGGATATGATCTCTGGCAAAGATCCGGGATTAGAACTAGGAGGGGAAAGACGAGTAATATCCTTCGCTAGTGTGTGTCCTACCTAAGCTGAATTTTCTTACTTAAGTTGACAAATTGTGATATGTCAATTAACCTTTTTTACGAATATTATTTCATACGAATATTGAACGAAAATAATATCCCTTACCTTAGTAGGAGAGAAATTCTGACTGGTATAGCGGAGATATTATTAAAGAAAACTTGCACTATTTGCTACACTCAAAGTATCCTTATACTAGAAAAAAATATGCACAATATTATAGAAGAAGAATTCTCTGATTCTGGTGTGATTTTCATTTCTTAACTAAGCATCCTATTTATAGGAGAATGGCAGGGTACTATTTAAGAAAATAATCACGGATAAATAGTAAGATTCACCGGCACAGAAAAATTCGGCGAAATCTGATTTTTACTAATCATTACTGTGCAATAAAATATTCTAATAAATCAAAAACTTTATATAAAATATAATATATATTCTATTTATAGTTTAATAAAACAAATAACTTTATATATAATATAAAAATATTCTGTTTTATATAAAAAGTTTTCTGTTTTATTACTATTACAATAATAATAAAGCAAAGCTGAGAAATAAGCCAAACATATAACAAATACTTCATGAAAACCCTCTATTTATATCAAAAATTGAATAAATATTTATCACAAATTACTTATTTTCAATAAACACATTTTTAATCTTTCAATAATTATTTATCATTAATATTATAACTCACAATATTAACAACCAGATCATTCCTAGGAAAGATGAGCTTTCCGATAAGGACCTCTCCTTATTGGCATGCAATCAAATAACCTAACTCATTTCCTCGACAGAACTTTCTAGACATTGTCAATAATGGAAATAATAATATGAATAACTGTGTCATCTCAATTATTGATTTAATAATATAAAATATTGTTCAGATGATACTATGACAATAATTAAATCAATAATATGAGATACTATGCAGCAACTAATGTGGCAATAATTGAATAAAATTGAGTGACTTCTTAAGTAAGCATCAATAATCAGAGATACTGCACAATACCATGTGCTATTGTGCAACCTCACATATTACTGTACTTTTATCACCGGGTATTTCAACAGTTAACGGTAAAAGTTTTGTCGTTATTTTTATAAAAAGGTTATTTCTGTCGCTTTCTATAACCGACCTTAATTCTTTTGTGGGGTCCACCAATGATTGTACCGTCGTACGAATATTCCCGAAAAAAAGAATATTCTCCGACCAAACGAATATATTATGACAACTTTCTTACTTTGCAAAATTTGCACATATCACCATAACTATATCATTATATCAAATGCACACCTTATTATTCAAATAACATTTAGAGAAAAATAAATCTTTATTCATAAAAAATTAGGGTCTTACAAAGTAGCATTTACTTAGTTTAACAGTACTAAATAAAAAAAATGAATATAATATAACATAATAAAAAATAAATAAATTCCATTAAATTTAATAAAATAAAATATAAATAAAAAATATTAATATAATATAATATATTAACTTACATTAAATTAAATTAAATAAAAAAATAAAATGAAATAAAATAAAATAAAATATTTATATATATTAATTAAATAAAATAAAATAATATAATACAAAATAAAATAAAATAAATTCTTATTAAATAAAATAAATAACATAAAATAAATTAAATCATATTAATTTAAATTAAATAAACTATAATAAATCATTTAAATTATATTGAATTAACTAATATAATATAATACATAATAAAATAAATTCTGATTAAATAAAATAAAATAATTAAATTAATATAAAATAAAATCATTTAATTTAATAATGAATCTGATTATTTGGGTGACATTTTGTTGAAGGATTTTGGGCCGAAACAAATAAGTTGGTCGCACCATAATTTTGGATGAAGGATAATTGTTCTTGGACAAGAGTTTTGTGGATGCTTCAATTGTTCTGTTTTTCCCATGCCCATGATCAGTATAACGTAATATCTACCCTTAAAAATGTATTTACAACTCCTGTTTAATTTTGAATGAACGCACACAACCATATAACAAAATCAGATGTTAATACACAGTCATGTACTAAAAAATAGAGTATTCCCCTGGGTGCAGACTTTCTTTTCGCAACAAGTTGTATCATAGATTTCAACCACAAATTAGGACAATTCCAACATATCTAAAAAGTAATAAGTGTCTATGTTCTAAGGAATTATTGCCAAAAAAATCACCCCAACCCTTTTGAATAAATTGTTTGTCAACCCTTTTAACTTATATGTGTCACAACTTGTCATTTGCATGGCTCCTAACTCCTAAGTATATAACTTTTGGACAAAGATGCTTCGTTAAAGCACTCGACTTGTTTAACGTACACTGACGGTGTCAAACCCCAACTTTTTATAAATAAAGATTTAACTTCTCTAATTATTATTTTGAAATAACAAGGGGTTGATTTGATTAATGTGGTTAGTTATGGGTAAAATGTGCAAATTTTGAAAAATAAACAAGTTGTTATAAAATTTTCATTGTTGTCGGGGAATATTCGTTTGGTCGTGGAATATTCTTGTTGTCAAGGAATATTCGTAATGCGATTTGCCAGCAACCATTTAGGAGCCTCACAATGTAATAACCGCTGGATGAAGGAAATGACAAGTTTGAGTTTTAATAAATAACGTCGTAGTTGTTACCGTTAACACTGTTGGAATACCCGGTGGTTAAAGTATAGTAATACGTGTGATTGCATAGTAACACACGGTATTGCACAATATTGTGGGATTATTGATTTTTATATAAAGAAGACACTACTCAATAATTGTTACAGTAATTACTGTTCAATATTTTATTTTATTCAATAATTGTTACGTTGATATTTTATATTATTGTTGTTTCAATAATTGTCACTGCACATTATTTCTATTATCAGATCAATAATTCATATTATTTGAATAATATTATTAGATAGCATTATTGGCAATGTTTAAGGAAGTTTTGTCTAAGGAAAGGGGTTTGGTTATCTAATTGCGTGTCAGTAAGGAAAAATTCTTATCGGAAAGCCCCATCTTTCCTCGGAACGACCTGATTGTCATAATTGTGATTCTGTAATATTATTTGAATAATTAATTATTGATTTATATGATAAGAAAATATTTATTTTAATGCGGATAAAAATGGAAGAATTTTTAGAAAAGTGACAATTGTTAAAAATTGATATTTTATCTTTTCTGATAAAATAGGTCATTCAAATATATTATTATATTACATTATAAATGTATAAGGTGATAATATAATAATGGTGATATTTTTACACTAAATTCACGGTATATGAATAAAATGAGGTGGAAGAGAGAAAATGGAATTATGAATTCTTTTTAATAATTATAAATGTTTTAATATATATATATATATATATATATAAACATGCGGTGGGTGGAGTTGTCCTTTTTTGGTAGGCTTTGAAGTTTCAAAGAAGGAATGCTGTAGAGAAGAAAAAAAAAGCCTCCGTATGTATTTTGTTGAAATGAAAGTGTGGAAAATCATCCGTATGTGGATTTCGGTCATTTTTTGTTTAGAATTTAGAAAAACTTTCTTCTACAAAGTTGTATAGAATTTAATTTCCTATGGAATGAACATAAAATTTGTATTTTTCTGATAAAAGGGCTATTTATTATAAATTATTGAAGTTTTAAAAATAAATAATTTTTTAATTAAAACATAGGTGGGCCCCACTTTTGTATTCTTTGGAAAATTGCTGAATTGGTGGGCCCCACTTGTGCTGGCTAATTTTTTTTCAAAGAAGTGTGCGTAGAAAAAATAATCATATTATTTTATTAATTTAGTCTGCTTTGGCGTTCTAGCATTTTTCTATAAATAGGGTGCTTATTTATAATTAAAAATCTCACCAGAATCATAAGTTTTCTCTCTCTATATTATCGAGCGTATTTTTGTGAGTATTTAGATACTTTGAGAGTGGTTATTCAGTACAAGTTTTTTTCAGTATTACATCTGATATTCCAATCAGAAATATTGTTCATTTGAGGTAAGGTATGTTATTTTCTTCATAAATGATGTTATTCTCTCAATATCATTATACCAAAATGTTGGTATGAATTTTATTATGAAATTTTTACCTTTTCATGTCGAGGTTACTATTCACGTATACGACACTATCACGAATATGGTACTATTCACGAGTACTGTTCATGAAGTATGATTTTTCTTGTGAAATTTCTACCTTTTCGTGTCGGGGTTACTATTCATGTATACGACACTATTCACGTATACGACACTATTCACAAATACGGCACTATTCACCAAAAAATAAATTTTTCTCTTCTTTGTCCCAGATGTTTATTGTGACAACCCGAGAATTTAGAAAAAATTTAAAATCTTAATTAATTGATTTAAGGTTCAAAATTTGAACCTAGACAGAAAATAAGTGTATACGTTTGATATTTTTGGGATGGAATTTTAAGGATTTCAAAATTATGTGAAGGATTTAGGTGAATTATTCAAGGTTAAGTGTATACGTGAATATGTTCTATGTATATGGTTGTATATGTGTTCAGTATGTGGTTAAGGGTCAAGGGTTGACCAGATAAATTATATCTATGTCAAACCCTAATCGTATATTAAGAACGTCAATGTTCAGTTAGAAAACTCTAGTAATGGATAAGAAATCCTAGAAACCGGTTTTGAAACCCTAATTTTGCTTCCGGGAATTCGAAACCCTAATTTCGGAAATTAAAAACCCTAAATTGGGAATGCAAATGCTGGTATAAGGTTTAAACATTATTAATTATAACTTAATTAGGGAAAACCCTAATGATTCACTTGAAACCCTAATACTAGATATGGAAACTCCAATTTCAGATTCCGATAATTTAAAACCCTAATCTGGGAACTTAACGGAGAATTTTAATGCTTAAGTGCTATTAATTATAATATTAATTAGGGTAAAGCTTAATTAATTAGCAAACCCTAATTTCAAATTTTTAAATCCTAATTGTTCTATCAGAAACCCTAATGCATAATTGTGGATTTAATTGCTAAATTAACAATCTTAATTAGGAAATATTAATCCTAATTTATTTTAGTCCTAATGTGATTAGAAAATTATACTGTAATTAGGAAACTCTAATTATAATTTAAAAATGTTAATTTTCCTTTTTGAAAACCCTAATCTGGAAATCCTAGAAATGTGATTTTTGTAAACCTTAGGTTTTAACCCTAAGGGTTTCATCAAATGATAATTCTAGAATAAAAATTGCATGGAAAATGACATTAATGCCCTTTTTGTTTTTTTATAAAGTTTGTGGGTAGGCTTTGAATTTAGGTGAAGTTTTTCACTAACCCTAAACCCTAGGCATGTGACTTATATCAACCAATTCATTTCCACCTTGCAACCTTAGATACATTGAATAAAAAAAATAAAACTTATAAGTTAAGTAAAGTAACTTACCTTACTTTCCAAAGCAATCTAGACTCTCTCTTTCTATAATTTTTGAAATTTAGAGTGAGAAGGAGTGAGAAACAAAGTTATGATCACCACTTAGCTCTTCAAGAATAGCTGCATGGATCAGAAATCAAAGATCAAAGTTTTAAAGGTATAAAACCCTAAATCTTGAAATCTTTGTATTTGATGTTAGATGTTGTAATTAGTTGGTTAAAGTTGTGTATTAGGGTGTCTTTGAGTGATCTGGGTTGATAGATCATGAATCTATAACACTTAGATGAACGAAAAATGGCATTTTTAGAAATCTGGAAAAATTGGAAAATTGTTGTCTGACAGCCGAATGTCAGACGCCTTAAATCCTTCTATGTTAATAGTTTGTGTTTTTTAAGAGTTTGTACTTATAGTATGTTATGTGGTCTTTGTTCTGCAACTTGAATCATGGTCTGATCATGTCTAGAAATCAAGATATGATTGGTCAAAGTAGGTTAACCGTTCACAGAAAAATGAATTTTGGGCAGCCCAGAATTCCAGTAATGTCTGACAAGCTTTTTAAGGCCTCGGATCTTGCTTCTGACAAGTGATTGGGCCATGTTTGTTGTAAGACCCCAACTTTTATGAATAAAGATTAATTTCTCTCAAAATATATTTTTGAATATTATGGTGTGGATATAATATAATGTTATAGTTATGGGTAATATTTACAAATTTTGCAAAGTAAGCAAGTGGTTATATAATATTCGATTGGTCGGAGAATATTAGTTTTAAGAGGGAATATTCGTAGACGACACAATCATTGGTGGACCCCACAACGGAAGTATTGTCGTAATAAGAAAACGACAAAATTATCTTTTTATAAAAATAACGGCGGAAGTGTTACCGTTAAAACTATTGAACTACCCGGTAGTAAAAGTACAGTAATACACGTGGTTGCATAGTAGCACACGGTATTGGTTATTGATGCTTAAGTGAAAAGTCACTCAGTTATACTCAATTATTTCTAATATAATTGTTGCATCATATCTCTCATATTATTGATTCAATTATTGTCACAGTATCATCTCCATAATATGTTATATTATTAAATCAATAATTGAGATGAAAAAGTTATTTATATTATTAAATTTCAATATTTACAATGTCTAGAAGTTCTGTCAAGGAGAGGTTTGGTCATCTAATTGCGCGCCAATAAGGAGAAATCCTTATCAAAAAGCCCCCTCTTTCCTGGGAACGACCTGGTTGTTAAATATTGTGAGTTATAATATTAATGATGAATAAGTTCGTGTTGATTAAAGATGAAATTGATAGTTCCATTGTGTTGAAATTATTAGTGTTAGTGGATATTGACATTTATTTCGATATTAATTGATGTTTGGAAGTTATACTGACCAGTCGGGTAATTAACCGGATAAATGAGCAATTAATTGCTATTAATTCACATGATTATAACTATTTGTTCACATGTGTGTACTATTAATTCACATTCTTGTACTATTAGGGGAGTTGGTGCAAGATTGATAATACTTGCATGACTAAGTTAAAAATGGAGGTATAGATGGAGGTACTATACTATAATTCGTATTTTCACATGATTATAACTATTGATTCACATTATTTACTATTAGGGGAGGTGGTGCAAGTTTGATACTACTTGCAGGACTAAATTAAAAATGAAAGAAAAGTTGAAGGTATTATACTGTAATATTTCGAGCCCCAAAATGTGCAATTATCGAAACTATATTTTCCTATAAATAGAAGCTCATTCTTCCTTCATTTCTCACCAATTCACTAAAGCTATAGAGCAATTATTATAGAGAAATTATTATAGAGAGAAGAAGAGAAAATCTGCTACCTCTACTCCAAAGATTCGCTTTCTTTCTAAGGTAAGGGTATTATTTCTTTCAGTATTCATGAGGAGAGCTTACATTATTCCATTCTTTATTATTATGTTGAATAATGCCTATGCCAAGTACCGCATACATGGTGAAATTCTTACATTATTCCATCCTTTATTATTATGTTGAATAACTTTTTAATCATGTCTGAAGTCCGCATACATGGTGAAATTCTTTTGTTATTTCATTCTTTATTATTCTCGCTGGAATATCCATCTCATGCGTATTATGCTAGACACTGGTTCCATTCTTTATTATTCTCGTTGAATAACTTTATCTGCATCTTGATCTATCGTATGCATGGTGAATTCTTTGTTATTCCATTCTTTATTATTCTCGCTGAATATCCCATGCATGCGGATTAAGCTGAGACTGGTTCCATTCTATATTATTCTCGTTGGAATAACTCATGCATGCGGGTCTATCGCATGCATGGTGATATCTTCTCATTATTCCATTCTTTATTATTACATTGGAATATCCTCATGCATGTGGATTACGCGGCTGACCGGTTCCATTCTTTATTATTCTGTTGGAATAACCTTTTTCTACGTGGATTATCACATGCACGGTGAATGATCCTTCGATTCATTCCTTATTAAATTGTGGAAATAATCTGTCTAAGTGGATTATCGCATGGCGGATGAAAATCCATTTGCAGTTTTATATATTCTATGATACTCATTTGGTTAAAGTTTTGGCTTCTATACTCTATGAAATTAGAAAAATATTCTGGTTATTTGCGTTTCACCCGGTATCTTTTCATGGAAATATTCTTCTAAGCATTCTTGAATTTTACTCCACAAAGCAGTATCATGTTGACAATTTAGACGTAATTGATTTCAAGATAAATTAACTTATAAATCTTTAAAATTTATTCTTGAACTTGTTTTATTGAATTATTATGTCATTGTCATCATCCTCATGCTTATATTGTGATGAAAGTCATCTTTAGTTTACGTGCATAGATGGACTTGGTATGTTTATGACCAGGGATTATTCGGTATAATCATGACCTGTAATGTTATAAATGATGTGGTAAAAGTCCTCAGTAGCCTGTAGTGCATTGATGGACAATTTTTGGTATGATTATGACCAGGGATTATTCGGTATAGTTATGACCATTGATGATTTAATGAATATCCTTGGCCCGTAGTGCAGGGATGACTCGATGATGTGGTTTATTTATTAAGCTGAGTCTCAGCGATAAAAATTGATGAAAACATTTTAAATCATAGAAGATAGTAGATATCATGCTCTACTTGACTCTTCTAATGGATTGCTTATTCCACTGTAGTTAAACTTGATGTTTATTGTATTTTATCAGTTTAACATTGTTGAAGACTAATGATAATTTATTCTGCATTATCTTAGTCATAATATTTCTTACTGGGCTAGTTGAGCTCACCCTTTTATTTCACTGTTCTCTTCAGGAAATGAGAACGTAGCCGGGACTAGTCGGGGAACGGAGTGACGGTCCAGATGATAGCATTAGTAGTCCTCACTATTCTGCTAAATAGTGTGACAATAAATGTAATGAGGACTCCATTGAGTGTGGATATTGTCTAAATGAAAATATTCTTATTAAAACTCTTAGATTATGTTTTGTCGTATTTTACACGACTTTTGTATAATTAAGTTATATTTGAATTTTGTACCATGTATTTAGCGACTCAAGATGGGTGATGTATACCTATTTTGGGGGCGTCACATTTGTGTACTCCACTTGTAGTATGGTATAAGGACTACAATATCAAACTTTTAAACCACCCAGAAAGTATATATAATCGAAGATATTTAAGGTCAAACGTGAGTTGACCACCAGCCTGGAACGAAATCTGGAAAAACCCAGATTCGTGAAGAGCAAGGTTTCTGACATGGTTTGACCATGCCAGATCGTGATCGTGTTGTGTTGTTAGGTTGAGTTAGTGATATGGTAGTGTACCATGACATGAGGACTACAATACTGAACCTTAAGATCACATAAAAGGAATCCAGAAAGCTATGATTTAAAGCTGCAAAATAGGACCCTAGCACTGCTTGAGTTTCTAGGCAACCCAGAAACTCAAGAACAACGTCTGACATGTTTTGTGAGGCTTGAATATCTCTGTTGTGATGTTTGATTTCCATGAAGGTTGTTAATTCTTGTAGGGTAACATCATTACTATAACATTGATGCCTTAAAACGGATAGAAAACATTAAGATCCATAAATTAGATCCGGTCAAACGAGGCACCTTGTCCACTGACATGTTTTTCTGGGCAGCTCAAGATCATGCTCAAGAACACCTATAGCGACGGTTCTGTCGTTATAGGGCCCTTTAGTGACACTTAATTTCAGAAAATGAATTAATTAATTAAATAATTAGTATTAAATGGATTTTAATTAATAAAAATACAAAATAAATTCCTAAAAATTATTTTAAAGTCCAAAAAATAGTTTTTAATTATTTTTAGTATATTTCAAAAATATTTTATATTTTTGGAATATAAAAGGTATTTATTTATTTAACTATAATATTAAATAAATTAGTTAAAATGATTTTAATTCATGAAAATCATGAAAAATTATATTATGATATTAGAAAATATTTTAATTTATTTTTGATGATCATTAATATTTTGTGATAAATTTGATTAATAATTTATTATTAATGGTAATTAATTTATTTAATAAATATATTAAATAAATTATGGAAAAATAGAATTAATAATTTAAAAATCATATAAAAATAATTTAAGTGTTATAAAATATTTTAAGTTATAAAATATAACTTTTGATATTTTAACATGAAAATATTAATATTTTAATATTAATATCAATTATTGGATAATGGATTTAATTGTTTAAAAAATCATATAAATATGATTTTAAATTATTAAAATATTTTGTGATATTATAATTATATTATAATATTATGTTATGATTTTGATTAATATTTAATATTAAATAAATATTAATGATTAAGGAATTATGTGGTATTTAATTCATTTAAATACGATATAAGTGATCGAAAAATTATGATAAATGATATTAATTATCTAAAAATTATTACAAGTTCATGAAAATTGTTTTGACTGATAAGAAAATTGTCTTGATATTGTTAAATGTTTAGGCAGAGTTTAATTGAACTTGAACTCGAGAATTGTCCGACTAGACCATCGGGATGTTAGATTTGTGTCAGGTTCAAATCAGACTGCAATAGTTTGACTTGATACCGAGTTTTATGTGTTGAATAGACTGATACGGTTATGTGTTATATGTTATGTATTTAGTTATTATATATATATATATATATATATATATATATATATATATATATATATATATACAGAGAGAGCTCATACAAATTAAACACGCCTTTATAAATAAGTAACGATTTGAATTAATAATACAAGTTATGTACAATCTAAGAACGGAAAATAAAACAAGTACTTACGAAATTAAAACATTTAACTAGAGAATTGGAGAAGAGGGGTTAAGTAAATTGATCGAGGTAGAAACTAAAGATTAATCGAGAGAGAGCTCGGGGTCTTTCTAAGTTTTAAAACCGATTTACCAAATGAGCTCGTCTTCCTTTTATAGAACAAGGAAAGGGAACTATTACATTTACCTGGGTAAAGTAAGAAACATTTTACTAAGGTAAAACTGATTTACTAAAGTAAAAGCAAAAGTAAAAACAAGTTACTAAGGTAAAAGCAAAAGTAAAAGTACGAACATAAGCAAATCGTTGATAAACAAAGGCTAACTTTTGACTATTACTGACGCTTTTGACCAACCGGCCGACAATTTTTGACTCGACGCCGCTTTGGGGAAAAGAGCCTTTTCTTCGTTGAGCTACTTTCGGCGAGAAAGTGGAATCATTTAACCGGTCACGGGCAAAGTCTTTGGTGATTATGAATAAGGATCGGTCACGGGCAGGCGATGCCGATTATGATGAAACGATGGTCACGAGCAGTGGTCTTTGGCATCTTGAACATTAACTTCTTTATCGGAGTAGTCGGTCTTCAATAAAGAATCGATGGCGAAAAAGCTGCTGACGTCAAAGTAATGGGTCCTGAGCATCCTGAAGGTTGATGGTGCCGTAAGGATCGTACAGACCATCATCTTCTGCAAATTGGCTAATCAATCATTCGGGAAGAAGTCGAGGAATGCTTCAGAGGCTTCTTCGTGTAACTCATCAATTCTTTTATCGAGGGCTTGAGCAATAAGTTTTAACTCACTAATGAGCAATCTTTGAAATCGAAATGCTACGGAATGTGGAAGAACTCAGAGGATCGGGTTTTTAACTTAGATTCTTTTGAAGTCTTTTTTCGACTTGAGGAAGAGGGTTCTAAAGGAATGACCTTAGAATCCTTAGCTTTGAATAATCGGGAATTGATGGAATCGAATAGGGCAACAGAAATTCCTGTTGAACTCCTACCTATGATTCTCATTAACGTCGAACTTATCCCACCACTTGATGTAGAAAAAGCGGAAAGTCGAGGGAGTGGATCGTGATAACGCCAATTACTAGCAACAGAGGTGGTGAAATATCGTATTGCCATTTGAGGATCCAGGGAACTTTGTATTTACTAACAAAGAGGAGAGTGAGAGGAATGTTCTCATTCTTTTGAATCAGTTTACTATTATTAGCAAAATGAGTAACTTGAACTTTAAGGGGATCGGAAGGAGGTCATAGGTAGAACCATGCCTATACCACCAGGAGGACGAACCAATAAGAATTGGACTTTTGAATTTATGATCGAATTGAATAAACCAGGAATGACTATGGGACTCATTCTGATGAAGGAGAACCTTATACCAGGCGTCAATATAATCATAAAAACAAAAGGGATTGCTATGACTAAAGAGATCCATTAGATCGAAAGGATTTTTACCCCAATCTAAAATCTGAAGGAATTGTTTACTATACAAAGAATGATAAAGGACTTTTGATTTATCATTGTTTGCATAAATAGGTTTGATATTTACTGAATCAGTTTCAAGGAGAATGTCTTTATAATAAACAAGAGACTTATAAGGAGCGTATGGAGGAAAATGCCAACCAGGAGGGAAAAACTGGGCAGCAAGCTTAACTGGATCATTTTTTGGCTTCATGTATGGTTCGATATGGAACAAGTAACTTTCCCATTTGAGCACATGCTCAGAAGGGGAGTGACTGGGAGCTGAAGACGAGGTCTTGGCTGGATTACTGAATGGATCAATGGGTTCAGGTTTATTTACTAGGGCTGAACTGTAAGGCTTGGGGATTGTCCCAAGAACAGAAAATTTGTTTGACTGATAGACAGGGGTAACTGGGTGAGGGACTAAGGTACCTCTGGGCTGATTACTTGGGCCAATAGGGCGACCCGGACCCTGCGAGGAGGATGAACCTCTGAAACTCATGACTGTATAGTACCTGTATGAATAAATTCTCTGGTAAGAAAATCAGGAATAGAATTGTTTTTGCCTTTAATATATTCAATATCAAAATCAAAAATGCTTAATAAAGCTTGCCATCTAGCGAAAGAATGCTTAGAGGCTAAATTCTCAACATCTTTTACTAAAATGTACTTGGCTGACTTGCAATCAATGCGGACCAGAAATTTCTGATTTAATAAGTCATTTTGAAATTTGTTAATACATAGAACTAATGAAAGAATTTCTTTTTTAATAGTACTATATTTTGACTGTGTAGTATTCCATGCGCCGGAATGAAATCGAACAATTTGTTCTGGGGAATCGGATGTTAACTTTTGTTTAAGAATACCTCCGAATCCAATATCTGAGGCGTCAGTTTCAACAATTTTGAAAGCTGAATCATTGGAGATACCAAGGCAGGGCAATGCCTTGACGTATTTTTTAACTTGTTGGACTGCTGAAGTATGAATGTCAGTCCAAGGTGGAGGATTGTTTTGCAAACGCTGAAAAAGAGGTTTGCAAATCTTCCTGAGATTCTTGTAGAACTTGCCTATATAATTCAGCGAGCCAAGAAATCTCTGCAGTTGGGTTTTATTGGTTATCTTATCTGGGAACTTGTCAGCGAATTGAATAGCTCGTTCAATAGGCTGAACATGTCCATTGAAGATATTAAGACCAAGAAACCTTATTCGGACCTGAAACAGGCTGCATTTGGAAGGAGAAAGAACAAGACCATTTACTTTAACAGTAGTGAAGAACGATTTTAAATGTTTTTCATGTTCTTCAATAGTCTTGGAGTAAACAAGAATGTCGTCAATATAAACAACGATAAAATGGCTGAAAGGGTTTAATATGTCATTGAGAATATTTTGAAATTCACTTGGAGCATTTTTTAGGCCAAATGCCTAAACATTCCATTCATAGTGTCCAAATGGAGTGGTGAATGCTGTTTTGTACTGATCATCGGGATGAATGGCAATTTGCCAGAAACCGGATTTAAGGTTGAATTTACTGAAAATGGTGGCATTACTTAACCTATTGATAAGGTCGTCCTTGTTGGGAAGGGGGTACCTAATCCACTCTAAGACCTTGTTTAATGGTTTGTAATTGATAACTAAACGAGGAACACCTCTTTCTTTTTTCTGCTTCATTGTTGACATAAAAAGCGGAAAGCCAACCAAGGGATTTACTAGGTTTAATTAACCCTTTATTGAGGAGATCATTGATTTCATTCTTACATAACTCCATTTGTTCATGACTCATCCGAATAGGCTAGCCTTTTTAGTAGAATCAAATGTTCTTTGAATTCCTTAGTATAAGGAAGCCTAACCATATGTTTCTTTCTATGCCAAAAGGCATTGGGGGAATCGGAACAAAGGTTATTCTTCATGTATGTTTTTAAGTTTTCAATTTTTAACCGAACCTCTTCATTTTGAAGTTGTTCTTCAATTCTTTTATATTTGATTTCTTCTTTCAAGAAATTCAAATGTGTAGATTTATAGTTTATTAATCTCAATGATTTGAAAATGGATTCTTCTTGAATAAATTTTAAATCTCTTTCTTTCTTTTAATAAGAAACTTAAATGTTATTTTCTTTCCTAAATGTTTACAGGTTAACCCTTCATTACTAGTAGTAAATGGGTATAATAAATATATAAATGGTAAACCCAAAATAATTTTGTCTCAGAAGATTATTGAATCAAAACAAAAGATGTTTTGAAACACATGTTATCTTGACAAATATGCACTTTAGGTAATTTATATTTTATTTTCATTTGACTACCATTAAATTTAATTCAATTTTCCTTTGGTTTTCTTGTAATACTTAGTTGGAATTAAACCTTCTTGATACAGCTTTAAATCACACTTTATATCAACCAAGGCGATAGTTTGTATTGAAAAGTTTTTTTATCCACAACTAGGTTAATATATACGTACCATTTCTGAATGGTGATGTCTTTAATTCTTTTAAGTGAAAGACCTTGAATAAATAGGTCTGAAATATCTTTAGTACCAGATGATTCTGGTTCATCTTGATTTTCATCACTGGATGAGGAATCATTGATCTGAAGATCAGGCCTTTTATCAAAATCTTTTCTTAGATTAGAGACTTCTATCTTTAGATTAGCTATCTCTTTCTTTAATTTATTAACTTCTTGATTTAATTACGAAGACTAGCTTTCTTTAATCGAGATTTAAATCTTTCTAAGGTTTTATTAAGACTAAAATTGGTTTTTCCTTAGCTTTAATAAACTTATCATTTTCTCTAGTATCTTTAGTTAATAAATCTCTTAACTGTTTTGTGTATTGGGCTTTTAATTTAGGATCAGTGATTTTACTAATTAAGTCAATCAACAAAGAACTTTCTTCATCATCCTTATTGATCACATTAATCCTTTTAGTGCAACAATTTTCATTGCAATTTTCAAAGACAAATGGTGACTTCATCTCAAGCTCATCGCTCAATCACTATTATCATTAATATCGAGGAATATGAAATGTTAGAGTCTTCATTATTACTAACTTCATTTTCTATTCTCATTAACTCTAATATATACTCGATGATCTTCACTAGTAATATTTAACCGAGATAACTTCGCTTTTATTTTGCACTCACTTTTATAATGACCCTTTTGCCCACAATTGTGGGTACACAATTTTATGTTTATCAAATTTTTAGGTCTTTTGTTATGTTTTTTATTACCGGGTTTTGGCTTATTATAATAATTATCTTGATTCTCATTTTTATGATGACTACATTTTTTCTTATGGGCGTCGCCTATGACTTCTGTGAGAGTCAATATGTTTATGCCTGTTTATGTCTCGAAGGAGCCACGGGGGTAAACCATACTAGCTCCCCCTAATGTTCCTAACTCGTATTTAGCCTTCTTCTTGTCTTTCTCTGGCTTGTTTGGCTAACTTGAAATCAATGTACATTTTAATCCTATCTTTTGAATATAACTGATTATGTCACCATAAGTGAGATTATCATAATCAATATATCCCAAATCTTTACTTAGTTCTTCACGAACCTTATGAGCAAATAAGGATGGTAAACCATTGACAAATTTCTCTTTCCAGAATGGTTTATTACTATCATTTTGCATCATAACCCTTGAAGTAAAAACATCTTTGTACCATCTAAAATCACTTAGAGTGGGACAAGTGAGATTACTCAACTGATCGTGGATTCTTTCAGTGATATTACTGGGGGTTCCTACGAAGTGTTTTATTATAGTATAAATTAAAGTGTTTACTCCATCAGGTGGCCCTATGCCTATAGCTTCATTAAAAATCGGGTTGTTGTCATTCTAACCCAACAAAGATGGATAATAGATAATCTAGAATCTTCAGTGAGATGTTTTTCCCACCAAGATCTGAGAATACCTGTAAATCCACTGGCCAATAATTCAACAATATCTGGTTGAGTCAGAGTGTTGAATTTGGCTAGATAGCTGTTTGCTACCATGGACATATGATTTAACTTATTGAGGATTTCTTGTTCGCTAAATCCGAATGTTCCATTCAGAGATTTTGTTAGACGCAAATGTAAAATTGTTTATCTAGATTTCTCTCTTCAAATTGTAAATCTGAGGAGTTGGTCTAGAATACCAATTTTTGGTCATACTCAGATTATGAATCTGCAGTTAACTTATTTAATTGCTCATGAATGTCTTGAATCAAGTGGCATCGATTGATCATCTGATGACGACTATCGCTTTTCATTATCGTAAATAATCTGATCGATAATAGCAATAATACCGCTTGTTTCTGGTTCAGTCTTTGTTTTTAATTTTTTAAATAACTGATCAATAGCTACTGTAAGATCACTATCTTTATTAGGTAAACCTAATTTTTCTCTATTTTCTGGTAGTTTTAGTAGTGGTTAAACAATTTTTTACTCTGGTTTTTAAATTATATTTTCTTCAAATTTTTCTTCAATCCTGTCTAACTGTTTTCCTACAGTTGCTAGGTATTGGTTACTAAAATTTAACTGTTCTATGATTTTTTTTATCATCATTTACACCATTGGAGATTTTAAATGGACTCAACAGTAATTGAAGTATTTTTTTCAAATCAAGATGATTCTAAGGGTGGATGACTAGATGAGACCTTAGATTTGTCTTCTTTAATCCATTGAGTCTTAGTTATAACATTGCATTTAAATTGATATTGATCATACCAATCATAGAAGGTAATATTAATTTTTTCATTATTAATAAATTTTTTCCATTTATTGACTATTTTATCCCTTTCCTTTTCAGTTGGGTGATTTTCTCTAAATTGATGTCTTTTAATTTTATTAGATTTGGAGTTAAAGTCATTTACCAGATTAGTCCAATCTAACACAAATTCTTTCTTAATGACTCTTAATTGATTATTAATTGGAACATCAAAATCAGACTGAGTTGGAAGCTCAGAAGGAGTCGGAGAAGAAGAGCTTTCTTCTTCGGCTGAATCATTCTGAGGATGATAGGAATAACAAGGATGACTTGCTTGACCTTGATTTAAAATTCCTTTTAAGTTGATCTCTCTTATAGAAGGGTTACTAAGGACTTCAGAATCTCTTCTAGGCGCATCCATGAAGGAGTCAAGAACTAGAATAGTCCTCTATAATAACTGGTCTTCGGAACGTTCAAAGCTAACTTTGACAGTTCCATCAGAAAATTGCCTTATGTTTTCTATGTTTACTACGTTGTTAACTACAGGATGTTGTGGTATTTCGCATGGTAAAATCCATTGACTGGGTAATGTAATATCTTTCCAAAGAATTGTTCTAGGGATTTGGATATTAGCATCACTGGTTGAACTTTGAATTAATACAGTGTGATCTTTAGGGCTTTTATTAAGAGCATGGACATTTAAATTAGTCTTCATGGTCTTATAATAAATCCTATAGATCAAAGCAATTGGTTGAGAACTTTCAATCATTTGTGTAATTTCTCCTGCTTTGCTTTAATATTTAATGTTAAAGCCTTTAATAGATCTTTGATCACTTAGACTAAGTGTGAAGTCCGAAAAGCAATTAAAATGGATAGGACCATTATGCAGACTTGCTTCCATGGCACCTATAATAATGCTTGGATAGTAATTCAAAAATCTAGCATCTCCGAGATGTAGGTAGATGCTTGAATTAATTCCTTTAATGTTTAATGGTTTAACATGACTACTTGAACTAAACTTATGTGAATGAAATTATAACCCTTTTTCCAATGTTTTTTAATAACATCCAGGGAAACAAGGCTACAATTTTCATACTCTTTATTAATAATAAAGATAAACCTTTTCAACTTGTTTTAACATTATAATCAGTTTTAAAATTATCTAAAAATGTTGATGATAAATTTCCTTCGGAGAGATTACGGTATATTCGATTATGCAAAACTTGATTGATATTTTCATAACTGCTTTTCTTGATTAATTAACTATATAATTATTGATTGCAAGGTTGACTTTGTGACTAGTGAGGAGTTAGATCTAAATAACCTACTCATTATTACTGGGTTCAAAAATATTCACTCTTTATCTTCCATTCAGACCCTCTTACCTGGGTAGACTCATACCTATTGTTCAAAAACCCTGTACTGCTCGCATAAGAGACTTACCTAGGGTTGACAACGAACAAGGTGTTCTACAGTAAGTTAGGTGACTTCCGGTAAAGAACAAAAGAATTTTTGAAAATAGTTTTAATGGAGTAAATTAAAAGATCTTACTGGGCGCTAGAAACGAACAAACACTTGGCTCTGATACCATTTGGGGCGGAAGCAAAAGAATTTGAAATATGAATAAGAAACCAGAGAGAGCGCATACAAATTAAACACAGTCTTTATAAATAAGTAATTGATTTGAATTAATAATACAAGTTATGTACAATCTAAGAACGGAAAATAAAACAAGTACTTACGAAATTAAAACATTTAACTAGAGAATTGGAGAAGAGGTGTTAAGTAGGCTGATCAGAGGTAGAAACTAAAGATTAATCTGAGAGAGAGAACTCAGGGTCTTTCTAAGTTTCTGAAAACTGATTTGCCAAATGAGCTCGCCTTCCTTTTATAGAACAAGGAAAAGGAACTATTACATTTACCTGGGTAAAGTAAAAACATTTTACTAAGGTAAAAGTGATTTACTAAAGTAAAAGCAAAAGTAAAAACAAGTTACTAAGGTAAAAGCAAAAGTAAAAGTACGACATAAGCAGCATCGTTGATAAACAAGTGCTAACTTTTGACTATTACAGACGCTTTTGACCAATGGTAAACAACTTTTGACTCGTACGCTTTTCGGTGGAAAAGAGCCTCCTTTTCTTTGTTGAGCTACTTTCATGGAGAAAGTGGAATCATTTTAACTGGTCACGGGGCAGTCTTTGATTATGAATAGGTGATCAATTTCAAAGGCAAAGTCTTTGGTGATTAGAAGACCTCAAATTTTTAAATAAAAGGAATTTCCTTTATTTATTATTTTGAAATAGTAAGGGTTGATTTGATTAATGTGGATAGTTAAGGGGTTAAATCACGAAATATTTCAAAATAAGCAAGTGGTTATAAAATATTCATTGTTGTGGGGAATATTCGTTTGGTCGTGGAATATTAAATCTTTTCGGGGAATATTAAATGCAATACCAGCAACCATGTGTGTGGGCCCATAACGGAAAGCGATTTGATGAGGAAAACGACAAATATAAGTTGGTTAAAAATAACTTGCGTAGTTATTCTTTATTAAGACCGCTGGAATACCCGGTGGTTAAAATGCGATGTCTGGCGTGTTGGTTGCCCGATGGCACCAGCGGTATTACGATTTGTTGAATTATTGATCCTTACGTAAGAAGTCACTACTCAATAATTTTCACGGTAGTTCTTTGTTTAATATTTTATTTTATTGATTCAATAATTCTTTGCGTTGATATTTTATATTATTGTTGTTCAATAATTGTCACCGCATTATTATCTCCATTATCGGATCAATAATTCATATTATTTGAATAATATTATTAGATAACATTATTGGCAATGTCTAGAAAGTTACATGCAAGGAGAGAGGTTTGGTCACCTAATTGCGCTACCATGATGAGGAGATCCTTATTGGAAAGCCCCTCTTTCTGAAAGCTACACGGTTGTCATAATTGTGATTCTGTAATATTATTTGTGAATAATTAATTATTGATTCATATGATAAAGAAATATTTATTTTATGTGGATATAAATGATGGATTTATTTATGTGGTTATAAATGAAGAAATTAATGTTGAGGTGTTTTATCAGTATTTTATCGGATTGGAGGTATTAAAAATTAAATCAGGGGTTTTGAGATATATTGCGGGGGTTATAATTTTTAATCCGACCGTTGGATGGTGGTAATTTTTGGGTATGTTATACATACATAAGTTGAGTATATGTCCACAAATTTTGAACCGTTAAAATGCACGAATGATTTGTTGTGAATTTTAAGAGGTGTCGAATTCGGAAATTAGGTTTATAATTGATTTTGGTGGAAAATTCTAGAATTGAGTGGGCCCCACTTGTGGTTGGTGAAGAAATGTGCTGAATTTTATTTCAAATGTGGTGGGTGGCAATAGTAGCGGTAAAAGCCATCGGTGTGCGTTGGTCAAGTCTGCTTTACGGGCTAACATTTTCCTATAAATAGAGGGCTAAGTTAGAATTGAAAATCACACCAGAAACAAAGTTTTCTTTCTTTCTCTCTCTATATTATTGAGCGTATTTTGTGAGTATTTAGATACTTTGAGAGTTCTTTGTTTCGAGACAAGTTTCATTCAAATCACTTGAGCCTTTCCTTCCGGAAATCTTGATTCTTTGAGGTAAGGGATATTATTTTTTTCGTAATGATATTATTTCTTCAAATCATTATGCTAAAATGTTGATCTGAAGTTTTTATCAAATTTGGAACTTTTTCATGCTCTGGGTTACTATTCATGAGTTACTATTCACGAGTTACTATTCATGAGTTACTATTCACGAGTTATTATTCACGAGTACTATTCATGAAAGCGTGAAAATGTTTTTTTTTGTGGAATTTCTATCTTTTGGTGTCGGAGTTACTATTCACGTATACGGCACTATTCACGTATCTGACACTATTCACGTATACTGACTATTCACGTATCTGGCACTATTCATAGAAAATAAAAATTCTTCTTTTAAGTCCAAAATATCTATTCGGATACTAGCTTTGATTGTATCCATGTTTTGATCATTCTTGAATTTTACACCACTATGATTATTTTTGAGGTATTGTTGGACATGGATAAAACAAAGTACGAATCATTAATCCTTAATCCTTGTCATTTTGTTTCACCGGATTCGTTCTTTAAAAATATTTTCATCATCCTCGGTCTTAAATGATGATATTATTGAATATCTTTGGCACATAGTGCAAAGATGAATGATTTCTGAAGAATATCTTTGGCTTTGTAGTGCAAAGATGAGCAGTGTTTAAATGAACATGATGATCGATGAATATCTTTGGCCTTTAGTGCAAAGATGAATAGGTGTTGAGATGAACATGACCGATTGATGAATATCTTTGGCTGTGAGTGCAAAGATGAATATTTGATTTGAGATGAATATTGATTGATGTTACAGGATAAAATATTGATGATGGATTTGTTAAATTAATAGATTATAGTAGATTTCATTCTCTATGTAACTCTTACTATGAATTATTATTTCATTGCGAATATTGATCCAAACTTGTTGTCTATCAGATTCTATTAAATTTTTCCTGTGAAGAAGACTAACGATAATTTGTTGTATATTATCTTAGTCATAATATTCTTTAATGAGCTAGTTGAGCTCACCCTTTTCCTTTTTGTTCCATTCTTCTCGGGAGGCGAGAATATAAGCGAGTATGCAGTCGGGTATGGAATGAAGGTTTTAGAAAGGATTGTTTAGTAGTCCTCACCATTTTGTAAAATAATGTATCGATAAATGTGATGAGGATTTATTTGAGTATAAATATTATCAGAAGATAATATTTGTATTTAAACTCACAGCTTTCTTGTTGTAATAATAAAGTTGTAGTTGTTTACTGCACCATGTATTGACAACTCGGAATGGGTGATGTATACCTATTTTGGGGGCGTCACACGCATTATGAAAAAGAATCGGCCGCCAAGCAGTCTTTGGCTTCTCGAACATTAATCGTTGCCAGAGCGGTCTTCATTTGCTGAATAATGTGATAAAACTGTTGACGTCAGGCGAATGGGTCCTGAGCATCCTGAAGGTTGATGGTGCCGTAAGGATCGTACAGACCATCATCTTCTGCAAATTAGCTAATCAATCATTACGGGAAGAAGGCGAGGAATGCCTAGAGGCTTCTTCGTGTAACTCATCAATTCTTTTATTGAGGGCTTGAGCAATAAGTTTTAACTCACTACCGGAGCAATCTTTGAAATCAGAAATGCTACGGGAACAGGAAGAACCTGTAGGACTGGTTTTTAACTTAGATTCTTTTGAAGTCTTTTTCTGACTTGAGGAAGAGGGTTCTAAAGGAATGACCTTAGAATCCTTAGCCTAAATAACTGGGGAATTGACTGGAACTGGAATAGGGGCAACAGGAAATTCCTGTTGAACCTGACCTATGATTCTGTTAACGTCGAACTTATCCCACCACTTGATGTAGAAAAAGAGGGAAAGTAGAGGGAGTGGATCAGCGATAACTGCCGAATTACTAGCAACAGAGGGTGGTGAAATACCGTATTGCCTTTTGAGGATCCAGGGAACTTTGTATTTACTAACAAAGAGGAGAGTGAAAGGAATGTTCTCATTCTTTGAATCTGGTTTACTATTATTAGCAAAATGAGTAACTTGAACTTTAAGGGGGTCGGGAAAGAGGTCATAGGTAGAACCATGCCTATACCACCAGAGGACGAACCAATAAGGAATTGGACTTTTGAATTTATGATCGAATTGAATAAACCAGGAATGACTATGGGACTCATTCTGATGAAGGAGAACCTTATACCAGGCGTCAATATAATCATAAAAACAAAAGGGATTGCTATGACTAGAGAGATCCATTAGATCGGAAGGATTTTTACCCCAATCTGAAATATGAAGGAATTGTTTAATATACAAAGAATGATAAAGGACTTTTGATTTATCATTGTTTGCATAAAAAGGTTTGATATTTACTGAATCAGTTTCAAGGAAAATGTCTTTATAATAAACAAGAGACTTATAAGGAGCGTATGGAGGAAAATGCCAACCAGGAGGGAAAAACTGGGCAGCAAGCTTAACTGGATCATTTTTTGGCTTCATGTATGGTTCGATATGGAACAAGTAACTTTCCCATTTGAGCACATGCTCAGAAGGGGAGTTAATTATTTATAAAGACTGTGTTTATCAAATGGTATCAGAGCCAAGTGTTTGTTCGTTTCTAGCGCCCAGTAAGATCTTTTAATTTACTCCATTAAAACTGTTTTCAAAAATTCTTTTGTTCTTTACCGGAAGTCACCTAACTTACTGTAGAACACCTTGTTCGTTGTCAACCCTAGGTAAGACTCTTGTCTTGGCGATCTGAGGTTTTTGAACAATAGGTATGAGTCTACCGGTGTAAGAGGTGCGAATGGAAGATAAAGAGTGAATATTTTTGAACCTAGTAATAATGAGTAGGTTATTTAGATCTAACTCCTCGGTAGTCACAGTCGACCTTGCAATCAATACCCGCATAGTTAATCAAGAAAAAAGCAGATTATGAAAATATCGATCAAGTTTTGCATAATGGAATATACCTTAAATCTCTCCAAAAAAATTTATCGATCAACATTTTTAGATAATTTTAAAAGCGATTATAATGTTAAAAGCAGTTGAAAAGGTTTATGCTATTAATAAAGAGTATGAAAATTATAGCCTTCTTTCCCGGATGTTATTAAAAACATAGGAAAAAGGGTTATAATTTCATTCACATAAGTTTAGTTCAAGTAGTTGTTAAACCATTAAACATTAAAGGAATTAATTCAAGCATCTACCTCATGTCTAGGAGATGCTAGATTTTTGAATTACTATCCAAGCATTATAGGTGCCATGGAAGCAAATCACATACAATGGTCCTATCCATTTTAATTTCTTTCCGGACTTCACACTTAGTCTAAGTGATCGACATCTATTAAAGGCTTTAACATTAAATATTAAAGCAATGGGAGAAATTACACAAATGATTGAAGGTTCTCAACGAATTGCTTTGATCTATAGGATTTATTATAAGACCATGAAGAGATAATTTAAATGTCCATGCTCTTAATAAAAGCCCTAAAAGATCACATTTGTATTAATTCAAAGTTCAACCAATGATGCTAATATCCAAATCCTAGAACAATTCTTTGGAAAGATATTACATTACCCGGTCGATGGATTTTACCATGCGAAATACCACAACATCCACAGAGTTAACAACATAGTAAACATAGAAAACATAAGGCAATTTTACGATGGAACTGTTAAAATTTAGCTTTGAGCGTTCCGAAGACCGATTATTATAGAAGACTATTCTAGTTCTTGACTCCTTCTATGGATGCGCTTAGAAGAGATTAAAGTCCTAGTAACCCTTCTATAAGAGACATCAAGTTAAAAGAAATTTTAAATCAAGGTCAAGCAAGTCATCTTTGTTATTCCTGTCATCCTCAGAATGATTCAGCCGAAGAAGAAAGCTCTTCTTCTCCGACTCTTCTGAGCTTCCAACTCGATCGATTTTGATGTTCCAATTAATAATCAATTAAGAGTCATTAAGAAAGAATTTGTGTTAGATTGGACTAATCGGTAAATGACTTTAACTCCAAATCTAATAAAATTAAAAGACATCAATTTAGAAAAATTACCCAACCGAAAAGGAAAGGGATAAAATAGTCGATAAATGGAAAAAATTTATTAATAATGAAAAAATTAATATTACCTTCTATGATTGGTATGATCAATATCAATTTAAATGCAATGTTATAACTAAGACTCGAATGGATTAAAGAAGACAAATCTAAGGTCTCATCTAGTCATCCACCCTTAGAATCATCTTGATTTGATAAAAAATACTTGATTATAGCCGGTCCATTTAAAATCTCCAATGGTGTAAATGATGATAAAAAAATCATAGAAACGATTAAATTTTAGTAACCAATACCTAACAGCAATCTGTAGGAAAAGCAGTTAGAGCGAGATTGAAGAAAATTTGAAGAAAATATAATTAAAAACCCGAGTCAAAAATTATTCAACCACTACTAAAACTACGGAAAATAGAAAAAAATTAGGTTTACCTAATAAAGATAGTGATCTTCACGATGGCTATTGATCGATTATTTAAAAATTAAAAACAAAGACGAACCGAAAACAAGCGGTACTATTGCTATTATCGATCGATTATTTACGATAATGAAAAGCGATTGTCGGTCAGATGATCGATCGATGCCACTTGATTCAAGACATTCATGAGCAATTAAATAAGTTAACAGATTCATGTCTGAGTATGACCGAAATTGGTATTCTAGACCAACTCCTCCAGTTTATAATTTGAAGAGAAATCTAGATAAACAATTTTCTGTTTATTCTAACAACAAAATCTCTGAATGGAACATTGACGGATTTAGCGAACAAGAAATCCTCAATATGTTAAATCATATGTCCATGGTAGCAAACAGCTATCTAACCAAATTTAACACTCTGACTCAACCAGATATTGTTGAATTATTGGCCAGTGGATTTACAGGTATTCTCAGATCTTGGTGGGAAAAACATCTCACTGAAGATTCTAGATTATCTATAATCCATGCTATTCAGTTAGACGCTGACGACAACCCGATTTTTAATGAAGCTATAGGCATAGGGCCACCTGATGGAGTAAACACTTTAATTTATACTATAATAAAACACTTACGTTAGGAACCCCCGATAACATCAACCGAAAGAATCCACGATCAGTTGAGTAATCTCACTTGTCCCACTCTAAGTGATTTTAGATGGTACAAAGATGTTTTTACTTCAAGGGTTATGATGCGAAATGATAGTAATAAACCATTCTGGAAAGTGAAATTTGTCAATGGTTTACCATCCTTATTTGCTCATAAGGTTCGTGAAGAACTAAGTAAAGATTTGGGATATATTGATTATGATAATCTCACTTATGGTGACATAATCAGTTATATTCAAAAGATAGGATTAAAAATGTGCATTGATTTCAAGTTAGCCAAACAAGCCGATGAAAGACGAGAAGAAGGCTAAATACGAGTTAGGAACGTTACGAAGCGGTATGGTTTACCCACAATGGCTCCTTGAGACGTAAACACAGGCATAAACATATTGACTCTCACAGAAGTCATAGACGCCATAAGAAAAAACGTAGTCATCATAAAAATGAGAATCAAGATAATTATTATAATAAGCCAAAACCCAGTAATAAAAAACATAACAAAAGACCTAAAAAATTTGATAAACGTAAAATTGTGTGCCACAATTGTGGGCAAAAGGGTCATTATAAAAGTGAGTGCAAAATAAAACAGAAGTTATCTCAGTTAAATATTACTAGTGAAGATACTGAGTATATATTAGAGTTAATGAGAATAGAAAATGAAGTTAGTAATAATGAAGACTCTAACATTTCATATTCCTTTGATATTAACAGTAATAGTGATTCAAGCGATGCCTATGAGATGAAGTCACCATTTGTCTTTGAAAATTGCAATGAAAATTGTTGCACTAAAAGGATTAATGTGATCAACAAGGATGATGAAGAAAGTTCTTTGTTGATTGACTTAATTAGTAAAATCAACGATCCTAAATTAAAAGCCCAATACACAAAAGCAGTTAAGAGATTTATTAACTAAAGATACTAGAAAATGATAAGTTTATTAAAGCTAAGGAAAAACCAATTTTAGTCTTAATAAAACCTTAGAAAGATTTAAATCTCCGATTAAAGAAGCTAGTCTTCGAAATTAAATCAAGAAGTTAATAAATTAAAGAAAGAGATAGCTAATCTAAAGATAGAAGTCTACAATCTAAGAAAAGATTTTGATAAAAGGCACGATCTTGGATCCATGATTCCTCATCCAAATGATGAAAATCAAGATGAACCGTAATCATCTGGTACTAAAGATATTTCGGACCTATTTATTCAAGGTCTTTCACTTAAAAGAATTAAAGACATCACCATTCAGAAATGGTACGTATCTATTAACCTAGTTGTGGATAAAAACTTTTCAATACAGCTTACTGCCTTGGTTGATACAGGTGCAGATTTAAACTGTATCCAAGAAGGTTTAATTCCAACTAAGTATTACAAGAAAACCAGTGAAAAATTGAATTCAGCTAATGGTAGTCAAATGGAAATAAAATATAAATTACCTAAAGTGCATATTTGTCAAGATAACATGTGTTTCAAAACATCTTTTGTTTTGATTCGCAATCTTACTGCAGACAAAATTATTTTGGGTTTACCATTTATATATTTATTATACCCATTTACTACTAGTAATGAAGGTTAACTTAAAACATTTAGGAAAGAAAATAACATTTAAGTTTCTTATTAAACCAAAAGAAAGAGATTTAAAATTTATTCAAGAAGAATCCATTTTCAAATCATTGAGATTAATAAACTGTAAATCTACACATTTGAATTTCTTGAAAGAAGAAATCAAATATAAAAGAATTGAAGAACAACTTCAAAATGAAGAGGTTCGGTTAAAAATTGAAAACTTAAAAACATACATGAAGAATAACCTTTGTTCTGATTCCCCCAATGCCTTTTGGCATAGAAAGAAACATATGGTTAGGCTTCCTTATGCTAAGGAATTCAAAGAACATTTGATTCCCACTAAGGCTAGGCCTATTCAGATGAGTCATGAACAAATGGAGTTATGTAAGAATGAAATCAATGATCTCCTCAATAAAGGGTTAATTAAACCTAGTAAATCCCCTTGGTCTTGCTCTGCTTTTTATGTCAACAATGAAGCAGAAAAAGAAAGAGGTGTTCCTAGTTTAGTTATCAATTACAAACCATTAAACAAGGTCTTAAAGTGGATTAGGTACCCCCTTCCCAACAAGGACGACCTTATCAATAGGTTAAGTAATGCCACCATTTTCAGTAAATTCAACCTTAAATCCGGTTTCTGGCAAATCGCCATTCATCCCGATGATCAGTACAAAACAGCATTCACCACTCCATTTGGACACTATGAATGGAATGTTTAGGCATTTGGCCTAAAAAATGCTCCAAGTGAATTTCAAAATATTCTCAATGACATATTAAACCCTTTCAGCCATTTTATCGTTGTTTATATTGACGACATTCTTGTTTACTCCAAGACTATTGAAGAACATGAAAAACATTTAAAATCGTTCTTCACTCTTTATTAAAGTAAATGGTCTTGTTCTTTCTCCTTCCAAATCAAAACTGTTTGAGTCCGAATAAGGTTTCTTGGTCTTAATATCTTGATGGACATGTTACGGCCTATTGAGCGAGCTATTCATTCATTAACAAGTTCCCAAATAAGATAACCAATAAAACCCAATGCGAGAGATTTCTTGGCTCATTTGAATTATATAAGCAAGAGTTCTACAAGAATCTCGGGAACATTTGCAAACCTCTTTTTCAAATTTTGCAAAACAATCCTCCACCTTGGTGACATTCATACTTGCGATCAAACAAGTTAAAAAATACGTCAAGGCATTGCCACCGCTTGGTATCTCCAATGATTTAGCTTTCAAATTTGTTGAAATCGGCGCCTCGAGATATTGGATTCGAGGTATTCTTAAACAAAAGTTAACATCCGATTCCCCGAGAACAAATTGTTCGATTTCATTAAAAGTGGCATGGAATACTACGATCGAAATATATAAGACTATTAAAAAGAAATTCTTTCATTAGTTCTATGTATTAACAAATTTCAAAATGACTTATTAAATCGAAATTTACGGTCGCATTGATTACAAGTCATTGAAGTACATTTTAGTAAAAGATGTTGAGAATTTAGCCTCTAAGCATTCTTTAAGCTAGATGGCAAGCTTTATTAAGCATTTTTGATTTTGATATTGAATATATTAAAGGCAAAAACAATTCTATTCTGATTTTTCTTACGGTGAATTTATTCATACATGTACTTATCTGATCATGAGTTTGGAGGTTCATCCTCCTCGCGAGGTCCGGGTTCATACTATTGGCCCAAGTAATCGGCCAGAGGTACCTTAGTCCCTCACCCGATTACCCCATCATCGATCAAACAAATTTTCTGTTCTTGGGACAATCCCCAAGCCTTACTGATTCGACCTAGTAAAATAAACTGAACCCATTGATCCATTCAGTAATCCAGCCAAGACCTCGTCTTGACTCGATCACTCCCTTTTGAGCATGTGCTCAAATGGGAAAGATACTTGTTCCATATCGAACCATACATGAAGCCAAAAATGATCCAGATTAAACTGCTTTGCCCGGTTTTCCCTCTGGTTGGCATTTTTCCTCCATCCACGCCTCCTTATAAGTCTCTTGTTTATTATAAAGACATTCTCCTTGGCCCGATTCAGTAAATATCAAACCTATTTATGCAAACAATGATAAATCAAAAGTCCTTTATCATTCTTTGTATAGTAAACAATTCCTTCAGATTTCAGATTGGGGTAAAAATCCTTCCGATCTAATGGATCTCTTTAGTCATAGCAATCCCTTTTGTTTTTATGATTATATTGACGCCTGGTATAAGGTTCTCCTTCATCAGAATGAGTCCCATAGTCATTCCTGGTTTATTCAATTCGATCATAAATTCAAAAGTCCAATTCCTTATTGGTTCGTCCTCTGGTGGTATAGGCATGGTTCTACCTATGACCTCCTTCCCGATCCCCTTAAAGTTCAAGTTACTCATTTTGCTAATAATAGTAAACCAGATTCAAAGAATGAGAACATTCCTCTCACTCTCCTCTTTGTTAGTAAATACAAAGTTCCCTGGATCCTCAAATGGCAATACGGTATTTCACCACCCTCTGTTGCTAGTAATTCGGCAGTTATCGCTGATCCACTCCCTCGACTTTCCCGCTTTTTCTACATCAAGTGGTGGGATAAGTTCGACGTTAACAGAATCATAGGTCAGGTTCAACAAGAATTTCCTGTTGCCCCTATTCCAGTTCCAGTCAATTCCCCAGTTATTCAGGCTAAGGATTCTAAGGTCATTCCTTTAGAACCCTCTTCCTCAAGTCAGAAAAAGACTTCAAAAGAATCTAAGTTAAAAACCAGTCCTACAGGTTCTTCCTGTTCCCGTAGCATTTCTGATTTCAAAGATTGCTCCGGTAGTGAGTTAAAACTTATTGCTCAAGCCCTCAATAAAAGAATTGATGAGTTACGAAGAAGCCTCTAGGCATTCCTCGGCTTCTTCCCGTAATGATTGATTAGCCAATTTGCGAGAAGATGATGGTGCATACGATCCTTACGGCACCATCAACCTTGAGATGCTCGAGACCCATTACTTTGGCGTCAGCAGTTTTATCGATTCTTTATTGAAAGCGGCACACCTTCCGGCGACGATTAATGTTGATGGCTTTTTTCTCGTGACGATCACTTATTCATAATCATCAAGACTTACCCGTGACGATCAACTATTCATAATCGGCCACACCTACCGGCAGCCAGTTAAAATGATTCCACTTTCTCGTCGAAAGTAGCTCAACAGTAAAAGGAGGCTCTTTTCCACCGAAAGCAGCGTCGAGTCAAAAGTTGTCGGCCAGTTGGTCAAAAGCGTCTGTAATAGTCAAAAAGTTAGCACTTTGTTTATCAGCGATTGTTTATGCATACTTTTACTTTTGCTTTTACCTTAGTAACTTTTTTTTACTTTTGCTTTTACTTTAGTAAATCACTTTTACCTTAGTAAAATGTTTCTTACTTTACCCAGGTAAATGTAATAGTTCCCTTTCCTTGTTCTATAAAAGGAAGGCGAGCTCATTTGGCAAATCAGTTTTTCAGAAACTTAGAAAGACCACGAGCTCTCTCTCTCAGTTAATCTTTAGTTTCTACCTCGATCGACTACTTAACCCTCTTCTCCAATTCTCTAGTTAAATGTTTTAATTTAAGTAAGTACTTGTTTTATTTTTCGTTCTTAGATTATACATAACTTGTATTATTAATTCAAATCAATTACTTATTTATAAAGGCTGTTTTAATTTGTATGCTCTCTCTCTGGTTTCTTATTTATATTTCAAATTCTTTTGCTTCCTTCCAAATGGAGCAGGTGTTGGTCACGGAAGGCAGTCTTTGGCTTCTTGAACATTAACCGGGTCACTTAGGAGGCGGTCTTTGGTACTGAGCGATGTGATAAAAAGCGCTGACGTCAAAGAATGGGTCCTGAGCATCTTGAAGGTTGATGGTGCCGTAAGGATCGTACAGACCATCATTTTCTGCAAATTGGCTAACTGAATCATTCTAGGAAGAAGCTGAGGAATGCCTAGAGGCTTCTTCGGCGAGCTCATTTGGCAAATCAGTTTTCAGAAACTTAGAAAGACCCTGAGCTCTCTCTCTCAGATTAATCTTTAGTTTCTACCTCTGATCAGCCTACTTAACCCCTCTTCTCCAATTCTCTAGTTAAATGTTTTAATTTCGTAAGTACTTGTTTTATTTTCCGTTCTTAGATTGTACATAACTTGTATTATTAATTCAAATCAGTTACTTATTTATAAAGACTGTGTTTAATTTGTATGCGCTCTCTCTGGTAACTAAGTAAACACAGTCTTTATATATAATAGTATTATACTGTGATGATATTATTCTAATATTGGAGATCTATATTACTAATATTAGATCTTCGGATAAAGCGATATAGAATGTGTAACGATAATCAACGGTTCAGGCAAGTTTTTCTTAACTCTACTAAGAGTTGTTTCATTCGGATATACTTATAGTTAATCATTACTGATTGCCAAATAGAATTGTACTCTGTACATATTGCATGTATAAGTCAAGTATGAAAAGGTTGATCACCTTCATTCTGCTTGGTCCGGATATATTTGTTCATGTTTAATACTTGTTCGATTGAAAGTTTGTTCGAGCTAATTCACAACTATATTGATGAATTATAGCTAGCTTATTATTCGCACTCTTTCAATCATGATATATCCTTATATAAATTTAAACTTGATGGGCAACTTTCATGCTCACCTTTGCTATATCATGATAAAACATTGCGATATAAAATGAATGCGTTCGGATCTGAAAAATGATAAGGCCAGTTGAGCTTGGGATAAAAGTCTGCGATTAATTTGTAATAGTATAGTTTGATAATAATGTTATATAGTTTATGAATTGTGTATAAGTTAAGGTTACTCGATTTTGGAGAATAGTGTGTAAAAGTGTATTATATAAACAACTTATGTTTATATCTTACCGCAAATAGTTATAGAATGATTGTACCAGATCCGTGGTGATTTAAGACCCGAATTTGGGGCTTTCACAGAGTATAAGATGATAAAGCTGGAATATGAGAATTCAAATGGCAAGGACCAGCTGAAAGAGGAAACAACTGAACGAGTGAGAATGATGGATGCATGGGTAAAAGCCGCACGACGCGTTGATATTGTGGAAAGAGAAGTCCGATCCAAGAAGGCTAACATAGATGATATATATTTCTCTTTTTAGATAGCAATTGGGAGAACCCAACATTGAGTTTTGAATTATCCTGTACATTGCGGTCAACCCCAATTCGATATGGATCGAAGATTAATGATTCAGATCATGGATCAGGAGTACAATGAAGCAATTGAGGGTGGAATACTCCCTATAGCGAAAGTCAATTCCAGCGGTAATGATGACACCAAAGGTTTTCCCTGACAAGTCAAAATCGGTGGTTCAAGTGAGAGCACTTTTCGTAACTTCCTAAAAAGCGAGGAATCGAACGAAGTTATCACGGGTAAGTTAATCATAAACTCTTAGGAAGTCTATACCTTATTTGATACCGGTTCTACCCACTCTTTTATTTTACCTAGTTGTGTTCAATGTTTGAACTTGACTATTGAGAAATTAGACTTTGAATTATCTATTGAAACTCCGTTATGAGAAACCTTTGTTACATCCACTATTTATTAATTTTGTTTGATTCAAATCGATACCCTCACGTTACCTGTCGATTTTATCTCTTTAAAAATACTTGTCTTTGATGTGATTTTAGGAATCGACTGTTAACTATTTATCATGCTAAAATTGAATATTTTCTAAGGTTGTTAGTTTTCATCTTCCTAACTGACTTGTTATGCGAATTCAAGCAACCAAACCACTAAAGTCAATCACTATCATATTAAGCCATGAGTAAAGAGCCCCGAACCTTTCGTTGGTGACTTCCAAGTCTTGGAATGCACCGAAGCCAGACTTTCTATAGGGGACCCCATGAATAACGGTGGCAAGTTGATAGGTATCAATGTGACATGTTATCCAAGTCTTGGATGAAAGTCACAGTTTTGAATGATATTTCTTGTGAGACCCCAGATTTTATTAATAAAGATTTAAATTTTGTCGAAATAATTTTTAATATTATGGTGTGAATTTGAAATAATATTATAGTTGTGGGTAGTATTTATAAATTTTGCAAAGTATGCAAGTGGTTATATTATATTCGATTGGTCGGGGAATATTCGGTTTAGCGGGAATATTCGCATAACTACAAACTCAATCATTGGTGGACCCCATTGAGTAATTATTGTTTATTGAGAAAGCGAAAAATATTTTATTGAAATAATTGGCGGAAGTTTTACTGGTAGTTCTTGTTGAACTACTTCGGTAATAAAAGTACGATAATAAGTGTGGTTGCATAGTAGCGCACGGTATTAATTATTGATGCTTATGTGAGAAGTTACTCATTTGATTCCATTATTGTCGATTAATAATATGAATTATTATAAGCGATAATGACGTTTTGTTTTATTAAGTATTATTAACGTAATAAAATGAAACATCTTTTATATAAAATAGAATACTTTATTAAAGTTATTCTATAAATAGAATATATTATATTTTATTATGCATAGTGTTGCGTAGTGTTTTGCATAGTATTTTGCATAGTATTGCATAGTGTTTGCATAGTAAAATGTTTTTATATAAATAGAATATATTATATTTTATTTAAAAGATTTTCTTTAAATATGGACCGTCGATTAAAGTAAATCAATACTGACCGTTCATGGATTAGTTCTTATGCATTCCATTTTCCTATAAATAGAAGCTCATTCCTTCATTATTTTCTTACGAATTCATTGAAACTCTAGAGAGAAATTATAGAGAGAAGCTATAGAGAAAATTATAGAAAGAAGAAGAGTATTCTGCTTCTTCACTACTTCTATATTCAGTTTTTACTTTTACGGTGAAAGGTATTATTTGTTGTACCCGTAAAGTGTGTTATTCTTTCTTCTTGAAGAGAACTTACATTATTCCATTCATTATCATTACATTGGAATAACTTTTGTAAAAGTGGCATACCCTATACATAACCTCATGATCATGCAAGATACCTATACTTGGTGAAATCCTTATGTTATTCCATTGCTTATTATTACATTGGAATAACTTTTGTATCTGTGCATTTACCTATACTTGGTGACATTCTTCATTATTACATTTGGAACATCACATGCATGTGTTTTACAGGACTGGTTCCGCTTTTATTATTCTGTTGGAACATCACATGTCTGTGTTTTACACCTTGACTGGTTTAAAATCTTTATCATTCTCCGTTGGAATATCCTATCATGTGTTTTACACCTGATGCAGTTCCATCTTTATTATTCATTGGAACATCCCGTCGGTGTGAATTTCACACGACACAGTTACGTTCCGTTATTATTATTCTTGAAATAACTTTTATGCATGCAAGTACCGCATGCATGGTGATTTCTTTTGTTATTCCATTCTTTATTATACCCAAATGGTTAAAACTTTGACTTCTATACTCCATGAAATTAGTAGAATATCCTTGATATTTGCGTTTCATCCATATCTTTTCACGAAAATATTCTTCCGATCATTCTTGAATTTTACTCTATGAAACGATATTATGTTGACAATTTGGGCGTTAATAATTCATGGATTAAATAATTCTTGAACTTGTTTTATTGAATTATTATGTCATTGTCATCATCCTCATATTATATTATGTTATCTTTGGCTTACGTGCATAGATGAACTTAGTATGATTATGACCGAGGATCATTCGGTATAATCACGACTTGATATAAATGATGTGACAAAAGTCCTCGGTGGCTTTATAATGCGGTGATGGATAGTTTTGGTATGATTATGACCGGGGGTGATTCGGTATAGTCATGACCATTGATAACTTGATGAAAATCCTTGGCCGTGATACGGGATGATTAGATGTGGTGGTTTATTTATTAAAATTGAGTCTCAAATGATAAAAAATGATGAAAACCTTTTAAAACCTAAAAGATAGTAGACTTTATTCTCTACTTGACTACATTAATGGATTGCTTATTCACTGCGATTAAACTTGTTGTCTATTGTATTTTATCGGTTTAACATTGTTGAAGGCTAATGATAATTTATTACGCATTATCTTAGTCATAATATTTCTTCTTGGGCTAGTTGAGCTCACCTTTCTTTCACCGTTTCTCTGTGAAATGAGAACATAGCATTTGGACGAGTCGGGGAACGCAAGTAATGGTCGAGAGGATAGCATTAGTAGTCCTCACTATTACGTGAAATAGTGTGATAATAGTATAATGAGGACTCTTTTTGAGTTTGTATAATATCTAGTAGACAAAATTTGTATTCAAACTCACGGTTTATATGTCGTATTATTACTACGGCGCTTATATTAGTAAGTTGTATTTGAATTTATGTACCATGTAAGTGGCGACCCAAGATGGGTGGCGATATACCTAATTTTGAGGGCGTCACACGTTGGTATCGAGCTTAGGGATATGATCCTGGCTAAGATGTGAGAATAGAACTAGGAGGGAGAGACGGGAATTCTTCGCTAGTATGACCTACCTAAGTTTATTTGGTATTTGATTGGTCGGTTGAGTATAGTGATAATATGTTGCATGTCAATTAACCCTTATTTTGTGGCGGTGTTTGAAAATGGCATCCGAGAATGTTGAGAATAAGAATGGAGCACAGAGACTGTTGATTCTCCATGCATCAATAATCGGGACAATGTCTGAACAGGATGGCGATAATCCTCCTGTAAATAACAACAACGATCAATTGACTAACGATTTCATGCGTTTAAAGGTTTTTAGAATTCATGCAACATCGGTAAAGCGACTCTGTCCAAAACGTGGGGTGGAAACACGGAAAACTCTCGGGCGGTCACCGCTAAACAATTCAAGGAGTTGGGACCACCGGAGTTTAAGGAAACCAAAACCACTTACGGCGGAAGCATGGATAAAGCATTACAAAGATATTTGATGTCTTGGGATGCTCGAAAGGAGCGAAGGTTCCTTTGCCGCCTTTATATGTTGCGCGGAGAGGCGATTCTTGGTGGGGAATCGGTAAACGACTCAACTTCTTTGTCTTCAAGATATCTTGGGAGAAGTTCGAGAGTTGTTCAACGACAAATACTTTCTGAAAGTATTCGCCATATGAAGGAGGTGGAGTTTATCAAGTTGGAACAAAACAATATGGCCGTGTAATATGATATGAGGCAAAATTTATGAGTTATCACGATTTCGTCCCCACTTGGTGGATAATGAAGAGAGAATGCGGCGAATGTTTTTAAGAGGTTTGAAGCGGAGATACGTCAACATCTTATTTCTCATAAACCGTGTTTTTATTCGGATGTTGTAAATAGGGCTTTCCGATTAGTGGAGCGCGAACGAGAGTCAATATGAACTAAAAGAGAGCGGTAAATTTGAAATTATAATACCAAATGAGAGTAGTCATCGGCGGTGACAACAAGCGTGGAGGAAATCAACGGGCGGATATGGTAACCACTTCCGGTGGTAATCGGGGCCAAAATAATAAGAATGGACATTTCAAGAAAAGGAGATTCAACAATGATGGAAAGACGTCGGCTGACCAAAGACCCGTTTAAAGGAAGAAGAAGCGACCACCCATTCATATGCTTCAAATGCGGAAGGAGGGACACATCGATCCGAATCGCGCCATACGTCATTCAAAGCATGTTATAATTGTGGAAGAAAGGTCACTTAGCTCGATTTTGTTGTTTCATCAAGACAAATTCAACTAGGATGGAGGCACCAAAGGTCATCCCCGGACAAACCAAAGCCGTGAGTTTAAGAGAGAGCGTTTTTTCTCGTGATGAGGAACCCGAATAAAATTATCACGGGTAAGTTAATCGTAAGCTCTTGCGAAGTCTATACCGTGTTAGATACCGCCTACCCACTCTTTTATTTCACCTAGTTGCATTCAACGTTTGAATTTGACTCAAGAAGTTAAACTTTGACTTATTGGTTGAAACTTCGTTAGTAGGAGCCTTCGTTATCTCCACTGTTTATTAATCTTGTTGTTTCAAATAAACACTTTCACGTTACCTGTCGATCTTATCTCTTGAAAATACTTGCCTTTGAGGTAATTTTTTGAAAATAATTGATTAACTACTCATTATTCTTTTTGTAAGGTTGTTAGCTTTCATATTCCTAACCAACTTTGTTATACTGAATTCAAAGTAACCAAATCCTAAAGTTAATCACTGTTATATCAAGCTATAAGTAAAGAGCCCCGATCCTTTCGTTGTTGACTTCCTTGTGTGGAATGCACCGAAGCCAGACTTTCTGTAGGCGACGTCGTGGATGAAGATGGCAAGTTTATAGGTATCATTGTGAGGTGCTATCTAGGTTAAGGGATAGAAGTCACAATTGGTATCAATGTGACGTCTTATCCAAGTCTTGGATAAAATGTAATTTTTGAATGATATTTCTATCATTAATAAATTTCTTGGCGTATTCTCGAAGACTTCCTAGCCTACCCTAGAGCGTGAAATCAATTTTGTATTGACCCCGAAGACAAAACCCATTTCTTAAACCCTCAAATATTTCTTCAACTAAAAGGATCTGCTTTACGTGGATTATGATGAAAGTCATAATAAAAGTATAGAACTAATAAAAATCATGGGTATATGAAGTATTAGTAAGTTTTATGATGAGTTATGTTGGTTAGTATGTGAAAACATGAAAGTTTCTTAGAAATCACAAAGAGTTGAAAATCAGATTTTAGTGAAAAACGTAACATGAAATTCAATTAACCATATCTCCTGTTATATTTTGAATTTTTGAATGTGGTCAAGTCCTAGAGTTAGATCTATGAGTTACCTAACTAATCCAAGTGGAATTACTGGAAAAGGTGTTGTAGATTTTTGTGTGGACTGATTTTAGCAAAGGAGTGCAAAGCTGCAAAAGCCGAAAAAAACTTCTGCCAAGATTTTAGAGAGGTTGTTTCGGCTACTTAAATTATGAGAAAAATTCTGGCCTTTTGGGACATGAAAGTATATGGTATAAAAGTACCTCCTGTCCAAAAATGAGCTCATTCTGACTTAAAATGAGCAAGTTATGACTATTTCAATATTTAGGTTTTTCCGATTTAAAAACGCTATAACCGGAGTTCTATAACTCCGATGACCATGAAATTTAAATCTGAAGCTCACATTAACATGTGTAAGGTCCTGCCAAGATTTGGGAATTTTGGAGTTAAACTTGAGGTAGCTAATTTCTTAAGGAATTAAGTGAAAATTGATTTTTAAAAATAGTAAATGAATTTTAAAAATTCCGAGAAAAATATATTTTCATTATGGGACTATATTATGCTAAATCCCAGAAAAAAAATATTTTTGGGGCTGATTTGGTATTTTTCATGAAAATAGTTTAGTTACGAACATATGAGTTAAATATGTTATGTGAAGTAACAAAGTTGAAAATAGGATTTTATGGCTAGAGAATCCTATATAGAGTATATGCATAATTTTGAGAGATTTGATAATTGGTGATGATATCTTATGAGTATGACATTTTGAATGATTAAATGCATTATATGGTAAAGTGTAAACAATTAAGATAAATTGTTTATAAATTTAAGAAGTGATTAAAATATTGTTATAATATTAATGTTATTAGATTATGAGATTATTAAATGATTGATAACATGGGGATATTCTTGAATCTGGATAAATTATATTATAAATGTTTAATATTTATCCTTTATCTCATTTGATTGATTCTTTATATCATTATCCTCATTATTTATATTATGTTGAAAGTCATCGTGGCTGTGGTGCATAGATGGACTTGGTATGATTATGACCACTGGATTATTCGGTATAATCATAACAGTAAATGAATACACAATTATCTTTGGTAGTAGTGCATGGATAATTTGTGGTCGGATAATCTTAATGAATACACAATTATCTTTGGTAGTAGTGCATGGATAATTTATTGGTGATGATACTAATGAATACACAATTATCTTTGGTAGTAGTGCATGGATAATTTGTGGTCGTGATACTAATGAATATCCTTGGCCCAGTAGTGCGGGGATGATTCGATGATGTGGATTAATTATAGAGTGAGTCTCAAAGAATGAAATATTAATTCATGGATGCGTTCAAAGTCATCTCATGGCTACGTGCACGATGGACTTGGTATGATTATGACGAGGATTGTTCGGTATAATCATAACTCAGTAATTGAAAACACAATTATCTTTGGTAGTAGTGCATGGATAATTTGTGGTGCGTGATACTAATGAATATCCTTGGCTTTTGTAAGTACGGATGATTCGATGATGTGGATTAATTATTGAAATTTGAGTCTCAAAGAATGAAATATTAATTCATGGATGCGTTCAAAGTCATCTCATGGCTTACGTGCATAGATGGACTTGGTATGATTATGACCGAGGATTGTTCGGTATAATCATAATCAGTAATTGAAAACACGAATATCCTTGGCCAATTGGTGTGCATGGATAATTAGGTAGTCGTGATACTATTAAGTCAGCTGCGTCTTAGCATTATTGGTTTTATAATTGTATATCTTTGCTTTGTGTGCAAAAGATGAATTGTTAATGAATAGCTTTGGCAGATTTCAAAGATGAATTTAATATTTTTAAACAATAAAGGTATTCAAGGTATCCTCACTTCTTTATCATACAAAGTACGTACCACAATTTCGAGGCGAAATTCCATAAGGAGGGAGATTGTGAGACCCAGTTTTATTAATAAAGATTTAAATTTTGTCGAAATAATTTTTAATATTATGGTGTGAATTTGAAATAATATTATAGTTGTGGGTAGTATTTATAAATTTTGCAAAAGTATGCAAGTGGTTATATTATATTCGATTGGTGAGGAAATATTCGGTTTAGCGAGGGAATATTACGTACAACTACTCAATCATTGGTGGACCCATGGCGTAATTATTGATCGGATTGAAAGCGACAAAAATATTTTATTGAAATAACGGCGGAAGTTTTACCATGGTTCTTGTTGAACTACTTTCGGTAGTAAAAATACGATAATAAGTGTGGGTTGCATAGTAGCACTATACGGTATTAATTATTGATCTTATGTGAGAAGTTACTCGGTTTGATTCCATTATTGTCGATTAATAATATGAATTATTATAAGCGATAATGACGTTTTTGTTTTATTATTATTATTAACGTAATAAAATGTAAACATCTTTTATATAAAATAGAATACTTTATTAAAGTTATTACATAAATAGAATATATTATATTTTATTATGCATAGTGTTGCATAGTGTTTTGTATAGTATTTTGCATAGTGTTTGCATAGTAAAATGTTTTTATATAAATAGAATATATTATATTTTATTTAAAAGATTTTTCTTTAAATATGGATGGTCAGATTAAAGTAAATCAATCTGACCGTTCATGGATTAATTCTTATGCATTCCATTTTCCTATAAATAAGCTCATTCCTTCATTATTTTCTTTTAATTCATTGAAACTCTAGAGAGAAATTATAGAGAGAAGCTATAGAGAAAAATTATAGAAAGAAGAAGAGTATTCTCGCTACTTCACTACTTCTATATTCATTTCTTTTTACGGTGAGGGTATTATTTATTGTACTAAGTAAGGGTGTTATTCTTTCTTCTTGAAGAGAACTTACATTATTCCATTCATTATCATTACATTGGAATAACTTTTGTAAAAGTGGCATACCCTATACATAACTTTGTGTACGCAGCGTACCCTATACTTGGTGAAATCATTATGTTATTCCATTGCTTATTATTATTGCTTTTGTATTATTACATTGGAATAACTTGGTGACATTCTTCTATTATTACCCTAACATCCTTGGTGACATTCTTCTATTTTTATTATTTGGAACATCCTCATGCATGTGTTTTACACGACTGGTTCCGCCTCTTTATCATTCTGTTGAATATCCTATCGTGTGTTTTACACCGGATCTGGTTCCATCTTTATTATTCATTGGAACATCACATCTTGCAGTGAATTTCACCCGACTTCAGTTACATTATTATTATTACATTGAAATAACTTTGCCTGCATCTGAGTACCGCATGCACGGTGATTTCTTTTGTTATTCCATTCTTTATTATACCCAGTTGGTTAAAACTTTGACTTCTATACTCCATGAAATTAGTAGAATATCCTTGATATTTGCGTTTCATCCGATATCTTTTCACGAAAATATTCTTCCGATCATTCTTGAATTTTACTCTATAAACGATTATTATGTTGACAATTTGGACGTTAATAATTCATGGATTAAATAATTCTTGAACTTGTTTTATTGAATTATTATGTCATTGTCATCATCCTCATGTTATATTATGTTATCTTTGGCTTACGTGCGTAGATGAACTTAGTATGATTATGACCGAGGATCATTCGGTATAATCATGACTTGATATAAATGATGTGACAAAAAGTCCTCGGTGGCTCAATGTAATGCGATGATGGATAGTTTTGGTATGATTATGACCGAGGGATGATTAGGTATAGTCATGACCATTGATAACTTGATGAAAATCCTTGGCCAGTGAGTACGGGGATGATTAGATGTGGTGGTTTATTTATTAAAATGAGTCTCGCCGATAAAAATGATGAAAACCTTTTAAAACCTAAAAAGATAGTAGACTTTATTCTCTACTGACTACATTAATGGATTGCTTATTCATTGCAGATTAAACTTGTTGTCTATTGTATTTTATCGGTTTAACATTGTTGAAGGCTAATGATAATTTATTACGCATTATCTTAGTCATAATATTTCTTCTTTGGGCTAGTTGAGCTCACCTTTCTTTCACCATTGTTCTCTTCGAGGAAATGAGAACATAAATTTGGGACGAGTCGGGGAGCGAAGTAATGGTCCGAGAGGATAGCATTAGTAGTCCTCACTATTACGTGAAATAGTGTGATAATAGTCATAATGAGGACTCTTTTTGAGTTTGTATAATATCTAGTAGACAAAATTTGTATTCAAACTCACGATTTATGTCGTATTGTACCACAGCAGTTATATTAGTAAGTTGTATTTGAATTTATGTACCATGTAAGTGGCGACCCAAGATGGGTGGCGATACCTAATTTTAGGGGCGTCCACATTTCTATTGTTAATAAATTTCTGATGTGTATTCTAGAAGAACTTCTTAGCCTACCAGAGGCGTGAAATCGAATTTATATTGACCCCAGTATAAAACCCATTTCTAAAACCCTCAAATATTTCTTCACCTAGAACGAACGTATCATGCGCCAAAGACGTTGGCTCGAGCTATTGAAAGATTAAGATAATACCATCTTGGAAAAGTGAACGTAGTAGCTGACGCGTTGAGTAGAAGATCGTATGCGTTTACGAATGCGATGTTGTTAACACAAAGACCTATTTCATACGACTTACAAAAAAATAGGGATAGAGTTAAAGACTCTAGAGACCCACGTAAAGATGACGAATATACTATTAGAGCTGACTTTAATCGATAAAGTTAAAGCTACTCATGCTACAGACTCAGAGATGTGAAGAAGAAGATTCAAGAGGGAGTTATTCTAGAAACAAAAATCGATGAAGAGAGAAAATCTCAACCCTCAATTTTATTGGTCTATTTGAAATCCTCGATCAAGTAGGAACTGTGGCCTATAGACTCGCTTTACCGCCAAGTATGTTACGTGTTCATAACATTTTTTACGTATCGATGTTACATAAATATGTGGACAACCCGAACCACATGATTGAATTAGAACTAGACGAGATAGCAAAAGATTTAACGTATGAGGAGATACCTATTAAAATCTTGTATAAGAAGAAACATATTCTACGCTCAAAGATTATACCTCGAGAGTTAGAATCTGACGAGGTATCCTCATCTGTTCGACATACTAGGTACGTACACCAATTTCGAAGATGAAATTTCACAAGAAGGGGGGGTTGTAAGACCCCAAATTTTATTAATAAAGATTAATTTTCTCGAAATATTTTTTTTGAGTATTAAGGTGTGGATTTGATATAATATTATAGTTGTGAGTAATATTTATAAATTTTGCAAAGTATGAAAATTGTTATAAAATATTCAATTGGTCGGAGAATATTCATTTTAACAGAAAATATTCGTACAACGGCACAATCATTGGTGGATCCCACAACAGAATTATTGTCAGAGTTAGAAAACGACATAAATATCTTTTATAAAAATAACGACGAAAGTTTTACCGTTAACTGTTGGAATACCTGGTGGTAAAAGTACAATAATATGTGTGCTTGCATAGTAGCACACAGTATTGATTATTGATACTTACGTGAGAAGTTACTCAGTTTTATTCAATTATTGCTACAATAATTGCATCATAGTATCTCACGTTATTAATTCAATTATTGTCAAAATATTTTATATTATTAAATTAATAATTAAGATGACAATTTATTCATATTATTATTTGCATAATTAATAATGTCTAGAAAGTTACGTCGAGAAAAGAGGTTTTCTACACTACCTAATTGCACGTCGATAGGAAAATCCTTATCGAAAAATCCCTTTCTTTCTACAAGAATCGAACTAGTTGTTAATATTATGGGTTGTAATAAGGATGAATAAATGTTGTTAAAAATATTGAAGGAATTTTTATAAAGTATTTATTATAAATTTTAGCGTATTATTTGGACCCCCATTTATTTATTTTTCAAAATAATCGGTGATATTTTGTACCGTGCATGTTCTTGATCCCTTCAATCAATGATGTGTACTTATTCTTGGAAGCTTTTAGATAATAAATGAATGACACATGCATAGAACCCGGTGGATACCATAGCACTTAACAAATTTTGTAGTAACTAAACATAATGTTTAGAAAAAAAAAAAGTGTGAGAAGAAGAAAATGTACCATTAAAGCTTTCAAGTACAGTAACTAGATTGACATGACCACAACTTTGTAGTCTGAAACTTTTTAGGACATGAGAGCCCAATGACAATTGATTTGATTCCCCTTTCTGCTAGTTTTAAAAAAATCGTGTCTAATAAAGCGTGAATACAAATATATTTCTGAATTTGCACCACAAAGAAGTAATTCCATAAAAGTTTGTCGTGTGTGTTATGTAATATATATATATATATATATATATATATATATATATATATATATATATATATATAATAAGTTTTATTTTATTAGATTATAAATAGAATATATTATATTTTATTTAAAGTTTTTTTTTATTAGAATATTTTATTGCATAGTAATGAATAGTAAAATCAAAAATTTTCGTCAGTGCGTGCCCGTGAAATCCTTGACTGTTGGCCCGTCATTTCTAAATTTATCCTTCCATTCTCTATAAATAGGATCTTGGTTTAGAATTAAAATAAATACAAAATTAGAAATTCTTTTTTACATAATATTGAGCGTATTTATTTCGAGTTTTAAGAAGCTTTGAGCGTAAAAAATAGTGAAAGTTTTCTTCAAGAATATTCACGCCCTTCCAGTCAGAAGTACTCTCTTTTTAAAGTAAGGAGTATTATTTATTTTATATTCTCTTACGATACTATTTTTCATATTCGTAAGGAATTTTATTACGTTCAATATTCGAAAGGAATATTATTTTAGATTTAATATTAAGTAAGAAATATCATCTTCGTTCAATATTAAGTATGAAATATTATTTTAGTTCAACGAGTTGTAAGGGATATTATTTTTGTTCAATCTTTTCGTAAAAATAATATTTTCTTCCATACTACATCATTATCTGAAGTAATATTATTTCGTTTGATTCGTAATTCTACACTCATTTTGTTAAGTTTTGGGACTATACTTCATGAAATTAATTGAATGTCCTTGAAATTTGTGTTTCATCTAGTATCTTTCATGAAAATATTATTACGAATATTCTTGATAAGTTTTAACTTTTTTCATATGAGAATCTTATTCACGGATACTATTCCCGAATTACTATTCACGGGATACTATTCACTTTCAATCACTATTCACTCGGGTACTATTCATGACAAAAAGCGATTGCTTTTCGATCCAAATCATTTTTGATGATATAAATCTTGAATTTTACTCTCTGAAAAGTATCATGTTGGCAATTTAGAAAAAAATTGAATTATGGATAAATTAAATTATAAATCTTTAGAAATTTATCATTTGCCTTCTTTTAATTGAATTCTTATATCATTGTCATCATCCACATGTTTATATTGTTATGAAAGTCATCTTTGGCTAGTAGTGCATAGATGGATTTGATGATTGGTATGATTATGACCACGGATTATTCGGTATAATCATGATTTATCTATCTTTATTATAAATGATGTGGTAAAAAGTCTTCATTGTCCGTAGTAGTGCATTGGTGGACGAGCTTGTTGGTATGATCATGACCATGCGTTCTCTTTGGCAAAGGGTGCAAAGATGAATTGTTGTTTGGCATGTTCAGCGATCATTGGTGAAAACACGAATATCCTTAGCCAGTAGTGCATGGATAATTAGTGGTGCGTGATCTTAATGAATATCCTTGGCCCGCGTGGTCATGGATAATTCGATGATGTGGATTATTTATTAAGCTAAGTCTCACCGATAAAATTGATGATACAGATTTTAAATCATGAAGATAGTAGATATCATATTCTATGACTCTTACAATGGATTGCTTTGTTAAATTGCAGTTAAACTTGATGTTATTGTATTTTATCAATTTAACATCATTGAAGACTAACGATAATTTATTCTCGCATTATCTTGTCGTCATATTTTCTTCTTGGGCTAGTTGAGCTCACCCTTTTCTTTCACTTTGTTCTCTTGAAATGAGAATATAGTTGGAACTAGTCGAGGAATGGATTGACGGCCCAGATGGTTGTTTTAGTAGTCCTCACTATTCTGTGGAATGGATTTACGGTCCTAGTTCTAGCCTCAAATCTCAGCCAGGGATCATATCCCTAAGCTTTGATACCAACTGTGACGCCCCCAAAATAGGTATACAACTCACTCATTACGAATGTCGCTAAATACATGGTACATAATTCAAATACAAACTTAATTTACAATCGACAAAGCGTGGTTTGAGAGTTTTAACACGAATATTATCTAAATAGACAATATCCAAACTCGAATGAAGTCCTCATTACAATTATTATCACACTATTTTATAAAATAGTGAGGACTACTATAATACCATCTTGGACCATCACTCCATTCCCAACTAGTCTCAACTATATTCTCATTTCACGAAGAGAACAATGAAAGAAAAGGTAAGCTCAACTAGCCCGATAAAGAATATTATGACTAAGATAATACGAAATAAATTATCATTAGCCTTCAACGATTAAACCGATAGAATCTGATGACAACAAGTTTAACTACAGCGGAACATACAATACATTAGAAGAGTTAAGTAGAGTATAATGTCTACTATTTTTTATGATTTAAAAGTTCTTCATCAATATTTTATCTCTGTAACATAGCTCAATAAATAATCCACATCACCGAATTATCCATGCACTACGGCCAAGGATATTCGTTAGTATCACGTCCATGAATTATCCATGCACTACGGGAAAAGGATATTCGTTAGTATCACCAATGGTCATGATCATGTCAAACAATTGTCCATCAATGCACTACGAGCCAATGAGGGCTTTGACCACAACATTTGTAACATTATAGGTCACGATTATCTGGATACAAATTTCCTAGTCATAATCATACCAATCAATAGTCCATCTATACACTGCTACAGAATGACGATAACTTTCATCACAATTTAAGCATGAGGATGATGACAATGATATAAGAATTCAATTAAGTGAAAGCAAGGATAAATTTTAAAGATTTATAATTCAATTTATCCAAAGTTCAAGAATATCCAAATTGTCAACATGATAACTTCATTGTGGAGTAAAATTTAAGAATAATATTCATGTATCAAAAATAATTTGGACAGAAAAGAAATCAATTTTTGTCGTGAATAGTACTCCGGGTGAATAGTACCCCGTGAATAGTAATTCATGAATAGTACCCTGTGAATAGTACTCCGGCATGAAAAAATTAAAATTTAACAAGAATGTTCAGCAAAATATTTTAGTGGAACGATACTAGATGAAGCGCAAATTTCAAGGATATTCTACTAATTTCAAGGAGTATAGAAGCAAAACTTATCAAAATAAGTGTAGAATTAGGAGTATGAAATGAAATAATATTACCTACATACTACAGAGTATGGAAGAAAATATTATTTCTTACGAATATTGAACAAAAATAATATCTCTTACGAATATTGAAATAAAATAATATTCCTTATGAATATTGAATCGAAAATAATATTTCTTCACGAATATTAAATCGAAAATAATATTCCTTACGAATATTGAATCGAAAATAATATTCTTATGAATACATAAAAATAACATCTCTTACGAATATGAAATAAATAATACCCCTTAGCTTGAAAGGAGAGTACTTACATTGGTAGGCGAAGATATTCTTGAAGAAAACTTGCACCGCTTACACTCAAAACTTCCTTAAACTCTAAAGAAATACGCTCAATATTATAAAAGAATAATTCTCTGATTCTGGTGTGATTTTTATTTCTAAATTAAGCTTCCTATTTATAGGAGAATGACAGGATACTATTTAGGAAAAAAATCCTCACAAAGCTAGTGATAACTAAATTATGGACGCGCGTAGAAATTCAGTTGAATTTTTTTATTTTACTATCTTTTGCTATATCTCTATCTTATGCAAATACTATGCATATAATAAAATATAATATATTCTATTTATAAAAAGTATTCGGTTTTATATAAAAATTTTCTATTTTATTACTGATAAAATAAAAAGCTGAGATAACTTTCTACCAAACTATTTTGAAAAATGAGTAAGTATGGGTCCATGTAATAAACCAAATTTATAATAAATACTTCATAAAAAACCCTTCTATTTATCTCAATTCACTTGGCTTCACTAAACACATTTTTAATAATATTTATTCATCATTAATATTATAACTAGTAATATTAACAAGGATCATTCCTAGGAAAGAGGGGGCTTTCAATAAGGACTTCTCTCTTGTTAGCGCGCATGATTAGGTGACCAAACCCTTTTCTCGTAGAACTTTCTAGACATTGTCAATAATGCGAATAATAATATGAATAACTTTGTCATCTTAATTATTGATTTAATAATATAAAATATTATGCAGATGATAATCGTGATAATAATTGAATCAATAATGTGAGATACTTATCGCAGCTAACTCTTGTTGCAATAATTGAAATAAAAGCGAGGTGACTTCTCACGTAAGCATCGATAATCAAAGATATTATACAATCTGGTGTCTTTAATATCTGACCACAGCGTATTCTTGTACTTTATCAAAGGGTATTTCAACGTTAATGGTAAAAGTTTTGTCGTTATTTTTATAAAAAGTTATTTATATAGTTTTTCAACTCGTGATAATTCCATTGTAGGGTCCATCAATGATTGTGTCATCATCGAATATTCCACGATAAAAGCGAATATTCCCAGATGACGAATATTTTGTATGACTTACTTTACTTTTGCAAAATTTGTAAATATTACCATTAACTATAACATTATATCAAATCCACACCTTATTATTAAAAAGATATTTGGAGAAAATTAAACCTTTATTCATAAAATTTGGGGTCTTATGTAAGACCCCAACTTTTATGAATAAAGATAATTTTCTATAAATATCATTTTGAATATTATGGAATAAATTTGATATAATGTTATAGTTAAATATTTATAAATTTTCAAAGTACGCAAGTTGTTATATAATATTCGATTGGTCGAGAATATTTTGTTTTAAAAGGAATATTCATACTGACATTTACTGATCATTGTTGAACCTACAACCAATTATTGGTTTGATCGAGAAAACGATAAAATATCTTTTATGAAAATAACGACGGAAGTTTTACCATTAATCTTGTTGGACTACTTTGCGGTAGTAAAAGTACGATAATACGCTGGTTGCATAAGTAAGCACACGGTATTGATTATTGATGCTTACGTGAGAAGTCACTCGATTATATAATCAATTATTGTTATAGTAATTGTTGCACCATATCTCTTATATTATTGATTCGATTATTGTCACAATATCATCGCATTATATGATATATTATTAAATCAATAATTGAGACGACAAAGTTATTCATATTATTAAATTGCAATATTTACAATGTCTGTAAGTTACGCGAATGAGAGATTTGGTCACCTAATTGCGCTACTGATAGGGAGAAATCCTTATTGGAAGCCCCCTCTTCCTGAAACGACTGGTTGTTAAATATTGTGAGTTATAATATTAATGATGAATAAGTTCGTGATTGATTAAAGTTAAATTTGATAGTTCCATTGTGTTGAGATTATTAGTGTTAGTGGAAATCGACATCTATTAGATGATAATTGATGTGCGAGGGTTATTTTTATAAATCGAGGAATTTATCGGATAAATGAGCAATTAATTGCTACTAATTCACATGCTTATATAACTATTTGTTCACATGCGTGTACTATTGAATCTCATTCTTATACTATTAGGGGAGTTGGTGCAAGATTGATAATACTTGTATGATTAAATTAAAGATGGAGGTATAGATGGGTACTATCTAGTAATTAGTATTTGACATGATTATAACTATTGATTCACATGATTGAACTATTGATTCACATTATTTACTATTAGGGGAGGTGGTGCAAGTTTGATAATACTTGCAGGACTAAATTAAAAATGAAAGAAAAGTTGGAGGTATTGTACTGTAATTTTTTTAGCCCCAAAATGTGCAATTATTGAAACTATATTTTTCTATAAATAGAAGCTCATTCTTCCTTCATTTCTCACCAATTCACTAAAGCTATAGAGCAATTATTATATAGAGAAATTGTAGAGAGAAGCTATAGAGAGAAAATCTATAGAAGAAGAGAAGCCTACTACCTCACTATTCCAGTATCCAGTTTCTTCTGAGGTAAGGTGTATTATTTCTTTCTTTCGTTTTCATGAAGAGAACTTCTGTTATTCCATTCTTTATTATTATGTTGGTATAACTTTTGTCTATCTGGCACCTGCGCATACATGGTGAAATTCTTCATTATTCCATTCTTTATTATTACATTGGAACATCCTGTTTGTGTTTTTACTCGCGGCTTTGGTTCCATTATTTATTATTCTATTGGAACATCATCATGCATGCGTTTTACGTCGGACTGGTTCCATCTTTATTATCTTGTTGGAATATCACATGCATGCGTTTACGGCGGACTGGTTCCGTCTCTTTATTACTCTGTTGGAATAACTTTTGCATATGCGATTACATCGCATACAATGATTTCTTTTGTTATTCCATTCTTTATTATACTCGAGTTGGTTAAAGTTTTGACTTCTATACTCCATGAAATTAGTGGAATATCCTTGATATTTGCGCTTCATCCAATATCTTTTCATGAAAATATTCTTACAGCATTCTTGAATTTTACACTACAAAGAAGTATCATGTTGACAATTTGGGCGTTATTAGTTATTGGTTAAATTAATTCTTGAACTTGTTTTTATTGAATTCTTATATCATTGTCATCATCCTCATGTTTATATTATGTTGAAAGTCATCTGTAGGCTTTGTAGTGCATAGATGGACTTGGTATGATTATAATGAGGATTATTCGGTGTAATCATAATAGTAATGTTACAAATGATGTGGTAAAAGTCCTCATTGGCACATAGTGCATTGATGGACGGGTTGTTGGCATAATCATGACCATTGATGAATACACGAATATCCTTGGCTCGTAGTCGTGGATAATTTGTGGTCGTGACCACTAATGAATATCCTTGGTAGTAGTCTGCGGGGATGATGTGGATTATTTATTAAAATTTGAGTCTCGGTGATAAAGTGATGAAAAACCTTTTAAATCATAAAAGATAGTAGATTTTATTCTCTACTTGACTCTTTTAATGGATTGCTTGTTCATTTACTGAGTTAAACTTGATGTTTGTTATATTTTATCGGTTTAACATTGTTGAAGGCTAATGATAATTTATTTTGCATTATCTTAGTCATAATATTTTTATTGGGCTAGTTGAGCTCACCCTTTCTTTCCTTTGTTCCTTGAAATGAGAACGTGGCCAAGGGACTAGTCGGGGAGCGGGTGACGGTCGTCGTAAGATAGTATTAGTAGTCCTCACTATTCTATTAAATAGTGTGAAAATAAATATAATGAGGACTCTTTTGAGTGTGTATATTGTCTAGATGACAATATTCTTATTAAAACTCTCAGTTTGTATTTTGTAAGTATTTTACACGGCAGTTGTATTATTAAGTTGTATTTGAATTTTGTACCATGTATTTGGCGACTCAGATGGGTGATGTATACCTATTTTGGGGCGTCACAGTTAATATCAAAGCTTAGGGATATGATCCACGGCTAAGATGTGAGACAAGAAACTAGGAGGGAGGCGGGGAATTCCTTAGCTTAGTATGACCTACCTAAGTTTATTTGGTATTTAATTGGTCGGTTAGAGTATAGGGATAATATGTGATATGTTAATTAACCCTTATTTTGTGGCGATATTTGAAAATTGCATCCAAAAATGTTGAGAACATCAATGGAGCACAAGAGACCGTTGAGTCTCCACGGATCGATAACCGGAACAATGTGCATCGGAAGGAGACAATCCTCTCATGCAAACAACAACAACGACCAAATGATGAGCGATGGAATGTTCCGAGGCTTCATGCAATTCATGCAACATCAAAGTAGCGGCTCCTGTCCAAAATGCGGTGGAAACACTAGCAACTCACGACGGTCATCATTTGCCAAAGCAGTTCAAGAGAGCTGGGACCACCGGAGTTTTTTGAGAGCCAAAACCACTTAAAGCGAGAGCGTGGATAAAACAGATCAACAAAATATTTAATGTCTTAGGTTGCTCAGGAGCAAAAGGTTCCTTTTCCACCTTCATTCTTGCGAGGCGAGAGCCAGATTCTTGGTGGGAATCTATAAAGCGTACTCGAACTGCCGCCTTGAAGATGTCTTGGGAGAAGTTTCAAGAACTGTTCGATGACAAGTATTTTCCGAAAGTATTGACACATGAAAGAGGTAGAGTTCATTAAAGCTGGGTAAAACAACATGGCCAGGTATCCGATCTGAAGCCAAGTTTGCTTGAGTTGTCCGGTTTAAATTCCCATTTGGTTGAAAATGAGGAGAGAATGGCGAATGTTTCTAAGAGGTTTGAAACCCGAGATATGTCAATATCTTATCTCTTATAAAGCTGTGTTTGTATTGATTTTTGTTAATAGAGCTCGGTTATTGGAGCGCGATAATGAGTCAACCCAACCAAAAGAAGCGGTAAGCAAAATGATAATACCGGTGATAACGATCATCGAGCGATGACAATAAGCGTGGAGGAATCAACATGCGAAATGGTAACCACTTGGTTGTAATCATGGCCAAAACAATAAGAATGGACATTTCAAGAAGAGGAGATTCAACAATAATGGAAAGACGTCAGCATCAGCACCTGTCGTTAAGGAAGGAGAACGACCACCTATCATATGCTTCAAATGTGGAGGGGGGACACATCGATCAAATTATCGCGATGCCCTCCAAAGCATGTTACAATTGTGGAAGAAAGGTCACTGGCTCGATTTTTGTCGTTGCAATCAAGACAAGTCCAAATTGGGATGGAGGCATCAAAGTAGTCCCAAACAAGACAAAGCCGGTAGTTCAAGGAAAGCGTTTGTCGTGACCTCCCGAAAAGCAAGGAACGACGACGAGGTCATCACGGATAAAAGCTTATCATAAACTCTGGCGAAGTCTATACCTTATTTGATCTGGGTTCTACCCATTCTTTTATTTTTCCTACTTGCGCTCAACGTTTAAATTTGACTCCGGAGAAATTAGACTTTGACTTATCTGTTGAAACTCTGTTGGGAGAAACCTTCATTACATCCACTGTTTATAAGTCTTGTTTGGTTCAAATCGGTACCCTCACATTACATATCGATCTTATTTCATTGAAAATACTTGCATTTGGCGTAATTCTAGGATTGGTTGGTTAACTACTCATCATGCAAAAATTGATTGTTTTAAATAAGGTTGTTAGCTTTCATATTCCTAACCAACCTATTATGCGAATTCAAGCAACCAAACCATTAAAATCAATCAACGTCATCTCGAAGCCATAAAGTTATTCGTTTATTAAAAAAAAGCGGATGTCAAGCTTTCTTAGCTCATGTCACGGATCTAAATAAAAATAAATGGGTTTTGAATGATATGTCTATTATTAATGAATTTCTGGCGTATTCCACTGAAGAACTTCTGCCTACCCCGAATAGGCGTGAAATTGAATTTTGTATCGACCTTAAACACCCAGACAAAACCTATTTCAAAAGCCCATATCGAATGGCTCTATTAAACTTGAGGAGTTAAAGACCCAATGCGCAGGAATTGTTGAACATCGATTTCATTCATCCTGAAATCACGTCTCTTTGGGGTGCTCTTGTTACATTCGTGAAAAAAAAAAGATGGGAGTATGCGACTTTGTATTGATTATCGGGAGTTGAACCATGTCACCATCAAAATAAAGTACCCATTGCCACGTATTGATGACTGTTTGACCCGATTACAAGGAGCCAAATTCTTTTCAAAGATTGATCTTACGTTCCATTTATCACCAATTGAAGATTAGAGCAGATGACATTCGAAAGACGGCTTTCAAAACTTCGATGCAGGCATTATGAATTCCTAGTCATGTCATTTGGATTGACTAATGCTCTGTGTTGCCTTCATGGATATGATGAACCGAGTATTCAAGGAGTATTTAGATCACTTTGTGGTGCGTCTTTATTGATGGCATCCTTATTTATTCCAACGGTAAAGTGAAGATCATGAAAGCAACACTTGAAGTGATACTCCAAAAGCTTCGTGAATATAAGCTTTATGCCAAGTTGAAGAAATCTGAGTTACGGCTTGAGGAAGTAGCATTCCTTGGGCACGTAGTATCAAGTCGGGATATCTGTTGACCCGTGAAATATTGAAGCTATTCAAAGTGAGAGCAACCTAAATCGATGGTATTGAAGTACGTAGCTTTCTCGGTTTAAATGGTTATTATTGGAGGTTCGTGGAAGGATTTTCTCTATCATCGCTACTCCACTAACTCAATGACTTCGAGAAAGATAAAAAATTCGAGTTGGAATGAGGAATGTGAGAAGAGTTTCCAAGAACTTCGAGAGAGACTCATTTCAAAGACTTGTTCGACAATACCATCGGGCTCGGAGGGATTTGTCATCTCTGATGATGCTTCGCGAAAGGGTTAGGATGTGTTCTCATGCAACGGGGAAAGTTATAGCATATGCCTCTCGGCTGACTCAAAGAATATGAGAGGAATTATCCTACTCATGATCTAGAGTTTAGCATTTGTTATCTTGCACTTAAAATTTGGAGGCATTACTTGTATGGGGAAAAGTGGAGATCTTCTACGGATCATAAAAAGCCTCAAATATTTCTTCACTCAAAAGGAACTCAATATCGCGACGAGAGGCGTTGGCTTGAAATATTGAAAGATTATGATCATACCATCCAATACCATCCCGGAAAAGCGAGCGTGGTAGGTAGCGGCGACAAGTAGAAAGATCATATCTGAATGCGAGTGCTATATTGTCAATGAGCCCCATTTTATATGACTTGCGAAGGATGGAGATAGAGATAAAGACTCTAGGGACCCACGTTGATGATGGCGAATATACGAGTAGAACCGACTTTAATTGATAAAGTTAAAGTTGCTCAAGCTATAGACCTGGAGCTGATGCGTATGAGGAAGAAAGTGCAAGAAGGTGTTATGCCGGAAGCAAGAATCGATGAAGAAGGAATATTTTGATTCAACTCCAGACTTTGTGTTCCTAACGACCCTGATTTAAAGTATAAAATCGTGATGGAGGCACACAACACACCGTTTGCAATCCATCCTGGGAGTATCAAAATGTATCGTGATCTTCGTCATACATTTTTGTGAAGCAATATGAAAAGAGAGATAGCGGGTTTTATCTCAAGGTGTCTAACTTGTCAACGAGTCAAGGCGGAGCATCAAGTACCAAAAGGTCCATTGCAACCACTTGAAATTCTAGAATGGAAGTGGGAGCACATTACCATGGATTTCAATTCTTGGTTTTCCCAAGGTTTCTCGATGCGTAGATGCAATTTGGGTCATTGTTGATAGATTGACCAAGTCGCTCACTTTTTACCAATCGAGAAACTTATACACTTGAGCGTCTTGCTCAGTATGTACATCAACGAGATTGTAAGGCGCATGGTATGCCGATATCCATAGTTTTGATCGAGACCCAAGATTCACTTCACGATTTTGGGTTAGTTTGCAAAAAAGCTATGGTATGCAGATTTACAATTTAGTCCCAAGATATCATCCTCGGATGGACGGACAATCAAAGAGGACTATTCAAACTCTGGAAGATTTATTAAGACTCAGTATCCTTGACTTCAGGAAGTTAGGATAAGTTCTTACCATTGGTGGAGTTTTCCTATAACAACAGTTATCAAACAAGTATTGGCATGGCTCTATTTTGAGGCGTTGTATGGAAGAAAGTGTCGCTTCTCGATGTCTTTGGGATGAGGTGGGTGAAGCAACGTTGTTGGGACGAGTTGAATGCGTATGACTACGGAAAATATTCAAACGATCGACAGCGTATAAAAGACCTCACAAGATCGAAAAAAGTTATCTCTTGATCTTCATCAAAAGGATGTGGAATTCGATATTGGAGATCATGTGTTGTTACGTGTTGCTCCATGGAAAGGAGTTACAAGATTTGGAAGAGAGGAAAGCTCAATCCTCAATTCATTGGCCCATTTTAATCCTCAATCGAATAG